>CM038681.1:608920719-609257141 GCA_021605205.1 Aegilops longissima | reverse complement strand
GATCTTGGATCACTAAAATGTAAAATGAAGAGTCTTGAGCTTTTGAGCTTGAGCTAATCCTTTGTCCTTAGTATTTTGAGGGATCCACTTTCATCATCCATGCCATGCCATTCATTGAGCTTTCCTAAAACAATAGTCTTGGAATAGCATTAGCTCAATGAGCTATATGTTGGTATGAATTACCAAAACCACCTAGGAATAGTTGCACTTTCAATCTCCCCCTTTTTGGTAATTGATGACAACATATAGATCAAAGCTTCGACAAATGATAATAAAATTTAAATAACATCGTCGCTTTGAGAAGTATGTGATAAGCAAGAGCTCCCCCTAAATTTGTGCATAGTTTTAGATTTGCTTTGGACTGCAAATGCACAATGAATTAGGCTCATGGGTTACTCTTCCATGTCACATACATCTTGGTGGAGCGCTCAAAATAATAAACAATGAATACATGCACTCATCACCAAGCATAGTGAGTGATCACATAAGATAGATAGGATAATATCAAGCATGCATAAGTGTAGCTTATGATCAAACACATGATCATCAATGTCTCACAAGCATAGTATCTCAACCAAAAGCAAACAAAGATTGAAAAACCACCAAATAAAGCAAGAGAGAACAAAAGCAACACTCTCTCTCTCGAAGTCTATGATCTATACATTTTTCTCCCCCTTTGGCAACAAGTTACCAAAAAGTTCATAGAAAATGCATAGTGCTAGATCGACTCTCAGGCTTGATCTTCAGGTGGTGGAGTCCGGATAACGCCGAGGACGAAAGCTTCAGTTGAAGTAGATGGAGCTGGAGCTGGTGTAGATGCTGGAGCTGGTGGCACTGAGGCTGTAGCTGGTGTAGATGAAGTTGCTCTTGTGTCAGGAACTGGCACAGCATATGACCTCTGGGCTCTAGGCACTCTGGCAAATGCATCAGTTGTTGTTTTGCCCTTCCTCTCCTGCATGTCATCTTGTAGTTCCTCCACTGCAGATCAATCTCGCCACTTTCACATCTAAGTTATAGAACTTTTGTTCTATGATTCTCTCGTGCTCTCCTGATTTTGAGTGAGGGTGGCCAATCCCTTCTCAATCCTCGTGGTTGATGCTATTAAGTATCCGAGCTGCTCCTCGCTTGTTCTTCAAGAAATACTCAGATGCCTCCTCTTGAGTTGGCATCTTGGCAGCCTTCTCCTCTTTGCCTTCTCCTTCTTCTCCGAGCTTGAACTGATTGTGGATCATCTTCATTCATGACAACCTCATTGTCCTCAAAGTCTGGATAAAGTGGAAAGTGTTCCTTATCCAACTGATATTTTCCTGTGCCCATTTTTGAGTTTATCAATTCTTGAATCTGAGGTGCATATCCACAGCTCCTCTTCGATCTGTGCAGTCCTCTTGATTGTTTCTATGATCAGGCTCATGACTTTGAACTTCGTGGCACATCAAACACATGCAACATGTTGATGGCATGCCCTCGATCATGTTGTGGTCACCAGACTTGGGCAACAAAGTGTGCCTCGAAATTCAATTTATGGTTGGCAGCCCCGACAAAGAGAAAGTGAACTGATCCAAACTTGTGAGTCTCTAATGCCTTGTCTGGAATCTCCTTGTACATGTGAGCCATTGAATTGTGACCTCATCTTCTTCTTTGCATAAATGTCTAGGTCATCCTCATTCTCCTCTGGGGCATTTATCAGCTTTGCCCACTCTTCAACAGTTGACTGGTACCTTGTACCTTCAGACATCCAAACAATTCTTCCATCTGGGTAAAAATGTGCTGTGGAGTAGAACTGCATGATAAGTTCATCATTCCAATTTGTGAGCTTTTGCCCAACATCGTATAGTAACATTACTTAGCAATGAAGTTGAGCTTGAAAAATAATATACGCAAAAGATGCACTGATGACAAATAGTAAAAATTTTACCATCTTTCCTAAATAGATGTGACCGTAGTTCAATACGATCACTATTGGTCGCACGTTTTGAGTACCAAGATTTTCAAATTCAGGAAAATAATTTCTCTTGACGGCATCAAGATCCTCAAGCCATGAAACATAATGACTTATCTCCTCGCAGGTTAGTTGTAGGACCTTGAAGTATGTCTAGAGGGGGGGGGGGGGTGATTAGACTACTTGACCAATAAAAACTTAACCTTTTCCCAATTTTAGAGATTGGCAGATTTTAGCTATTTTAGGACAAGTCAAGCAATCATCACACAATTCAAGCAAGCATGCAAAGAGTGTATAGGCAGCGGAAAATAAAGCATGCAACTTGCAAGAAAGTAAAGGGAAGGGTTTGGAGGATTCAAACGCAATTGGAGACACGAATGTTTTTGGCGTGGTTCCGATAGGTGGTGCTATCGTACATCCACGTTGATGGAGACTTCAACCCACGAAGGGTAATGGCTGCTGAGTCCACGGAGGGCTCCACCCACGAAGGGTCCACGAAGAAGCAACCTTGTCTATCCCACCATGGCCGTCGCCCACGAAGGACTTGCCTCACTAGCGGTAGATCTTCACGAAGTAGGCGATCTCCTTGCCCTTACAAACTCCTTGGTTCAACTCCACAATCTTGTCGGAGGCTCCCAAGTGACACCTAGCCAATCTAGGAGACACCACTCTCAAGAAGTAACAAATGGTGTGTTGATGATGAACTCCTTGCTCTTGTGCTTCAAATGATAGTCTCCCAACACTTAACTCTCTCTCTCTCTCATAGGATTTGGATCTGGTGGAAAGAGGGTTTGAGTGGAAATCAACTTGGGGAAGGCTAGAGATCAAGATTCATATGGTAGGAATGGAATATCTTGGCCTCAACACATGAGTAGGTGGTTCTCTCTCAGAAATGGTAAGTTGGAAGTGTAGGTTCGTTTCGATGGCTCTCTCCATGAATGAAGAGGAGGTGGAGGGTATATATAGCCTCCACACAAAATCTAACTGCTACACACAATTTACCAAACTCGGTGGGACCGAATCATTAAACTCGGTCGGACCGATTTAGTAAACCTAGTGACCGTTAGTGATTTTCGGTGGGACTGACATGCATCTCGGTGAGACCGATTCGGTTAGGGTTAGGGCATAACGTAATCTCGGTGAGACCGACATACAAACTCGGTGAGACCGATTTGGTAATAAGCTTTCCAGAGAGTTGGTCAGGTAAACTCGGTGGGACCGGTTTGCTCTTTTCGGTGAGACCGAAATGTTACAAAAAGGAAACAGAGAGTTTACATTGCAATCTCGGTGGGACCGATCGCTCACTTCGGTTAGACCGAAACGTTACGAAGGGAAACAGAGAGATTGCAACCCCATCTCGGTGAGACCGAGATCCCTATCGATAAGACCGATTTGCTTAGGGTTTGTGGCAGTGGCTATGACTTTTGGAATCGGTGGCGCCGGATAGAAAGAATCGGTGTGACCGATTTTTGCTTTAGGTTTAGGTCATATGTGGATGTGGGAAAGTAGTTGAGGGTTTTGGAGCATATCACTAAGCACATGAAGCAAGAGGCTCATTAAGCAACACCTCATCCCTCCTTGATAGTGTTGGCTTTTCCTATAGACTCAATGTGATCTTGGATCACTAAAATGTAAAATGAAGAGTCTTGAGCTTTTGAGCTTGAGCTAATCCTTTGTCCTTAGTATTTTGAGGGATCCACTTTCATCATCCATGCCATGCCATTCATTGAGCTTTCCTAAAACAATAGTCTTGGAATAGCATTAGCTCAATGAGCTATATGTTGTTATGAATTACCAAAACCACCTAGGAATAGTTGCACTTTCAATCTCCCCCTTTTTGGTAATTGATGACAACATATAGATCAAAGCTTCGACAAATGATAATAAAATTTAAATAACATCGTCGCTTTGAGAAGTATGTGATAAGCAAGAGCTCCGCCTAAATTTGTGCATAGTTTTAGATTTGCTTTGGACTGCAAATGCACAATGAATTAGGCTCATGGGTTACTCTTCCATGTCACATACATCTTGGTGGAGCGCTCAAAATAATAAACAATGAATACATGCACTCATCACCAAGCATAGTGAGTGATCACATAAGATAGATAGGATAATATCAAGCATGCATAAGTGTAGCTTATGATCAAACACATGATCATCAATGTCTCACAAGCATAGTATCTCAACCAAAAGCAAACAAAGATTGAAAAACCACCAAATAAAGCAAGAGAGAACAAAAGCAACACTCTCTCTCTCGAAGTCTATGATCTATACATTTTTCTCCCCCTTTGGCAACAAGTTACCAAAAAGTTCATAGAAAATGCATAGTGCTAGATCGACTCTCAGGCTTGATCTTCAGGTGGTGGAGTCCGGATAACGCCGAGGACGAAAGCTTCAGGTTGAAGTAGATGGAGCTGGAGCTGGTGTAGATGCTGGAGCTGGTGGCACTGAGGCTGTAGCTGGTGTAGATGAAGTTGCTCTTGTGTCAGGAACTGCACAAGATATGACCTCTGGGCTCTAGGCACTCTGCAAATGCATCGCTTGTTGTTTTGCCCTTCCTCTCCTGCATGTCATCTTGTAGTTCCTCCACTGCAGATCAATCTCGCCATTTCACATCTAAGTTATAGAACTTTTGTTCTATGATTCTCTCAGTGCTCTCCTGATTTTGAGTGAGGGTGGCCAATCCCTTCTCAATCCTCGTGGTTGATGCTATTAAGTATCCGAGCTGCTCCTCGCTTGTTCTTCAAGAAATACTCAGATGCCTCCTCTTGAGTTGGCATCTTGGCAGCCTTCTCCTCTTTGCCTTCTCCTTCTTCTCCCGAGCTTGAACTGATTGTGGATCATCTTCATTCATGACAACCTCATTGTCCTCAAAGTCTGGATAAAGTGGAAAGTGTTCCTTATCCAACTGATATTTTCCTGTGCCCATTTTTGAGTTTATCAATTCTTGAATCTGAGGTGCATATCCACAGCTCCTCTTCTGATCTGTTGCAGTCCTCTTGATTGTTTCTATGATCAGGCTCATGACTTTGAACTTCTGTGGCACATCAAACACATGCAACATGTTGATGGCATGCCCTCTGATCATGTTGTGGTCACCAGACTTGGGCAACAAAGTGTGCCTCAGAATTCAATTTATGGTTGGCAGCCCTGACAGCAGAAAGTGAACTGATCCAAACTTGTGAGTCTCTAATGCCTTGTCTGGAATCTCCTTGTACATGTGAGCCATTGAATTGTGACCCCATCTTCTTCTTTGCATAAATGTCTAGGTCATCCTCATTCTCCTCTTGGGCATTTATCAGCTTTGCCCACTCTTCAACAGTTGACTGGTACCTTGTACCTTCAGACATCCAAACAATTCTTCCATCTGGGTAAAAATGTGCTGTGGAGTAGAACTGCATGATAAGTTCATCATTCCAATTTGTGAGCTTTGCCCAACAAAATTTGCAACTCCACAAGAAACAAAGCTATCTTGCACTCCGGATAGTGCTCTTCATTTTCCTTGATGAAATTCCACCAACCCACCTCATATCACAAACTATGGGCTTCTTGTCCAATGTAATTGTTTCATAGAAGTCCTGTTGTTCCTTTGTATGGAACACTGTAATCAACAGCAGTTCTTCTTCTTGAAGCATATGGATCTTCCATTCTCCACAGTCTCACCACAGAATCCTTCCTCGATTCTCATGTCCTCACCACAGGATGGGCATCATTGTGATCTGGTATCTTTGGCTTGAGCTTCCTCAGAACTTGTCCTTCTTCATCTTCCTCATCAGCATCCTCAAGCACTGGGGCCTTGTTCTTCTCAGCAGCTGGAATACTCCTGGTATTCGTCTTTGGTGCAGACTTGGCCTTGGGGGCAGCTTTGGGTGCTTCCTTGGGCTTGGATGTGGCAGCCCATGATCTAATAGCATCACCCATAAGCTTTGGTGCCTTTGGAGCTGGTGCAGCAAGCTCTTCTTCTTCCATCATGGATGGTTGACCAACAACTCTGGCCATGGTCTTCTTGACCCTTTCCTTCCTCTTCTTTCCTTCAGCAGCTGGCTCTTTGGGATCAGGCTTCTTAGGCAGTTTAGTTGATTCTCTCGCCTTGGACATTGGTTGTCTTCCTGCAGGCCTTTTGGTCTTCATGCCTGGCTTTATTTCCTTTGCTGAGCCATATTCCTTTTTGAGCACTACTTTCTTGGAGGTAGCCTCATCTTCTTTAGCTCTATAACCCTCATCTTCTGAATCTGAAGTTCTTTTCCTCCTTTGCCTAGTTGCAGCCTTAGGCAAATTGCTAGGAGTACTTCTGCTCCCTTCATCTGAAGTTGAGGGACTAGTGCCCTCACTCAAGTCCATCTTCTCTTCTGACCTATTCTGGCTGTCACTTTGATCAGACATACTGCAAAAGTCTGATCACTGACCTCGTGAAGATTTATAGATGAGATAGAAAGGATGAGCATCACAAAATGCAGAGGTTTTTGCAAAAGAATGACTCAAAACTTCAGTCTTAGTTTTCCACAGAAAGCATTTCGGATCCACCGATTTTCAAACTCGGTGATACCGAAGCAGTTTTGGAACCTAAACTGATGATCTCGGTTGGACCGAGTTTCAGCTTAGTGGTACCGAGACTGCTAGGGTTTCACAGAATCCTCAAATCGGTTGCACCGATTAGTAATTCTCGGTCGGACCGAGAGTCACTAGTGCAATGGCATAATCCAAATCGGTGAGACCGAGTTTTTCAACTCGGTGGGTCCGAGATGGTTTCATGAAACCTAAACCTAAAATTTGAATCACATCTAATCTATGAACTACTTTGGCTGGATAGAAGAGTTTCAATCGTGGCAAGAATCAATATGAAAACAATGTGCCGAGAATCGACGTGGATAGCACAAAGATTAAGTCCATACCCTAACTTGGCGGTGTACTTGCTACGGCTGCAACGGCGGGGACGAAATCCGTGACGGCGGCGGAGACCAGCGACAGGAGGCTCTTTGCGACGAGGAGACAATCCGGAGACCACGATGGCGAGTGAGCTGTTGCGCGGGCGAAGGGTTTGGAGAAATTTCCAAAATTTTGCACGTGGCAATATATAGCTCGACCACAGCCGGTGTGACCGAAAGTGGAACAACTCGGTGGCACCGAGATGCATAACGTGTTCGATTACAACAAATCGGTGAGACCGAAAGTTCAAATCGGTTGCACCGAGATTGAAAACTCAGATCAACTTGATGATCTCGGTAGGACCGAAATGGAAGGATCGGTCGGACCGAGAATCACTAAGAGGTTTTGGAAGTTTAAGTCTATGACGAATCGGGACTCAAGTGCTCCTCACACGAGTGGTTCGAATCGACTTGATCAAATTTTGTGATGTAGCATGAATAGAGTTTGAGATGAGAAAAGCATAGATAGCTAAAGAAGGTTCTTAGGCATTCTTGTCCATCCACTTGGCACAAAAAAAAAAAAGAATCCAAACAAACAAAACAACAAGTGGATGTCCTTGAATGAGTAAAATATGCACCAACATGCTCACACAATAAGATGGCAATTGAAATATGTGGCAAAGCATGCACAACCAATTTTAGCAACTATCAAGCAATTGGCGATGACTAGGTCATCTATATATGAGTATATTGACTTAGGAGTCAAATGAGAACATTTGATCATAGGTCATACTCATTGTTTAAGCTCAAGTGGGGTTACCACTTTTACATAATGCATTAATGTGTTCACACCATTAGAGTTGCTTTGACTCAATTCTTAGAGTTAAGCTCCCCCTAGATGTGAGATTCCCCCTTAGAGGGATGAACTAACCTTGGGTTTTGTCGATGATGACTTCATGTAGGTGTTGAAGATGTAGATGCTCAATGTTGATGTAGATCATTTGGAGCAATCCTTTGGAGTGAGTTGCACTTTCAACTTGCCTACATGGGTTAGTCCCACAAGGAACAAACAGGAATATCCATAGACATAGAGTGATGCACACACAAGATGATGTCCATGAAATCATTAGGTTACCTTGTCCCTTGCCTTATCAACATGAGGGTTTGTGACTCCTTGAACTAGTGCAAGATATGAAAGATGATTGCACTTGTCCTTGCCATAATGATATGAGTGAATAATGTTGGCGGAGTCACCCTCAAGAACTCTCTAGTTCTTCTTCTTCGGGATCCACATCATCTTGATGGGAATCCTTGGAGTTGTAGTTGTACTTGATGAAGTAGAACTTGACGAAGTCTTGGGGACCCACTCGAACGAGGCTTTAGGTGCTTCTTCAAATGCATCAATCTCTTCTTGAAGCTTGTCCTTGCCTTTGTTCTTGTGGTGGAAGATCATCTTGAGCTTGTGTCCCCTTGAAGGAAGTAGGATCATACTTCTCTTGTTGAGGAACAAACTTTGTCTTGGGGTATTGATCTTCTTCCCACTCAACTCCATTGGCGTTGAACTTTCGCTCAAAACCAACACCTTGATTCTTCCGTGCCTTCCTTGCTTGCGTACAATTTCCTCAAATTGCTTACTCCCGCAAGGCTCTTGTAAACACCTTTCTCTATAATTCCTTCAATAAACTATGTTCTTGCTCAAGTGTAACTTGGCTAAGAGAATCACTAGTGGAATCAAGAGAACTACTAGAAGCAACAACATTGGATTTGACATTATTATTGTTACTACTAGAGGAAGTATCTTTCTTGTACTTGTTACTAGACTTGACTTGAGGCATGTAAGTAGATAAGAGTAAACGCTTGGCAATGTAAGAAGAACTTTTCTTGCGGAGATCATCATTGATTGCCTTTAAGAACTCATGCTCTTGCTCAAGATTGAGCTTTTCAAAGCGTAACTTCTCATGAGCCCTTAAAAGTTCTCGATGATCTTCGAAGATAGTTTCATGAGCCAACTTAAGAGTGTTTAGTTCTTTAGTTAGAAGCTCAATTTTCTCCTTATCATTGTCATTAGTTTTATTAGCATGATTAATTGACGTTTCATCATAGTATTCATCACTAGAGTTGTCAACAAGTAAATCATCATCACCTAGCAAGTCATCTTCATCAATATCAAAATCAACATACTTGGGGTGTGTTACCTTTGGACCTTTGGCCATGAAGCATCTTCCAACACCTTCATTTGGTGAGTCAAATATGTCGTAGGAGTTGGTTGACACAAGTGCTAGACCGGCAACACCTTCTTCTTGAGTATATTCGGAGTCGGAGTGATAGCTTCTCTCGGAGTGATTGTCGGAGTCAGAGCCGGAAACCCATTCACCAACATGAGCTTGATGTCTTCGTTTTGTGTAGCTCCTTGATGACTTGTCCTTTCTTTCCGAATCCTTACTTCTCCGTGAGGGTCTTCGTTCATAACGATCATCTCTACTCCTCCTCTCTCTTGGTGGTGATTCTTCTCTTTTGCTCCTTCTTCTTGGAGAATCTTCTCTTCTTTTGTAGGGTGTCGTACACTCATTGGAGTAGTGTCCGGGTCTCCCACAATTGTAGTAATTGCGCTCTCGACTAGAAGATCTCTTGTCATTGTAAGACCTTGACTTGGAGCTTCTTTCTTTGCTTCTACTTTTGTAGAATTTGTTGAAGTTCTTCACCATTAAGCTCAATTCTTCATTGAAGGTTGGTTTCTCACTTGATGATGTGGGGGCTTCACTTGAGGCTTTGTAGGCACCACTTGACTTGTTGTGAAGTTCCTCCTTATCCTTGAGTGACATCTCATGAGCAACAATCCTTCCAATGACTTCCGTTGGCCTGAGATCTTTGTAGTTTGGCATCATTTGGATCAATGTGCACACGGTATCATACTTTCCATCCAATGCTCTTAGGATTTTCTTGATGATGAATTTGTCGGTCATCTCTTCACTCCCTAAGCCGGCAATCTCATTTGTGATAAGAGCAAGCCTAGAGTACATTTCAGCGACACCTTCACCATCCTTCATTTTGAAATTGTCAAGCTGACTTTGGAGCACATCCAACTTGGATTCCTTGACGGACTCGGTACCTTCATGCATACCAATCAAAGTATCCCAAATTTCCTTTGCATTCTCAAGACGGCTGATTTTGTTGAATTCTTCGGGGCACAATCCGTTGAAGATGATGTCACATGCTTGAGCGTTGTATTGTAGCATCTTCAATTCTTCCGCATTAGCTTCACGGTTCGGCTCTCTCCCATCGAAGAATTCACCTTGCAAGCCAATACAAATAATTGCCCAAATGGCGGGGTTATGTCCAAGAATATGCATTTTCATCTTATGCTTCCAACTAGCAAAATTAGTACCATCAAAGTAAGGACCTCTCGGTGATAATTTCCTCGCTAGACGCCATACTCTCCTAGGTTGTGAAACCAAGGCTATGACCACCAAAAGCTATGGAAATCAAAGCAAATGGAGACCAAAGCTCGATACCACTTGTAGGACCTTGAAGTATGTCTAGAGGGGGGGGGGGGTGATTAGACTACTTGACCAATAAAAACTTAACCTTTTCTCAATTTTAGAGATTGGCAGATCTTAGCTATTTTAGGACAAGTCGAGCAATCATCACACAATTCAAGCAAGCATGCAAAGAGTGTATAGGCAGCGGAAAATAAAGCATGCAACTTGCAAGAAAGTAAATGGAAGGGTTTGGAGGATTCAAACGCAATTGGAGACACAGATGTTTTTGGCGTGGTTCCGATAGGTGGTGCTATCGTACATCCACGTTGATGGAGACTTCAACCCACGATGGGTAACGGCTGCGCGAGTCCACGGAGGGCTCCACCCACGAAGGGTCCACGAAGAAGCAACCTTGTCTATCCCACCATGGCCGTCGCCCACGAAGGACTTGCCTCACTAGCGGTAGATCTTCACGAAGTAGGCAATCTCCTTGCCCTTACAAACTCCTTGGTTCAACTCCACAATCTTGTCAGAGGCTCCCAAGTGACACCTAGCCAATCTAGGAGACACCACTCTCCAAGAAGTAACAAATGGTGTATTGATGATGAACTACTTGCTCTTGTGCTTCAAATGATAGTCTCCCCAACACTCAACTCTCTCTCATAGGATTTGGATCTGGTGGAAAGAGGGTTTGAGTGGTAAGCAACTTGGGGAAGGCTAGAGATCAAGATTCATATGGTAGGAATGGAATATCTTGGCCTCAACACATGAGTAGGTGGTTCTCTCTTAGAAATGGTAAGTTGAAAGTGTAGGTTCGTTCTGATGGCTCTCTCCACGAATGAAGAGTAGGTGGAGGGGTATATATAGCCTCCACACAAAATCTAACCATTACACACAATTTACCAAACTCGGTGGGACCGAATCATTAAACTCGGTCAGACCGATTTAGTAAACCTAGTGACTGTTAGTGATTTTCGGTGGGACTGACATGCATCTCGGTGAGACCGATTCGGTTAGGGTTAGGGCATAACGTAATCTCGGTGAGACCGATTACACAAACTCGGTGAGACCGATTTGGTAATAAGCTTTCCAGAGAGTTGGTCAGGTAAACTCGGTGGGACCGGTTTGCTCTTTTCGGTGAGACCAAAATGTTACAAAAAGGAAACAGAGAGTTTACATTGCAATCTCGGTGGGACCGATCGCTCACTTCGGTTAGACCGAAACGTTACGAAGGGAAACAGAGAGATTGCAACCCCATCTTGGTGAGACCGTGATCCCTATCGGTAAGACCGATTTGCTTAGGGTTTGTGGCAGTGGCTATGACTTTTGGAATCGGTGGCGCCGGATAGAAAGAATCGGTGTGACCGATTTTGGCTTTAGGTTTAGGTCATATGTGGATGTGGGAAAGTAGTTGAGGGTTTTGGAGCATATCACTAAGCACATGAAGCAAGAGGCTCATTAAGCAACACCTCATCCCTCCTTGATAGTATTGGCTTTTCCTATAGACTCAATGTGATCTTGGATCACTAAAATGTAAAATGAAGAGTCTTGAGCTTTTGAGCTTGAGCCAATCCTTTGTCCTTAGTATTTTGAGGGATCCACTTTCATCATCCATGCCATGCCATTCATTGAGCTTTCCTGAAACAATAGTCTTGGAATAGCATTAGCTCAATGAGCTATATGTTGTTATGAATTACCAAAACCACCTAGGGATAGTTGCACTTTCATTAGTTCAGCCCCGGGACAGTGGACGGTCCTGTCTACCAAGCGCTGGGCATGTTTGCTTGAATGGAAATAAGCTGTCAATAGAAATTAGTTGTCAACTATTTTTGAATAAACAATATCGAAGACATAAATATGGTTGAGAAACTCACATAATGGTAGAACTGGAGGCGTCTGCACATCGACCCAGGTGTCTCTATTACCTTCAATATGATCTTCCGGACGAATATCAAAGGTGATAACCATATCAGGCTCAAATGCATAAGCCTTGCATAGTGCTTGCCAAGTTTTGCATTCAAAATAAGTGTATGTGTCTGCATTGTATAATTTGACGTTGAAAGTATAACCATACTCGGTCTTCAAGTAAACTCTCTTTACCTCCATAATTTCCATACCACTGAAACCTATCTTATCCAAGACAAAAAAAATTGCATGGCAGGGGATGCGCTAGTAGAATAGTGAAATTTAAAATTATAAGTTCAAGCAAATGAAGCATAAGTCATGCTTAATTACGAAAAAAGACTTGTCGTTGTGACTTACTGTATCCAATTCGAAGGTCTCATCCAGCTTGATGCTGAAGCGCCTATCATCAACAAGGAAATTTCTGTCGCACAGGCCGCGCTGGTCTTCACAGTATTCACACATAATGAAATCTTTTTCGTCGTCACACGGCATTTCCTATGTTCATATGGGTGAAAGATTAAACAGTTACTAGTTTTATTAATTCAACTAAATAAACTAGTTCTATTAATTCAACTAATTCAACTAAGCATTTACTAAAAATAAACTAGTTATATTAATTTTCTTACTAAAATATATAAAGTAGCTAGTTCTATATAGTAATATTTTAATTAGATCATCAAATCTCATATACCTACATTTTCTTACTAATAATAAACTAGTTCTATTAATTTTCTTACTAATTCAACTAAACACTTATTAATTCAACTAAGCACTTATTAATTTTCTTACTAATTCAACTAAGCACTTACTAATTCATCTAACATTAATATATCTAATTCATCTTTAAGTAAAAGTATAAAAAAATAACTCATCTAATTAACACTAATTAATATCTAGCTATTTTCATCTAACAGTTGACATTAATATTTAACTTTTCTATCTAATTAACTCATCTAACTAACAACTAAACACTAGCTAATATAAAAATGTGTGTGTGTGTGCGCGCGCGCACGTGTAAGTGTGTGTGTGTGTAAGAGCGGGCGGCGGCGATGGTGGCGGCGAAGGCTAGACGACGACGCGTGTGTGGCGGCGGAGTGAGACGGCTACGTCGACGCGCGCAAGAACGGCCTTGAGACGGCGATGACGGGCGGCGGCGTATGGGGCGTAGGCACGAGACGGCGACGACGGGCGGCGGGGGCGGCGAGGGCGAGAAAGCGATGGGCGATGGCGCGGGAGCGACGGCAATGTCGCGAAGCAGTTGAAGAAGAAGTGGGGAGATGAAACTAAATTTTTCGTAAGTGCTATATATATAGGAGGGGCCTTTAGTACCGGTTGGAGCCACCAACCGGTACTAAAGGTCAATTTTGTCCAGGCCAAGCGGCGGGAAGGGCAGCCCTTTAGTATCGGGTGGTGGCTCTAACCAGTACTAAAGACCCCCCTTTAGTGCCGGTTGGGGCCACGACCCGGTACTAAAGGGTGTGCGCTGCCAGGCGAGGGGCGCAAAGTTTAGTCCCACCTCGCCAGACGAAGGGAAGCTGCACTAGTTTATAAACCCAGCCGCGGCTGCTCCATCGAACTCCTCTATATAGCAGGCTTCCGGGCCTAACTATGGCGCGCTGCCCTGTGAGCCTGCTGGCCCTTCTGGGCTTGAATTTGCACACGAGAGGTCTGGCAGGCCAACTGGGCAGCGACCCAAATGTTTTTTATATAGTTTTTTATATATTTTTTTCTTTTCTACATTATTTATTTTCTTCTACTTATTTTTGAGTAATTATTTATATAGTTTTTTTCTTTTCTTCTTTATTTATTTTATTCTATTTATTTCTGAGTAGTTTTTTATATAGTTTTTTCTTTTCTGCTTTATTTATTTTCTTCTATTTATTTCTGAGTAGTTTTTTATATAGTTTTTTTCTTTTCTGCTTTATTTATTTTCTTCTATTTATTTTCGAGTAGTTTTTTATATAGTTTTCTTCTTTTCTGCTTTATTTATTTGTGAGTAGTTTTTTTATATAGCTTCTTTTGTACTAAGTTATTAAAATTTTGAATTGCCGGTGTAACAGATGAGTTTTTGTCCGAAACCCTGATACTTCGAAAGAGATTGTCCAGTTTGTACATGAAGTGCATCAAGTTTTTGCCGTGACCCTCTCTACTTTTTTGCACATGCTATGTGGGTGAAATGATGATACAACGCCAAGTTTCAACCTTTTCAGAGTTTATTTGTAGTGCTTTTCAATTTCAGGGCCATTTAGCTCAAAACAAATGAGTAAATGTATTAAAAATAGCAAATTATGTCAGAAAGCTTTGAATGGTGCATATTGAACGCACAAAGAATTGCGCCTCTCCTTCATCATCTTTACAGGTGAGCATTGCACCTCTCCTTCATCATCGTTCCTCGTCTCTGCACTCAGGGCTTATAAACCCCTACTACTCAAAACAAATCATTAAATGCATGAAAAATAACAAATGAAGGTAGAAAGGGTTGAAAGTTGATGACGTGGCTTTAAATGGTGCATACTGAACACAAAATTATAGACCAGTGTAGGTGAGAAGGAGCAGAGAAAAAGAGTGACACGTGCACTAGTGGGGTCGCCATGAGAAGTCTAGCTTTGAATGGTGCATATTGGACGCACAAAGAATTGTGCCTCTCCTTCATCATCTTTACAGGTGAGCATTGCGCCTCTCCTTCATCATCGTTCCTCGTCTCTGCACTCAGAGCTTATAAACCTCTACTACTCAAAACAAATCATTAAATGCATGAAAAATAACAAATGAAGGTAGAAAGGGTTGAAAGTTGATGACGTGGCTTTGAATGGTGCATACTGAACGCACAAAATTATAGACCAGTGTAGGTGAGATGGAGCAGGGAAAAAGAGTGACACGTGCACTAGTGGGGGTCGCCATGAGAAGTCTAGCTTTAAATGGTGCATACTGAACGCACAAAGAATTGCGCCTCTCCTTCATCATCTTTACAGGTGAGCATTGCACCTCTCCTTCATCATCGTTCCTCGTCTATGCACCCAGGGCTTATAAACCTCTACTACTCAAAACAAATCATTAAATGCATGAAAAATAACAAATGAAGGCAGAAAGGGTTGAAAGTTGATGACGTGGCTTTGAATGGTGCATACTGAACGCACAAAATTATAGACTAGTGTAGGTGAGATGGAGCGGAGAAAAAGAGTGACACGTGCACTAGTGGGGGTCGCCACGAGAAGTCTAGCTTCAAATGGTGCATACCGAACGCACAAAGAATTGCGCCTCTCCTTCATCATCTTTACAGGTGAGCATTGCGCCTCTCCTTCATCATCTTTACAGGTGAGCATTGCGCCTCTCCTTCATCATCGTTCCTCGTCTCTACACTCAGGGCTTATAAACCCCTATTACTCAAAACAAATCATTAAGTGCATGAAAAATAACAAATAAAGGCAGAAAGGGTTGAAAGTTGATGACGTGGCTTTGAATGGTGCATACTGAACGCACAAATTATAGACCAATGTAGGTGAGATGGAGCAGAGAAAAAGAGTGACACGTGCACTAGTGGGGGTCGCCATGAGAAGTCTAGCTTCAAATGGTGCATACTGAACGCACAAAGAATTGCGCCTCTCCTTGATCATCTTTACAGGTGAGCATTGCGCCTCTCGTTCATCATCGTTCCTCGTCTCTACACTCAGGGCTTATAAACCCCTACTACTCAAAACAAATCATTAAGTGCATGAAAAATAACAAATAAAGGCAGAAAGGGTTGAAAGTTGATGACGTGGCTTTGAATGGTGCATACTGAACACATAAAATTATAGACCAGTGGAGGTGAGATGGAGCAGAGAAAAAGAGTGACACGTGCACTAGTGAGGGTCGACATGAGAAGTCTAGCTTTAAATGGTGCATACTGTACGCACAAAGAATTGCGCCTCTCCTTCATCATCTTTACAGGTGAGCATTGCGCCTCTCCACTCTGCACTCAGGGCTTATAAACCCCTACTACTCAGGGCTTATAAACCCTGATACTTCGAAAGAGAGTGTCCAGTTTGTACACCAAGTGCATCCAGTTTTTGCCATAACCATCTCTACTTTTTTGCACATGCCATGTGGGTGAAATGATGATACCATGCCAAATTTCAACATTTTAAGAGTTCATTTGTAGTTTTTTTCAATTTCAGTGTCATTTAGCTCAAAACAAATCAGTAAATGCATCAAAAATATCAAATTATGTCAGAAAGGTTTGAAAGTTGATGACGTGGCCTTGAATCGTGCATACTGAACGCAAAAAAAGTCCGAAGTTGTAATAAGTTATTAAAATAATGAAGTGCCTTTGTAAAAGATGAGTTTTCGTCCAAAACCCAGATACTTTGAAAGAGATTGTGTAAACATGTAAAAATATACATAAAAAATACATTGATCAGTACCGTTTCAGCCAAAACGCGCTACTGCTAGAGAGAAATACATCAAAAATACATTGATAATCAATGATCTTTTTGTGTAGAATCTGAATTGTCAATAGGAATCCTCACCGGTTAATTTAAGAACCGGTGAGGATTCCTATTGCGGGCACAAATCCTACACATAGAGTTTAATGAAGACCAAGTGCTCCTGATAGCTTGATAAGTAAATATTTAAGGTGGTAAAAACTCTGTTAGCGGAGCAAGGTGGGACTAAAAAAGCGCTGCGGAATGAATGAATTAGAAACCTCTAGTACCGGTTTGTGGCATAGACCGGTACTAAAGGTGCTGGTGGGGCCCAGCCGGACCACGGCGTGCCATAGCCTCTTTAGTACCGGTTCGTGGCACGAACTGATACTAAAGGTTCACCACGAACGGGTACTAATTAGCTCCGCCCGCCTAGCCGTTCGAACCGGCACTAATGGACACATTA
Organism: Aegilops longissima; assembly: GCA_021605205.1. Lineage (NCBI taxonomy): Eukaryota > Viridiplantae > Streptophyta > Magnoliopsida > Poales > Poaceae > Aegilops > Aegilops longissima. Next base: position 609,240,084 of record CM038681.1, on the reverse strand, counting down.
GTGCCGGTTTTGTTACAAACCGGTACTAATGTGCTTCACATTAGGCCGTTTTTCTACTAGTGCATGGACATCGCATCACAGCAAGCGGCACCATCTTCATCGGAAAATCTGCCTCGGGATGCACGTGCTAGCTTGGCCACAGTGTCGACGAGGAAGCAAACATCATCACCATTCACAAGCCTGTGCCAGACCGTGATCGTGTTTTGTCTGAACCGGACCCCGCCGTACGTGTCGATATGCAAGCAAAGAAGGAAGCTGGTTCCATTAGGGCAACCGTTTTCTCCCAACAGTACGATGCTTGGGTGACAATGATGGCTAGACGGCTCTTCTCCGGCGTGTTCACGGTTTTGCCTCGGTTTGTTTGTTGCCGTGGAGTCGAAGCTGCGGCGGCGGGGCCTTGTGATATACAAGTGGCCCGTTCGGCGATTTTCCATGGCGCCAGCTGTCGCCTAGTTTTGTTCTTCTGAGTCGGAGTTGCGTCATCTGGCTGCAGGTCGACATGTTGTCGATTAGGGTAGGCTCTGCCCTGTGTGTCTGTCTCTGGGAGTGGGCTTGGCCCTTGTTGTTCCGGTTTTTGCTCAGTTTTCTGTAATTAACTGGGCAATTTTTGTCTGCTTAATTAATAGATGAGGCAATCTTTGCCTCCGTTTAAAAAAAATGATGGCTAGTACACATCTCAAAGCTACGCATTGCGAGCTGAGTTGCTCGATCCCTTTTATTTCCAGCATGGCCGTGGTGTGGCAGCGTATGAGATCATTTCATCCAAACTAATGCTACCGCTTCTGTCTTTTATGAAAGCAAAAGAAAAGAAATGGTAGCAATAGCAACCAAGTGGAATAAATTAAGACAAGAAATACACACACCACAGGTGCACAGAAGCATAGACGCCCAGCTAAGAGCATAGTTACAGTTACTAAGCTCCCACGAAATCAACCCCTCTCAGAGCACGGTAGTTTTTTTTCATAGCGGGCCTTGGTTTTCAAGGTCAGGTCACAACATGTGGCCCGCTTGTCAATGCATCCAACCGACGTTCTCGCTCGGTTAAAATCTCGATGGCGTGTGTCTCCTGCTTTCTGTAAGAGCAGAGCTGATTTGGGGGAATCACTAGCACGGTAGCACCATATGCTGCTTGAGTGGATGTAGTAGGGTTGTTTGATTCTAGGACTAGCATTGCACATCTTCCCGCACATTTTTGCCAAACTTGACTAAGGTTAGTTCATCAAAATGAGAGCCACAAGTTGGCAAGCCTAAGGGAATCTTGCCATATTTTTTGTGTGTATGCCATGTGGGGCCAAGTGTGGCTTGCTTAAGGTGTGGCTTGAACTAAACACTCACCTAAATTGGTCAAACTTGACTAATCTTAGGTGTGGAAACCTTTGGCAAAGTTAGTCACAAACCAAACGGCCCCGTGATTTAGATGCTTTTTGCGGCTTTGTCCGTGGTCGCCACCGGCAGGCCCGCCCTCCCGCCCATCGTTTCCAGCCCGGATCTCTCGCCCCTCAGTCTCGGGTCCTCCAGCGGATTGGAGTGGGAAGGGGAGCTTCTTCCTTCCAATTTTTTTCTCCGTCTGGCTGTGGGCGGTTCAGGTGGCGGTGATTCTAGCGGCGAGGTGTCCGTGCTCTGTTCTATCGGCTTGACGGCGTGGCTGATTGGGTGAGGTGTCACTGTCTTCTTCCCGGTGGGAGCCATCCCTGTTGTCCATGGCGAGGGGCGGTTTTAGGGTGGCAGATTGGGGTCGTTGTCTCCTTCTCGGGGTAGCCGTTGCTGTCGTCCCCGGGCTCGCGGGTATCCGCATCATCTTCTTCCTTTCAATTTCATCGGGTTTGTTCTTCCTCCTTTTTCCTTTAATTCGTTTTTCTGCTCTTTGATGTTCTTCACTCGGCCGCGTGGAGCACTGGTAGGACTTAGTTCGATTCCGCTCAGCGACGTTGGTGGCGGCGATTCCGCTCAGCTCCTGGCAGCAAGGTACACCCTCACTTCATAACCCTTCCATGTCTCCTCCGCCAACACAACTTCTTGCCGCTGTTTGTTCTCGGAGGCCAGAGATCGTGCTCATCTCATTCAGATTTGATTTTGGAAGTAGGTCAGAATTCATACCTCCGGCGCATCACCAGCATGAGTACTCCAGGAAAATGTGCACGGGAATCAGATTATGTGCTTCTAAAGTTAATGCCATGCAGATTAAGTCTGCACTTAATTTGTAGAATCACATGCCAATTTAGTACAAGGTTAGATCAGATTATGTAATGGGAAATGCACAAACTTCTTACTAAATCAACAGTATTTCAAGTTATTACAAGGTTGGATCAGATTATGTACTGATAATCATTTTATTTCAAGCCAAACAGTAATTGTTAGAGAGTTCTGTCTATTAATTTCCTATATATAGACAACCCTTCTTGAGTTTCGTATGAATATATCAGGGTTTCAAAATGGTCAGGCATACGCGAACCGAAACTAGCAACAACAAAAAATTGTCGCAACCATTAACCTACAAGATCTAGCAATGAATGATATATGATCAGTTTGAAATATATTAGAAATTTGGCCCCCAAAACCTAAACACCATACCACTGAACTTAAAAGATTTAGAGATGTATGCATTCATATGCCGAAGCATCATATTTGTAAGAATAAATCCGAGACATACCGTCGACCATCCGAGGACCAAGCAACACTACAAGAGGACCCCACTTACAGCAACACATTTTTCCGTATCTAAAAGTCCATATATGCGAGGGTCTTTACCAACGGTTTGGGATGCGTTGCCTTATCCAGTGTTACTAGCGCATAATGCAACGGTTGTACTTCCGTTGGTAAAAGGAACCGTTGCAAGACTACAACACATAAAACCGACTTTTACAACGCTCATATACGTTGGTGGTTAATGTATAGGAACTCAAATCTCATTGCTTGGCAACAAAGAATTGGTTAATGTATAGGAACTCAAATCTCATTGCTTGGCAACAAAGAATTTGCAATGCTTCAGGTGTTTTACATATAAAATGTGAATAATGTTTTATACATTGCCAGCAATTAAGTTAATGGTCCACATAATGGTGATAAGTATGTATATGAAGTCAGAAGAAAAAATATACGCACAAGAGGAAGAAATCATATATTGAAAAACTTTGGGATTACAATTGTTGATATTACAGGAGGAATAACTTCCAAATGTGATGCATAATCTAAATATTCTCTTGACAACGAAACTTAAACTGAAAGCATCCATCGACATCCCTACAACTTAACAAAAACTTAACCAAGGAACATCATCCAACAGGAACACCTACAACTTAACTAAAACTGAAAACAACCATCATAACTAAAACTAAAAACAGCCATCATCGTCATCATCGTGAACCGGAACATCATCATCACCATTGCAGTATACTTGCCACGCACTCATAGAAGCCTCCATATATCTTTTGAATCTACAAAGAAAATAACAAAATGAACTGTTAATACACAATGCATTGACATGATGTAAATAGTGATGGGTTGCCCAACAAATAAGAAATATTACTTACGGTATTTCTACTTTCCTTGTTTGCTTACAAGCTGTTTTTTCTTTTTGACTCTGATGAATCCCCCAGGCCATTTTAAAGGACCCGTTCAGGAGGGGTGACAACCTCCTTGTAAGTCCTCGCTACTTTTTATCTTCCATGCTTCTTTCAAACTTTTTATGCACCAAAGATGCTAGATGCCATAAAGTAGGAAAAGTAAGACGCAGATGGGTCTTTAAAAAAAATCACAGGAAAACATTGTTTCTGGGCACTGCTAAATTTTAAAAATAAAACTGAATTTTGTGGCTTAAATTTAAAAATGAAAACTGAATTTTGTAGCTGTTTGATGTGCTTGGACATGTGTGTGATCTGTGGACAAAATAACCAGGTGTTTGCGCCATGTTGTGTAAACATCCTAAAATTCCACTAGTTGACCTACTTGGCTCATAATTAATTGCTTATGAGACTGTCTCTTCAGATAAACAACTTGGCCTGTCAGACAACTGTTTGACTAACACAAATCTTAAATACTTGAACTGAGAAAAAAAAGCTTCAGCTAAATCAGAGGCCAAGTTTCTCTCAGATTTGGCAAAAGTCGTTGGTTTGTTGATCTTTTCCTATTTATTACTCCCTTGTAGGTTATGTGCATCGCTACACACCGAAGGTGTTCCAATCCCCACCAACAAGAGGCACAATGCTGCCAAGATCTTCAACACCCGAAGGTTGCAGCTGAGGAGACATGGTACTAATACCTCCGTCGATATTTCAAGTTTTTGTTGTTGTTATGTTTCATATAAAAGTTGTAGTAGTGCTCTTGTGTCTTAACACACATACACATGTGAGAACATAATAAGTTGTACAATATAGATTAGTACCACACCGCACTCACTTTGCATCGATGGAAATGAGTTAGGAAGATAAGAGTAAAATTTATGTCATTGGAATTACAGATTTATTTAGCGAATCTGAGGTAAATCGGTACCAAAAATGGGTTGAAGGACCACAAAATTTGGCGGTTTCCACATTTGTATCCTTATCGCTACGGTTAGAGCATTGATTAGGCTTATCTCTGAACCCAAACATGTATGGAATTGAGCAGGAGTACCAGAAGGATGTGAACTGGCCCGTTGGCTGGCCCATTGGTGGCTGCCCTGGTTCTCAGGCAAGAAAACTCCCAGCATGCTCTCCAGCTTTCCATGTGTTATACTTACATAAAAACTGAACATTGCATTTCACCAAGTGAAATGCTACATTTCTACTCCTAACCCATTATCTATTTCTTAGTGCTTTTGTTATGCAGGTTGGAAGAAAAGAAGAAGATCCAGAGAAGATCTTAGTAATAAGATAGTTTTTAGGAAAATGGATATTTAGTTTTAGGTCATTTCTTGTAATTTCAGATATGGAGTGCTTGTCTTTAGTTTTGTTTTGACTCTGTGAAACTTGCTACCTATGGATGAAACTGTGTAATATTGATGAAACCATGTATATGTATAGATATTTAGTTTTTGTTCATGTGTGTGTGTGCGCGCGCGCGTCCGTATGTGTGTGTGATTTTCTATGAAAATGAATTGATATAAGAAAAAACAGAATTAAATGGGGCAATATAGGTTCTTTGCCGCCTCTTTGCCATCTGCTGGCAGACGGCAAAGAGCCAGTCTTTGCCATCTGCTGGCAGACGGCAAAGGCCGGACAAATTTTGCCGTCAGCGGCGGACGACAAAGGCCTGCCGTTAGCCACCTAACGGAGTAACAGCGCATTCTTTGCCGTCTGCATTCTTTGCCGTTTGCTGCTGATGGCAAAGGCCTCTTTGCGTCAGCCGCCCGAAGCGGACGGCAAAGTAGCTCTTTGCCGGACCTTACTTTGCCGTCTCCTTTTGCCGTCCGCGGCAGACGGCAAAGACCTTTGCCGTCCGCCGTCCATGCCTTTGCCGTCTGCCGTGGCAGATGGCAAAGTAGCTGATTCCTGTAGTGAGAGCTGCAAATCTGCAACGCTTATGTGCAACATTTAATATGTGTATCTATTGTAAATTTTACAACGTATAGCCAAAATGTTGTAGAATGTGTGTTGCTTTATAAGGGGTATCCTTGTAGTGCAATCACACGAGCACGACACCGAGATTTGTTATCGAGGTTCACCGATATGGCTACATCCCCAGGTCCTGACTATGTGCGCTCCTCCCCATGACACCGCTACAATACCGCACCTGGTCGCCCTGGACGCCGGCACATGCCGCCGGCTTCCCCTGCGTTCCTATGCTATTATGTTGGCATAGGTTACATCGTGTGTCTACCCTCGCTATATATGAGAGGCCTAGGATACAAGTGTCATACTTGGACACGACTCCACATCCTATGTAAACACAATACAACTACAAGTCCAACTGTAACCTACCTTGTACATTATATTCGACACAACTCTAATAAACTCCACCTTGGCGAATATTCTCCACCACCTTGAATTTGTCAATGCGTCAAACTTTCATGTACATTGGACTTGAGCTTATCCTGTGAGTACCGCTGCTACTCCAAAGACTTCATGTGACTTCATCTGCAACTTGTAGTCCCTTCTTTTCTTTACCACAGTCAACACTCGAGCAAAGTTAAGTTCCTTGTTACTCTAGTTTGTGCTACCAACTTCCAGAGTATCCGTCCAACGCCATCACACCCTGATCGCTGGCCATATGAAAGTGAACAACTCACATATTGGGTGTCACACATAAGAGTTACCAGAACTCAACATGTAGCGACCTGACCCAAAATTGGTCAAATCTCTATGTCTGTACCATCCCAAGATCATGCTGGTACTCACAGTACATCGATAAAGTAATCAAAGTTCAATCACACCTGAATATCATTAAACGATTCTCATATAGAGTCTTTATTACAAGGGAATAAATTTGGCTCAAGGCCAACTCATGAGAAATAAACTACAAATGCTGCGGAGCGTCGAAGGTAAGCGAGTCCATCCGACTCAAAGGGCAATCGCTAAGCGCGGAGCGTAGCCTCACTCCCGATCGAATATATCTCGCAACATAATACGTTGCAGCCATGTAGGTCAGCTTTTGGAATAAGCTGGCAAGTCATGAAGAATAACAATAATAAAGTTACTAGCACTATATGCATTTTGGCTGTGGAGCTCTAAGTTTCATCATTTTGCGAAAAGCAAATTTTATCCTACTACAAAGGACTTGCTTGCAAATTACTACAATTGTTGGTAGTTATTGAGATGGTTCCGCCAACCAATATCTCGCTCCCAATTATTAAGTCATAAAACCCTCAAATTTATTCATTAGTTTTAGTGTTGAGATATCCGAATACTTCCAAGTTCCAGAGGCTCAAATGTCCGTAATCGGGACACGGCTAATCGATTAGATCTTTAACTCTGCAGAGGGTTGCGACTTTCCCGCAAGAATCATTCACTCCTTTTAAGTCTTCGCACTTCATGGTGTTTGAAGACGGACGAATGAAACAGGTCTTCCAAAGAGTTCTTCCAGCTCTGCCGTACCCATCCAATCCTACCGTTCGTCTACTTCTCGTAGTACCGTCCAGCCAGCGTCACTACTAGGGTCAACCCAGCCAGAGCCCATAATGGCTTGCGGCTGCACAGTAAGCTTCGGTCATGGGGCATCCATCCTTCTCTTCGTGGCTGGGTGAAGCTTTCCGAGGATGTCATGGCGCTTCTCCATGCATCCCGCCACCACTGGTGCTCCAGGTGCCCGCCAACCGTCCTCCACCCAGTAGTGATTTTCCGAAGTCCATCTTGATCATTGTAGTTCATGGGGTTGTCATCATCATTTACTCTCACATCTTGCTTATGAATATCACTCAACCCAAAACCTGTCTACGAGCATAGCAAAGTAACTACTACGTCCCGGGGTCATGGTAACAAGGGGATTGGTTCATCTTACCACATGATACTACTCAAGTTTAATGACTTCAAACTTTCATTACTGCATGCATGGTGGGGTGGTGACAACTACTAATGCACAAAAACATAGGTATAGAAATAACATGATCAAAACTTGCCTTGCTTGATGATCCTCGTAAGCTAAAGAGTCGTAGTAGCAAGCTTAGACTCGGAAACTCTACCGAGACAAACAATAACACAATAAGCACAAAGTAATAGGATCACCTAACACAACATAACAAAAGTAACATAACACAACAAAACAATCAAAACCAAATCCAAAAGAAAACTCAAAGTAAAACCACTCAAAGTTTTTCCCTACTTCAAACAATAACTAAAATAGTTTTTATATAACAAAATTCCTTAATATAACCTAATCATGGTTTTAAGTTAACTTAACAGAAAAGGTTTCACTAAGCAACTAGGAGCAAAAAGAATTAATTAAAAGCTATTATAAAACTCATTTTAGGCCTAATCCAATTTCTATTAAGAAAAATAAATTAAAACTTTTATTAATTATAAATAAAATTTCATCTACTAGAATGACAGAAACTAACCTAGAATAACCAATCACAAGTTAAAAATAAATTAATTTACTAATTAATTTAATAGGAAAACAGAACTAGTTAATTAATTAGGATTAATGGGATTCTGCTTAAAACTAATTATTTATTAATCCTAAAATACCCAAGTTAATTTCTAGGGTTTGGCAATGACAAAATAAAGTTGGGGCAAAAGGAATCATGCAAAAATAATTTTTCTAACTCAAGTTATAGCAGATTTACTATTCTGACTAAAACTAAATTAAAGCATTTTTAATTATTTTAACATAGCTAAATATATATTCTACAGAAACTACATAAAATTTGCAATCCAACAAAAAAGAATCATCTAAAATAATAAACAGAATAAAAGATATCAATTTTTAAAACAGAAACTAATCTGCTAAAACAGAAAATCAAAAAAAAGAAAAAAAGCCTAATGGGCCTATCTCATGCACTAGGCGTTAAATAGTCTAAACGGGCCCTAGGGTTAACTAAAACGAACCGGGCCTAAAAATAAAAAACCTAACTAATACTAAACCGGAAAGAACCGGCCGGTTTTCTAAATAAAACTTACCCCTTCGGGGGTTCTAATCGTGGCCGTTGATTTAGATCGGACAGGGGAGGGTGATCCCGACGACGCATCGAGTCCGGCGACGGCGGCGGCGGCGGCGAGAGTCGTCGGGGCTTGAGCGTCGGGAGTGGTTCGGTGGGGTCGGGTGGTCGGGAGGGTAGGGCGTCGACGGCGGCGACTTTGGCGGCGGGAGAGCTTGAACTCCCAGCGTGCCGGGAGAGAGAGGAGAGGGCTCCGCGAGGCTAGGGGGAATGGGGTGCGGAGGGCTCGGCTTTTATAGCCAGGGCCTCGGGCGTCTTCGGGTCGATCAGGCGGTCGGGATCCCGGATCCTTCGGGATCCAGCGATCTCCCATGAGCTGCGTTATGGGCGAGGGGAAGAAGATGGGCGGGGCCCACGGGTCGAGAGAGAGAGGGGTGAGGCGGCGGGTGGCGAGGCCTAGGGGATTCAGGCGAGGGGCGAGGCCCGGGCACTGGCTGGCTGTTGGCCAAGTGGGCCGGCTGGCTCGGGCGGGCGGCTGGGTCATGCACTGGCCGGCTGGGGTGGCCTAATGGCGCCGAGGGGTTTTTTATTCTTTTAAAACTTCATTTTTTAAATAAAACTAAAACAGAAATAAAACAATATCTATAAATATTTTATATAGGGTATATATATACCAAAATGATCAGGGAATATTCCTTTCATTTGAACATTTTTCCAAAGGCAAAATCCAAACTTTATAAAAATCTATTTTTCAAATTCAAATAAATTTCAGATTTGAATCCAAATCTTTTGGCAATGTTTTCTTCTGATATTTTTGGAGTGTCATGTTTACTCCTCTCATACTTTTGATCAAGTATTTATCAGGGCTTAGTTTTTGAAATGTTTCCCACATGCCAAAGTTTGAAATTCAAAATTCAAAACTCAAAATTCTGAAACTTCAAATGGCATTCAAATTCAAACAGGATGCATAGGATGCTTAGCTATAATTGTAAAACATTCCAAATAGGAAATTTGGGATGTTACAAACCTACCATTTTAAGATGAATCTAGCCCTCGAGATTCGGGTTAACTAACAAATAGGTGTGGGTGGTCTCGAAGAAGGTCCTCTTGGCGCTCCCGGTGGCTTCTTCCTCGGTGTGGTGACTCCACAAGACCTTGCAAAATTTGATGACCTTGTCTGCGGGTGACTCGCTTGCAGTTTCGAGAATTGGACGGGTTTCTCCTTGTAAGTCAGATCACTTTGTCAAGCTGTATGGCCTCTAGGGGCACCTTGTGTCTCTCAACGGAACATCGGCCATGTCGGCATGACACTTCTTCACCGAGAAACATGGAAGACATCATGAACTCCGGACAATCCTTCCGCAATTCCAACTTGTATGCAACTTCTCCACGACGTTCGAGGATTTTGTAGGGCCAATGAATCGGGTGCTAACTTTCCTTGACACCAAACCTCTTGATTCCACGAAGTGAGACACACGAAGATATGCTCGGTCTCCCACTTCGTAAGTCACTTCCTTGCTCTTCTTGTCGACATAACTCTTACGTCTTGACTGTGCTATCTTGAGCCTGTCTCGAATCAGCTTGACTTTCTCTTGAATCCTTGATAAGATCGGAACCGAAAAGTGATCGATCTCCAACACTATCCCACAAAGAATGGTGTTCTCGCACCTCCTTCCGTATAGAGCTTGAAGGGGCCATCTTCAAACTGGATTGATAACTGTTGTTGTATGAGAACTCTGCGTATGGCAAATTATCATCCCAGCTAGACCCATAGTCTAGCACACAAGCTCTCAACATGTCCTCCGTAATCTGGTTGACTCTCTCCGTCATCCATCATCTGCGGATGAAAAGCTGTCTTGAATTCCAGCCTCGTACCCAAAGTTTCATGCAATTGCTTCCAAAACTTTGAGGTAAACTCGTTCCTCTATCGACACGATTTTCCTCGGAACTCCATGCGCACATACGATCCTGGTCATGTATATCTTGGCCAACTTGGCACTGGTATAGGTAGTCTTCACGGAATGAAGTGAGCTACCTTAGTCAAACGATCAACCACTACCCAGATGGAATCATAACCCGAACGGGTCCTGGGTAATCCTGTGATGAAATCCATTCCAAGTTTTTCCCATTTCCAATCGGGAATCGGCAAAGGTTGAAGTAACCTGCTGGCTTCGATGTTCTGCCTTTACACGTTGGCAAACATCGCATCTTTGCTACGTACTCGGCAATGTCCTTCTTCATACCTGCCCACCGAAACTTTGCTTCAAATCCAGGTACATCTTGGTGTTGCCGGGTGAATCGAATCTGGTGAATCATGAGCCTCTGAAGAATTAGCTTCTGAGCTCGGGATCATTGGGCACATAAATCGATCCTCAAACCATATAGTTCCGTGTTCATCCTTACGGAACCCTTTAGCTTTTCCTTCATCCATCTTTTGCTTTATCTCATCAATTTCCTTGTCCGACTTCGGGCTTCACGAATCCTTTCGGCCAAAGTGGACTGAACTTCGAGTTGCAACAAATCCTCTCGGAACTATCTCCACCGGAGATCTCTCGAGGTCATCGACTAACTCCTGGGGTAATCCTCCTGCTGTAAGAGTATTCACATAACTCTTACGGCTCAAAGCATCTGCTACAACATTAGCTTTACCGGGGTGGTAATGCAATCTCATGTCATAGTCCTTTATCAACTCTAGCCATCTCCTCTTGCACGAGGTTCAATTCCTTCTGCGTGAAGATATATTTCAAACTTTTGTGATCTGTGTAGACATCACAACGATTTCCGATGAGAAAATGTCTCCAGGTCTTGAGTGCATGCACTACAGCTGCTAACTCCAAATCATGCGTGGCATAATTCATCTCATGAGGCCGTAGCTGTCTGGAGGCATAAGCTACAACCTTACCTTCCTGCATCAATACTCCTCCGAGTCCTTGACGAGAAGCGTCACAATAAACCTGGTATTCCTTGTGTATGTCCGGCAAAATCAACACAAGAGCGGTGACCAACCGTTTCTTCAATTCCTGAAAACTGGCTTCACATTCCTCGGTCCAAACATACTTGGCTTCCTTCTTCAACAGCTCAGTCATGGGCTTGGCAATCTTCGAGAAGTTCTCAATGAACCTCCGATAATATCCTGCGAGTCCGAGAAAACTGCGGATCTCCTTGACTGAGGTGGGGGACTGCCAATCGGTGACTGATTCAACCTCAGAAATCGAGTCAAGTTGTCCACAGTGGGTGGTGGCGGTGGCGGTGGATTGTTGGCGTTGTTGTTCGATTCGAATAAGGAGCTGCATCGGTGCATTCTCTTTGTTGGAGCAGCTGGGTGAGCTCGGCGGAAAACGATGGTCACGTCTCGGAGGCATCTGGTGTTTTGGAGGGATGAGAAAATTAGAATAGAACAATGGTCTATGAGGAATAACACTACCCATATGAATGCACAATCATTACACACCAATCATTTATTCATTCCACTCAAACATGGTTCAAACTCGATTACAAAAGCTCATGACTAATCGAAGGAAAACATCGGCCTAACTGATCGATTTAAAAAGTAAAAGATAACATGGTGGTCGACTAAAAGTCTTCATCGCTGGCGCCTCCTCTTGGGGTTTCCTTGATGGTACTCCTTGAAATCCTGATCATTGCTCACGAGGGTGCTTCATCTCCACTCGGGTAAAGGTCCTCTCCAAGTCCATCTTTTCCTCTATCGCGGCAAGCTTCATCTTCAGGTCGTCGACTATCTCCATGAAGTCCGTGATTTCTTCCTCATGGCCAAGGAAGTCTGCGTGCCTTCTCCTCCGATTCCAGCCATGGAACAAAAGCTTCCGTGTGTCTTGAGTTCTGGCGAGTCTGAATCTCCCGTTTCTGAGAAGACACTCCAAGTCCCGGATGTACGAGAGAGTGGAATCGTCCTCAATGGTACGGATGATATCTCCATTCCTTGCCTGCGAGAAACCATGGCGAGGTCTGGAGTGATCGAGCTCGGCCCTGTACTCCTCTCGGAGATGTCCAAGTGCTCGATAGATCGCCACGTCCCTTCCGATGATCCAGTTGAACTCGGTGAACTCAAAGTTGATAGGCTCCGTGTGTCCTCCAAAGGTTCTCCCTGGGATATGCACTTCAATCAGAAGCGGGTGTCCGTCGGAAGTGCATTAGTGGGTTTCCCGGTGATCGAGGGTAGAGCTATCTTCAGCTGCTTCACCATCTGGACCAGCTTTCTTCCGAAGGGCATCGTCTCATCGGGCTGGCAGAACTCCGGTAGCAAAACTGGGGTGAACTCGGCGGCCATCTAGAATGTTGCAAATGGGAGAAGAGTCAGAATTGAACAGGGGAGAATTATGGAATGAAAAGGATTCAAAGTAAATGGTCTCTTCTTATGGCTTTCCGATCCTAGGGGTTACGATCCTACGGTCAGCGTGTGCTCTGATACCATCTCTGTAGCGACCTGACCCAAAATTGGTCAAATCTACGTATGCATATTCATCCCAAGATCATCTTTGGTACTCACGATACATCGATAAAGTAATCAAAGTTCAATCACACCTGAATATCATTAAACGATTCTCATATAGAGTCTTTATTACAAGGGAATAAATTTGGCTCAAGGCCAACTCATGAGAAATAAACTACAAATGCTGCGGAAGTCGAAGGTAAGCGAGTCCATCCGACTCAAAGGGCAATCGCCAAGCGGAGGCGTAGCCTCACTCTGATCGAATATATCTACGCAACATAATACGTTGCAGCCATGTAGGTCAGCTTTTGGAATAAGTGGCAAGTCATGAAGAATAACAATAATAAAGTTACTAGCACTATATGCATTTTGGTGTGGAGCTCTAAGTTTCATCATTTTGCGAAAAGCAAATTTTATCCTACTACAAAGGACTTGCTTGCAAATTACTACAATTGTTGGTAGTTATTGAGATGGTTCCGCCAACCAATATCTCGTTCCCAATTATTAAGTCATAAAACCCTCAAATTTATTCATTAGTTTTAGTGTTGAGATATCCGAATACTTCCAAGTTCGAGGCTCAAATGTCCGTGAATCGGGTCACGGCTAATCGATTAGATCTTTAACTCTGCAGAGGGTTGCGACTTTCCCATAAGAATCATTCACTCCTTTTAAGTCTTCGCACTTCATGGTGTTTGAAGACGGACCAATGAAACAGGGTCTTCCAAAGAGTTCTTACGCTCTTGCGGTACCCATCCAATCCTACCGTTCGTCTACTTCTCGTAGTACCGTCCAGCCAGCGTCACTACTAGGGTCAACCCAGCCAGAGCCCATAATGGCTTGCGGCTGCACAGGTAAGCTTCCGGTCATGGGGCATCCATCCTTCTCTTCGTGGCTGGGTGAAGCTTTCCGCAGGATGTCATGGCGCTTCTCCATGCATCCCGGCCACCACTGGGTGCTCCAGGGTGCCCGTCAACCGTCCTCCACCCAGTAGTGATTTTCCGAAGTCCATCTTGATCATTGTAGTTCATGGGGTTGTCATCATCATTTACTCTCACATCTTGCTTATGAATATCACTCAACCCAAAACCCGTCTACGAGCATAGCAAAGTAACTACTACGTCCCGGGGTCATGGTAACAAGGGGATTGGTTCATCTTACCACATGATACTACTCAAGTTTAATGACTTCAAACTTTCACTACTGCATGCATGGTGGGGTGGTGACAACTACTAATGCACAAAAACATAGGTATAGAAATAACATGATCAAAACTTGCCTTGCTGATGATCCTCGTAAGCTAAAGAGTCGTAGTAGCAAGCTTCGCACTCCGGAAACTCTACCGAGACAAACAATAACACAATAAGCACAAAGTAATAGGATCACCTAACACAACATAACAAAAGTAACATAACACAACAAAACAATCAAAACCAAATCCAAAAGAAAACTCAAAGTAAAACCACTCAAAGTTTTTCCCTACTTCAAACAATAACTAAAATAGTTTTTATATAACAAAATTCCTTAATATAACCTAATCATGGTTTTAAGTTAACTTAACAGAAAAGGTTTCACTAAGCAACTAGGAGCAAAAAGAATTAATTAAAAAGCTATTATAAAACTCATTTTAGGCCTAATCCAATTTCTATTAAGAAAAATAAATTAAAACTTTTATTAATTATAAATAAAATTTCATCTACTAGATGACAGAAACTAACCTAGAATAACCAATCACAAGTTAAAAATAAATTAATTTACTAATTAATTTAATAGGAAAACAGAACTAGTTAATTAATTAGGATTAATGGGATTCTGCTTAAAACTAATTATTTATTAATCCTAAAATACCCAAGTTAATTTCTAGGGTTTGGCAATGACAAAATAAAGTTGGGGCAAAAAGGAATCATGCAAAATAATTTTTCTAACTCAAGTTATAGCAGATTTACTATTCTGACTAAAACTAAATTAAAGCATTTTAATTATTTTAACATAGCTAAATATATATTCTGCAGAAACTACATAAAATTTGCAATCCAACAAAAAAGAATCATCTAAAAATAATAAACAGAATAAAAGATATCAATTTTTAAAACGAAACTAATCTGCTAAAACAGAAAATCAAAATAAAAGAAAAAAAAGCCTAATGGGCCTATCTTGCACTAAGCGTTAAATAGTCTAAACGGGCCCTAGGGTTAACTAAAACGAACCGGGCCTAAAATAAAAACCTAACTAATACTAAACCGGAAAGAACCGGCGGTTTTCTAAATAAAACTTACCCCTTGAGGGTTCTAATCGTGGCCGTTGATTTAGATCGGACGGGGAGGTGATCCCGACGACGTCGAGTCCCATGACGGCGGCGGCGGCGAGAGAGTCGTCGGGGCTTGGCGTCGGGAGTGGTTCGTGGGGTCGGGGTGGTCGGGGAGGGTAGGGCGCGTCGGCGGCGACTTTGGCGTGAGGAGAGCTTGAGCTCGGCGTGCCAGGAGAGAGAGAGAGGGCTCCGGCGAGGCTAGGGGAATGGGGTGCGGAGGGCTCGGCTTTTATAGCCAGGGCCTCGGGCGTCTTGAGGTCGATCAGGCGGATCGGGATCCGGATCCTTCGGGATCCGCGATCTCCGGCGAGCTGCGTTAGCTTAGGCGAGGGGAAGAAGATGGGCGGGGCCACGGGTCGAGAGAGAGAGGGGGTGAGGCGGCGGGTGGCCGAGGCCTAGGGATTCAGGCGGCGGGCGAGGCCGGTCGCTGGCTGGCTGGCTGTTGGCCAAGTGGGCAGGTGGCTTGGGCCAAAGGGTCTGTGGCCCTGGCTGGGGCTGGGGTGGCCTAATTGGCGCCCGAGGGGTTTTTTTCTTTTAAAACTTTATTTTTTAAATAAAACTAAAACAGAAATAAAACAATATCTATAAATATTTTATATAGGGTATATATATACCAAAATGATCAGGAATATTCCTTTCATTTGAACATTTTCCAAAGGCAAAATCCAAACTTTATAAAAATCTATTTTTTTCAAATTCAAATAAATTTCAGATTTGAATCCAAATCTTTTGGCAATGTTTTCTTCTGATATTTTTGGAGTGTCATGTTTACTCCTCTCATACTTTTGATCAAGTATTTATCAGGCTTAGTTTTTGAAATGTTTCCCACATGCCAAAGTTTGAAATTCAAAATTCAAAACTCAAAATTCCCTGAAACTTCAAATGGCATTCAAATTCAAACAGGATGCATAGGATGCTTAGCTATAATTGTAAAACATTCCAAATAGGAAATTTAGGATGTTACACAACATCGCCGCTCCTTTCTTGACCGTCTGTCTGAAACTTGAAGAAATTTCACCATTTCTTGTAGTCATCCCGAGTCAAATCCGCAGTTGTCTCACCACATGTATGAGTACAAGAGCCCTGGCCCATCTCCATGCCCCGTGCGTGCCGCAAGCCTCGCCATTATTACCGCGCCGAGCCTTTGCTGTCCCGGTCGAGTCTCAAGGGTCACGAACCCACACCACTCAGCCCCCACTGCAGAGTACCACCGATCATCACCGACCGATGACGAGTTTCACGCTTTCATCAGACCACTGGGCTCCAGTCCGAACTGCGTGTCACTCGCTTTTCCCGCCCGCTGAATAGGCTTCAACTCCGTCGACTTACGCTGTAGCCCCTCAATCAGCACCAAGTGAAGTCTTCTAGACTCCAGCTCCACCTTCAACATGACTCCATGGTTGATGATCAGTCCACCCTTGCGCCCCGTCGACTTCAAGCTCACATGTGTACATCACCTTGAATCAACCCCGTGCCATAGTCTTGTCAAAGCCGCACAAGCCCCGGGCATGTGCCACGTGTTTCCACGCCCTAGAAGTCGGTCACCATCAGCATCACGCTCCTACGTCGTCTTCGCCGATTCCACCACCGTCTTCTGTACCAACCGACTCACATCGATCCGTCAGACAATCTAGTCCGACCCAGCCGAACTCGTTCGGCTGTACGATATGCTCGAGACTCCACAAGCCTTGTACGCACATCACCAACCTGCCACCGTCATGGTAAAACCTAGTGTGTAATTAGCAACACTTCCAAAAGAAACATTTACTTTCCTGATAGTCTCAATGGGTGCACCAAACTTTGCCTCCATAACCTCCAAAGCTTATTTCTTTAACTATGTTGCTATCCCTGCGACGTCAACACCACATGATGCATTGCCTCTTGTCAGAACAACAAACTTTGCTCCCGATAAATTAGTTCGTAACCTTCTTGCACACACGCATCTGTCAGCCCCGCCCGCTTCAGCGGCTTCCATAAGACCCGCATGGGCCTGATGCCACAGCGCACTGCATCCACCGCGCGCTTGCAGCGTGTGCTGCTCCCGTCGCTGGCAACACTCGCCTGCTAGTGCTAGGGGTCCTGCCGCTCGATGCCTGGCACGGCCGCCACCAAGCCGATCTAACCGACCGACTGCACGTGCACCGCCAAATCAGGTTGCTGCCTCCAATCAGTCGCCAGCCGCTTTCGATCTCGCCGAGAATTCCGCGTGCTTCTGCTTATGTGACACGCCGCCACCGCTGCCTTTCGATCTCGCCGAAACCGGCCACACGCTATATGCTGCTGCTGCCACGTGATTCGCTTCCAAATTGCTTCTTGTACTCGTCCGCTTCCAAATCGGTTTCTCATCCGCATATGCCACTCCGTTGGCGACATCCTTCCAGCGAACAATCGATCAAGCCAGATTTTCCTCCTCTAGATCACTTTCACGGCCTCTTCGAACCTTGCTCATGATACCACTTGTAAGAATAAATCCGAGACATGCCGTCGACCATCCGAGGACCAAGCAATCACACGAGCACGACACCAAGATTTGTTAACGAGGTTCATTGATATGGCTACATCCTCGGGGCCTGACTATGAGCGCTCCTCCCCATGACACCGCTACAATACCGCACCCGGTCGCCCTGGACGCCGGCACATGCCGCCGGCTTCCCCTGTGTTCCTGTGCTATTATGTTGGCATAGGTTACATCGTGTGTCTACCCTCGCTATATATGAGAGGCCTAGGATACAAGTGTCATACTTGGACACGACTCCACATCTTATGTAAACACAATACAACTACAAGTCCAACTGTAACCTACCTTGTACACTATATTCGACACAACTCTAACAATATTGTAGTCAGAATGCACATAGATTAGAGTAATTTCTTCTTGCTTTTTCTGGAATCAGTCAAAATATTCAAGTACGTGCACCCAATTTTGTTCAAGGCTCTTGTTCCGAAGTTGGCCTGGAGATGCAAGAATATGGGTAAACTACATCTATAACTACGTTTTTATTCAGAACTGAGATTTCACATAAACTACACTTAACTGCATTGAGATTGTTCAAAAATGTTAATTGGATAACTTTCTGCTAATCTACACCATATCTTTATGGACCATGACCAATCAAAACAACATGCATGGATTGTTCATCCTCATGCAACTAGAACACCATCTGTCCACTTTCACTGCAAGTCCTATCCATACACTTTCGAAACAGATTATTGAACACCGAACCAAGATAAAGATATTTGGAAACAAATTATCTCGCCCTCATTTCTTTTTTATTCCATTTTTGTTGCTGAACTCATGTTGTTGGCTACCCAGTGCCTTTGTTGCTTGGGCTCTTATTTAACTTCCCGCTATTGTGGATGCAGATTTGTGCTGGGTTTGGCTTCTTGCTGCTGGTATTGACTTGTTGTTGCTGGCCAGGGGGCATGGTATCTGGGGACAGCAACACGGCCAACACCTAATCCTCCAAGGGTGATAGTGAAGATTATGTTTGTTACAATTATTAACACTAGTGTATTATGTATTTCCGAGTTACAAAGACCTTGCTATGAGGAAATTTAGTTTTCTTCAACTCAAGCATTGACTGGCAGGGAGACAGCAATGGAGCAATATTAATCCCGTCTTTTTTTTATTACATGGCATATTTTTATATTTTTATGTATATACTTGGCGTAATGTTTTATGGCTATTCTTGGAAAATATCATATCATCACGTATTCGTGTTTCTTAGGTCTTAATCATCCTAAGTTCAAGAAGATTAATTCCTCATTTGTTT
Source organism: Aegilops longissima (assembly GCA_021605205.1). Classification (NCBI taxonomy): domain Eukaryota; kingdom Viridiplantae; phylum Streptophyta; class Magnoliopsida; order Poales; family Poaceae; genus Aegilops; species Aegilops longissima. The sequence goes on along the minus strand of CM038681.1, from coordinate 609,221,047 downwards.
TTCTTTGTTTTAGTGAGAGTCTCTATTTTCATTATTGTCTTAGAAATTTGCTCCCTCTACAATTTATCAAGTACGGTCTTGCAAGAGGTTCTTGCTATTCATATGTTCTATATTAGCCTTGGCAGTTAAGAATCTGGTATTGAGCGGGTTACATTATTACAATGATGTTGTTGTAAGGTGTTATGTTTTGGTATATTTACTTAGATCGCATGCGGTATTGAGACGTCTCAAACGTATCTATAATTTTTGATTGCTCCATGCTATATTATCTATTGTTTTGGACTATATTGGGCTTTATTTTCCACTTTTATATTACTTTTGGGACTAACCTATTAACCGGAGGCCCAGCCCAGAATTGTTGTTTTTTGCCTATTTCAGTGTTTCGAAGAAACGAAATATCAAACAGAGTCCAAACGGAATGAAATCTTCGGAAACGTGATTTTCTCATCAAATAAGACCCAGGAGACTTGGACCCTCCGTCAAGAAAGCCATGAGGCGGTCACGAGGATGGAGGGCGCCCCCCTAGGGCGCGCCCCCTGCCTCGTGGGCCCCTTGAAGCTCCACCGACGTACTCCTTCCTCCTATATATACCCACGTACCCCCAACAGATCAGATACGGAGCCAAAAAACATAATTCCACCGCCACAACTTTCTGTATCCACGAGATCCCATCTTGGGGCCTGTTCCGGAGCTCCGTCGGAAGGGGATTCCACCATGGAGGGCTTCTACGTCAACATCATAGCCTCTCCGATGAAGTGTGAGTAGTTTACCTCAGACCTTCGGGTCCATAGTTAGTAGCTAGATGGCTTCTTCTCTCTTTTTGGATATCAATACAATGTTCTCCCCCTCTCTCGTGGAGATCTATTCGATGTAATCTTCTTTTTGCAGTGTGTTTGTTGAGACCGATGAATTGTGGGTTTATGATCAAGATTATCTATGAGCAATATCTGAATCTTCTCTGAATTCTTTTATGTATGTTTGAGTTATCTTTGCAAGTCTCTTCGAATTATCCGTTTGGTTTGGCCAACTAGATTGGTAGTTCTTGCAATGGGATAAGTGTTTAGCTTTGGATTCAATCTTGCGGTGTCCTTACCCAGGGACAGAAAGGGTTGCAAGGCACGTATTGTATTGTTGCCATCGAGGATAACAAGATGGGGTATTTATCATATTGCATGAATTTATTCCTCTACATCATGTCATCTTGCTTAAGGCGTTACTCTGTTTTATTAACTTAATACTCTAGATGCATGCTGGATAGCGGCCGATGAGTGGAGTAATAGTAGTAGATGCAGGCAGGAGTCGGTCTACTTGTCTCCGACGTGATGCCTATATACATGATCATACCTAGATACTCTCATAACTATGCTCAATTTTGTCAATTGCTCAACAGTAATTCGTTCACCCACCGTAAAATACCTATGCTCTTGAGAGAAGCCACTAGTGAAATCTATGGCCCCGGTCTATTTTCATCATATTAATCTTCCTCGCTTTATTATTGCTTTGCTCTTTACTTTGCCTTTTTATTTTACTTTGCATCTTTATACCAAAAATACCAAAATATTATCTATCATCTCTATCAGATCTCACTCTCGTAAGTGACCGTGAAGGGATAGACAACCACTATTCGCGTTGGTTGCGAGGAGCTATTTGTTTTGTGTAGGTACGAGGGACTTGCGCGTGGCCTCCTACTGGATTGGTACCTTGGTTCTCAAAAACTGAGGGATACACTTACGCTACTCTGCTGCATCATCCTCTCCTCTTCGGGGAAAACCAACGCAAGCTCAAGACGTAGCAAAAAGGATTTCTGGCGCTGTTGCTGGGGAGTCTACGCAAAAGTCAACATACCAAGTACCCATCACAATCCCTTATCCTCGCATTACATTATTTGCCATTTGCCTCTCGTTTTCCTCTCCCCCACTTCACCCTTGACGTTTTATTCTCCCTCTCTTTCCCAATCTCCTCCTCTCTTTTTCATTTGCCTTTTTCTCGCTTGCTTGTCGTTATGTCTGAAATTGGGGAAATTATTGCCGATATGGACAATAATAATAACATGGAAAATTCTAATGCTCTGGCTGAAGAACCCCCTACCTTGCATACAAAAAGATTTCGAATTGGTAGTGGTAATATTATTGGAAAAGGAGTTATTCAAGATTTCCTTACTTGTGTCGGTGCTTGGCCTTCTATGGGCAGTTCTATTTTCCATAGAACTAGTAGTCTTGCGGACGCTATTGCCATGCTTATTGTTGAACTTGAAAGGCAATTTATGCATATGCATCCTTCCATACAAAGGATTTTCCTAGAATTTTCTAATATCGAGCATTCCTCTGTTAAGCGTGCCACTACAATCTTTTTGGCTCATGAATTCAGATTTATAATAAAAGTGGCCAAAGAAATTTTTGCGCATTATAGGGTGGACGCTGGCCGTCCTCCCATAGAATCTATCCTCTTTGATCAAGAATAAATAATGCGTTTTCAATCTATTGACTATGTTTCTTTCAATGAAAATCTTAGAAAAAAGGTGCCTACCAATATTTTAATTGATAGAATCTCTGAACTTAACGATGATTTGGCTATTCGAAATAATGAGCTAGGATACTCTCTTGAGTATAGGCTCACAAGGTTCTGTCAAAAGAATGCTTATAATGATGAATTGGTTGTGCAATACGAAGGGTCGAAAGAGGAACCTATACCTCCTAAAATTGATTTTGGGGATTTCTGCCCTATTAAATTTAGCCCTTTTGATTACTTTTGCTTGCCTCAAAGGAAACTTGCTGCCGAACATAGAGAGTATGAAATGATTTTCACTGATCTAGCTTATTACCACGGCACTACCTAGATCTATCCTCGCTTTTATGCCTAGCTAGGGGCGTTAAACGATAGCGCTTGTTGGGAGGCAACCCAATTTTTATTTTTAGTTTTTCTTTTTGTTTATGTTTAGGAATAAATAATCCATCTACCTTCTGTTTAGATGCGGTATTATGTTTTAATTAGTGTTTGTGCCAGGTCAAACCTATAGGATCTTCTTGGATAATAGTTATTTGATCTTGCTGTAATTTCCAGAAACTTTCAGTTCACGAAAACAATTGTTAAAAATCACCAGAACGTGATAAAATAGTGATTCCAATTGCTGCTGATCGATAAAAAAAATTACCAGGTCGTCCTATTTTGGCTGAATTTTTGTAGTTCCAGAAGTTTGCGTTAGTTACAGATTACTATAGACTGTTCTGTTTTTGACAGATTCTGTTTTTTGAGTGTTGTTTGCTTATATTGATGAATCTATGGCTAGTAAAATAGTTTATGATCCATATAGAAGTTGGAATAAAGTAGGTTTAACACCAATATAAATAAAGAATGAGTTCATTACAATACCTTGAAGTGGTCTTTTGTTTTCTTTCGCTAACGGAGCTTACGAGATTTCTGTTGAGTTTTGTGTTGTGAAGTTTTCAAGTTTTGGGTGAAATATTTTGATGGATTATGGAACAAGGAGTGGCAAGAGCCTAAGCTTGGGGATGCCCATGGCACCCCAAGATAATCCAAGGACACCAAAAAGTCAAAGCTTGGGGATGCCCCGGAAGGCATCCCCTCTTTCGTCCACTTCCATCGACAACTTTACTTGGAGCTATATTTTTATTCACCACATGATATGTCTTTTGCTTGGAGCATCTTGTATTATTTGCGTATTTGCTTGCTAGTTTACCACAATCATCCTTGTTGTACACACCTTTCGAGAGGGCCATACATGAATTGGAATTTGTTACAATACTCTATGTGCTTCACTTATATCTTTTTGAGCTTTGTAGTTTTGCTCTATGTACTTCACTTATATCTTTTGAGCTTTATAGTTTTGCTCTAGTACTTCACTTATATATTTTAGAGCACGGTGGTGGATTTGTTTTAAGGAAACTATTGGTCTCTCATGCCTCACTTAGATTATTTTGAGAGTCTTAAATAGCATGGTAATTTGCTTAATAATAATATGCTTGGTATTCAAGATTTGTAAAACTTTCTTTTGAGTGCGTTGAATACTAAGAAAAGTTTGATGCTTGATAATTGTTTTGAGATATGGAGGTGATAATATCAACGTCGTGCTAGTTGAGTAGTTGTGAATTTGAGAAATGCTTGTGTTGAAGTTTGCAAGTCCCGTAGCATGCACGTATGGTAAACGTTATGTAACAAATTTGAAACATGAGGTGTTATTTGATTGTCCTCCTTATGAGTGGCGGTCGGGGACGAGCGATGGTCTTTTCCTACCAATCTATCCCCTAGGAGCATGCGCGTAGTGCTTTGGTTTTGATGGCTTGTAGATTTTTGCAATAAGTATGTGAGTTCTTTATGACTAATGTTGAGTCCATGGATTATCGCACTCTTACTCTTCCATCATTGCTAGCCTCTTGATGCACTGCATTGCCCTTTCTCACATTGAGAGTTGGTGCAAACTTCGCGGTGCATCAAACCCCGTGATATGATCGCTCTTTCACACATAAACCTCCTTATATCTTCCTCAAAACAGCCACCATACCTACCTATTATGGCATTTCCATAGCCATTCGAGATATATTGCCATGCAACTTTCCATCATACCGTTCTTCATGACACATTCATCATTGTCATATTGCTTAGCATGATCATGTAGTTGACATAGTATTTGTGGCAAAGCCACCGTTCATAATTCTTTCATACATGTCACTCTTGGTTCATTGCATATCCCATACACACGGAGAGGCATTCATATAGAGTCATACTTTGTTCTAGTATCGAGTTGTAATCATTGAGTTGTAAATAAATAGAAGTGTGATGATCATCATTTTCTAGAGCATTGTCCCAAAAAAAGGCCAAAGAAAAAAAAGAAGGCCCAAAAAAAGAGAAATAAAAAGGGGCAATATTACTATCTATTTTTCCACACTTGTGCTTCAAAGTAGCACCATGTTCTTCATATAGCGAGTCTCATATATTGTGCTTCAAAGTAGCACCATGTTCTTCATATAGCGAGTCTCATGTATTGTGCTTCAAAGTAGCACCATGTTTTTCATATAGAGAGTTCCATATGTTGTCACTTTCATATACTAGTGGGAATTTTTCATTATAGAACTTGGCTTGTATATTCCAACGATGGGCTTCCGCAAATGCCCTAGGTCTTCGTGAGCAAGTAAGTTGGATGCACACTGCTACGTCTTGAGCTTGCGTTGGTTTTCCCCGAAGAGGAGAGGATGATGCAGCACAGTAGCGTAAGTATTTCCCTCAGTTTTTGAGAACCAAGGTATCAATCCAGTAGGAGGCCACGTGCAAGTCCCTCGTACCTGCACAAAACGATAGCTACTCGCAACCAACGCAATTAGGGGCTGTCAATCCCTTCACGGTCACTTACGAGAGTGAGATCTGATAGAGATAATATTTTTGGTATTTTTGGTATAAAGATGCAAAGTAAAAAGTAAAAGCAAAGTAAAAACAAAGCAAGTATAGAAGTGATGGAGATTGATATGATGAGAATAGACCCGGGGGCCATAGGTTTCACTAGTGGCTTCTCTCAAGAGCATAGATATCTACGGTGGGTGAACAAATTACTGTTGAGCAATTGACAGAATTGAGCATAGTTATGAGGTTATCTAGGTATGATCATGTATATAGGCATCACGTACGAGACAACTAGATCGAAACGATTCTGCATCTACTACTATTACTCCACTCATCGACCGCTATCCAGCATGCATCTAGAGTATTAAGTTAAAGATAGAGTAATGCCTTCAGCAAGATGACATGATGTAGAGGAATAAATTCATGCAATATGATAAATACCCCATCTTGTTATCCTCGATGGCAACAATACAATCGTGCCTTGCAACCCTTTACATCCTTTGGGTAAGGACACCGCAAGATTGAACCCAAAGCTAAGCACTTCTCCCATTGCAAGAACTACCAATCTAGTTGGCCAAACCAAACAGATAATTCAAAGAGACTTGCAAAGATAAATCAATCATACATAAAATAATTCAGAGAAGATTCAAATATTATTCATAGATAAGCTGGATCATAAACCCACAATTCATCGGTCTCAACAAACACACCGCAAAAAGAAGATTACATCGAATAGATCTCCATGAGAGAGGGGGAGAACATTGTATTGAGATCCAAAAAGAGAGAAGAAGCCATCTAGCTACTAGCTATGGACCCGAAGGTCTGAAGTAAACTACTCACACTTCATCGGAAGGGCTATTGTGTTGATGTAGAAGCCCTCCGTGGTGGATGCCCCCTCCGGCGGAGCTCCGGAACAGGCCCCAAGATGGGATCTCGTGGATACAGGAAGGTACGGCGGTGGAATTATGTTTTTGGCTCCTTTTCTGATCGTTTGGGGATACGTAGGTATATATAGGAGGAAGGAGTACATCGGTGGAGCTACGGGGGCCCCACGAGGCGAGGCGCGCGGGGGGTGGCGCCCCCACCCTCGTGAGACCCTCCGTATCTTCGCGTGGGGTCCAAGTCCATCAGGTGGGTTTCCTTCCAAAAATAACTTCTCTAGTTGATTTCGTTCCGTTCTGACTCCGTCTGATATTCCTTTTCCTCGAAATACTGAAATAGGCAATAAACAGCAAATCTGGGCCGGGCCTCCGGTTAATAGGTTAGTCCCAAAAATAATATAAAAGTGGAAAATAAAACCCTATATTGCCTAAAACAGTAGATAATATAGCATGGAGCAATCAAAAATTATAGATACGTTTGAGACGTCTCAATACCGCATGCGATCTAAGTAAATATACCAAAACAGCAAGCAAAGCTAAAGAAAACTATAATGCAAGGATAGCACAACTCATGTGAAGAAGCAAAAACTTAGGCTCAACCGATACTAACTGATAGTTGTTGAAGAAGAAAGGTGGGATGCCTACCGGGGCATCCCCAAGCTTAGATGCTTGAGACTTCTTGAAATATTATCTTGGGGTGCCTTGGGCATCCCCAAGCTTGAACTTTTGTGTCTCCTTAATTCCTCTCATATCATGGTTTCTCTTTTTATCAAAAGCTTCATTCACAACAAACTCAACAAGAACTCGTGAGATAGGTTAGTATAAACCAATGCAAAACCTTATCATTTTCTACTGTAACAAATCACTAAAATTATTATTCAACATTGCATACTAAATGCCTCTGCATATTTAATACTCCTATCCTTAAATAGAATCATTAAACAAGCAAACATATGCAAACAATGCAAACATAACAGCAATCTGTCAAAACAGTATAGTCTGTAAAGAATGCAAGATTCATCATACTTCCCTAACTCCAAAAATTATGAACTAAAATTCCCACTGTAATAAATTTATCAGATCTCAATATGCAAAAATATTCAACATTAAACCACTCTCTGACTTTTCTAGGGAATTTTTGCAACAGCGGTAAACTTTCTGTTTTCAAACAGCAACATGTATACTTGCAAAATAAGCATGGCAAAGGCTATCCTTGACTTTTTTTATTGAAACTAGAGATGCAAAACACTAATATAAATAACAGAAAGCAAAAATAAAATAAAATAAAATGATGCTCCAAGCAAAACACATATCATGTGGTGAATAAAAATATAGCTCCAAGTAAAGTTACCGATGAACGAAGACGAAAGAGGGGATGCCATCCGGGGCATCCCCAAGCTTAGGCTCTTGGTTGTCCTTGAATATTACCTTGGGGTTACTAGGGCATCCCCAAGCTTAGGCTCTTGCCACTCCTTATTCCATAGTCCATCGAATCTTTACCCAAAACTTGAAAACTTCACAACACAAGACTTAACAGAAAACTCGTGAGCTCCGTTAGCGAAAGAAAACAAAACACCACTTCAAGGAACTGTAATGAACTCATTCCTTATTTATATTGGTGTTAAACCTACTGTATTCCAACTTCTCTATGGTTTATAAACTATTTTACTAGCCATAGAGTCATCAAAATAAGCAAACAACACAATGAAAACAGAATCTGTCAAAAACAGAACAGTTTGTAGTAATCTGTAACTAACGCAAACTTCTGGAACTCCAAAAATTATAAAATAAATTGGTGGACCTGAGGAATTTGTCTAATAATCATATGAAAAAATAATCAACTAAATAGAACTCTTCAGTAAAAAGTTAAAGCTAATCTCGTGAGCGCTAGAGTTTCTGTTTTTTACAGCATGATCATAAAGACTTCACCCAAGTCTTCCCAAAGGTTCTACTTGGCACAAACACTAGTTAAAACATAAAACCACATCTAAACAGAGGATAGATGGATTATTTATTCCTAAACAAAACCAAAAATCAAGAAACTAAATAACATTGGGTTGCCTCCCAACAAGCGCTATCGTTTAACGCCCCTAGCTAGGCATTATGATTTCAATGATGCTCACATAAAAGATAAGAATTGAAACATAAAGAGAGCATCATGAAGAATATGACTAGAACATTTAAGTCTAACCCACTTCCTATGCATAGGTATTTTGTGAGCAAACAACTTATGGGAACAATAATCAACTAGCATAGGAAGGCAAAACAAGCATAACTTCAAGATTTTAAGCACATAGAGAGGAAACATTATATTATTGCAATTCCTACAAGCATATGTTCCTCCCTCATAATAATTTTCAGTAGCATCATGAATGAATTCAACAATATAACCAGCACCTAAAGCATTCTTTTCATGATCTACAAGCATGGAAAATTTACTACTCTCCACTGTAGCGACCCGACCCGAATGGATCAAGTCTCTGTGCTTTCGTGTCATCCCTGGATCGGTATGCTGACACACACAATACTCGAAGGATTTATAACAGAGGTAAATCACATGTATAAATAACGAAAATACTATTACCTTAATCCAAATATAGCGGAAGCAATAAGGTTGTGGATTCCCATCAACACCAACGGCAAAGTTGAGTATAGGAAATCGTAACCCTAACATATCACTTACTCGTCGTCTGAAAAGTCTGCAACATGAAAAGTTGCAGCCCGAAAACGGGTCAGCACATGGAATATGCTGGCAATGTAACACATAGAGAGTAATGAAAGAATAAGCCTATACTACATGCATATATGGCTGGTGGAAAGCTCTATGGTTATAGTTTTGCATAAAGCCAATTTTTCCCTACTACAAAGGAATAAATTTATTTAACTATCATGGTGGTTGTTGAACATTGAGAATGGTTGACAGCATCCTCAATCCCAATTAAAAGTACTCATTAAAACCCAAACAAATTATATTAAGTAACGTGATGAGATCAACATGATAATCCAAGAACTAGATACTCAAGATGTCCATAACCGGGGACACGGCTAACCATGATTAGTTTATACACTCTGCAGAAGTTTGCGCACTTTTCCCCACAAGACTCGATCGCCTCCGTTTGGTTTCTCGCACTACATGGTGTTTGAGAGACGGATGACCGAGACATAGTCTTTCTGAAGCGCTAGCACCTTACGATGGGTGGACCGGTACACCTACATCCCCTACATCTGCTAGTCCACCACTATAAGAGTTCGCACGACTTAGTCAACTATGCCAGAGCCCATAATGGCTTGTGGCTGCACACGGAAGTTTCTAGTTTGAATAATCTCATGATCCCTTTGGGCCTGGGTGGCGGTCCGAAAAAAATACAGGCAAGTCCTGGAAACCCAGGTGCCTAGACAGGCAAGTCCTGGAGTAACCAGGTGCCTCAATCCACCCAGATGTGTGTTTAAGTTGCCACCTTAGATAAACCATTAATTATCAATCTCACATCTGTCATGGATATTCACTCAAACCCAATCCACGTCTACGAGCATAGCATGGCATAATAAGCAAACGTAGAAGTAACTCCCAAGGGTTTGATAATAAAACAGGTAATAGGTACTACCTCAAACTACTTCCCATCCCACAATTTAATTAGATCCTAATCATGCAAGTGTTTGAGGAATAGATCTAATGCATAAAAACTGGGCATGAGAAGGGTATGATCAAAGTGTTACTTGCCTGCAATGTTGATGAAGATGATTTGCACTCAAACTCTCGATAGTTCTACTCGTCACACTCCGGTCAATCTATCGTAATCAAGCAATAGTAACCACACATAAGCAATCACTCAAAAGATCGGAAGATCAAGAAAACGATTCAAACACATCAAAACCAAGCAAATAACTCTTGCAACATAAAACAATTTCTAACAGTACCAAAATTATGTGAATTTGGCCTTATCAGAAAGTTTAGGTCAAGAGCTTCGAGTTTCAAAAAGAATCAACTAAATCGGAGTTATAAAACTCAAGTTATGATCAAACGAAGTTTAGATACAAATCAGTTTGAATTCAAATTTTAAAACTTTCAAAAACATGTTTAAGTTGGATTACTGGATAGAGGGGATCATAACGAAGAAGTGGGCGTTGGTTTCGTTGGATTTGGTCTAACGAGTAAAAAGTTATAGCCGTTTGAAAATCGGGACTAACCGGTGAAGAAAAACCGATCTAGGGTTTGGAAAGAAAACGAAACGAAAAACCGATCTAGAAACCGGAACGGAAATCGGAACGGCAAAGAAAAGGTGACGCTGCTGGGCTAGTACCTCAAGAGGCGAGGGCTCATGGGCGGCGGCGGGTGTGGCGGCGGCACTTGGCGGCGGGCGGTAAGCAAGCGGCGGGTGAGTGGCGGGGCGCGGGTGTGGGGCTGCTGCTGCTGCGGAGAGGAGAGGAGAGGAGAGGTGTTGGTTTGATGTGTTAGAGGGGGGGGGGGGTGCTTGGGTATTTATATTGGGGAGGGGAGGGTTTTGCTTGGGGTAGGGGACAAGAAATAGATTAGGATTAGGAAACAAGAGGAATAGATCTAGGAATAGATACGGAATAAACGAAGTAGGAAAAGAGTCCTACTAGGACTTGGGAAAAGGAGCGGCTCCCTGGCTCCCTTGGTGCGTGCGCGTGATGGCCTTGGCCTTGGCCGGCCGGCGGCTAGCGGCTTGGGCCTTTGGCCCAAGGCGCTGCGGATTTTTTTTTAACAAAATTTTCAGAGAACTAAAATAAAAAAAACAAAATGACTAAAACTTTTATATAGGTATATTATATATCAAAATTTTCAGAAAAAGATTTTCTACAGCATTAACATTATTCTAGCATTAAATAAAATACACACAAATTCAAATAAAGGAAAGAGTGCTTCAGCTCTAATAAAATCCAATAAAAATCATTTTAAAAATACCAAAGTGAATTCAAATTTATTCCTCTCAATTTTATGTTGTAGGAATCATGTTACCCTATTTTCCATATATTTTATTTTTAGAGAAAATAATTTGAATTAAAACTCAAATAACTCCAAATTGAAAATAAATTCAAAAGAACTTTGAATTTAATTCTTTGAAACTCCCAACTCGTATTTCATATGTTTTGAAGAAGTCATTTTATCCTCGCTCGTGAAAATCATTGAGTTGCATGAAGTTTATGAATTAGAAAATATTTCCAAATGAAATTCAAATATTTTCAACACCCCTTGTCATTTAAATAAATGGAAGAAGTCATGTCATCTTCTCTCCAGGGTTTTTGTGATGAAAAGAATTTGAATTCCCAAAGATCATAAAAGCAAAATGAAAGTTTGGGAAAGTCCTTTTATTCCCTCTCATTTAACTTTCAAAAGTTTCGAATTCACTCACTTTCAGTCAATCAATCAAACAATCAATCAAATCTATCTATTTATTTATAACATTCCAAAATTTAAAATTTTGGGATGTTACAAACCTACCACCCTTAAAAGGAATCTCGTCCTCGAGATTCGGAGAGGCTAGCAAGAAATAGGTTAGGGTTTGGGGGTCTTCTCTGAATCCATCGATCGTCTTCGGGGTCTCGGGTGCTACCACCCTTAGAAGCATTGTTAAGGTTCCATCAAAACTCATATACTCCATCCATCGTTGACAGTGTCGGTCTTCTCAGATTGTAAGGATAATTCCTTCTCGGGGCTCTTCCGGTAGTGGCATAACCTTTTCCTCAATTCTTCTGTCCTTTCATCTTGGTAAGGTTATTCCGAGATTGGGTCTTCATAGCTGTCGGGTCTGGCGCCAATACTAAACAACTATCGATATCTCATGGTGGTCAACAATTTATGGTTTCTCCTGCGAAAAAGCAGGGCAGGTTGAACCTCACCGTATTTCCTACGGTTGGCAACAACTGCCTTGTACAAGGGGAAAAGAAATACCTATACCATTCTAAGGTTTAAACAAGGTTTAATATCGTCGTCTCTGCTATAGGTAAGTCACTCAGATTTACCATCCCATATAGCAAAGCGAATAATAAGAGTAAGTCGGTATGGTGATCAATCCATCCCTTTTAAATCATTACCTTGTACATGGTTTAGAGAATCTCGCATTCTAACACTCGGTCATCCTCACAAGCATTGCAGGATTTCTCTTGTCGACGAACCAAGTTCGGAAAAAAAATCCATAGATTTCTGCAAGCCAAACAACATCTATCGTTTCTTCACAACCCTCAGGTTTTGCGTAAACTCCTATAGAATCATCGGTCGGTAAAATCGTAACTCTTCCAGGGTTTCTCCTTTAGCAAGAGTGTGCTTACTTCTTGGCAGGTCCTGGGGCCTGTGGGTTGCCCATCTCATCACTTAAAATCCTTGAACACATCATCTGGGCAACTGATCATTATCCCAACATCCAACTTCCTAGTATTCTTAAATCCATCCAATTGTACTGTCTTCCTTCCTTCTATTGGCACCAAACTAGGACATGATTACTCAGACTCGTCATGGAATTTCCTTTGATCCATATTTCCAACATCATACCTCCTTTATGTCCAATAGTAATTTATCTCTTCATCCTCGTGGAGTATCCCACATATCGAGATAAAAACTTATACTTATGAAGTCCCTACTCCACTTCGTGGAACATCATTATCCTTTCCAGGGTCAAGTGTCCTTACATGGGAATATTGGCCATCTCTGCATGGCACTTCTTCAACTGGGAAACGTGAAACACATCATGAACTCCTAACAGTCCTTCGGGTGACTCCAACTTGTTGTCCACTTCTCCCATACGCTCCAAAACTCGGTATGGTCCTACAAGTCTCGGGCTAACTTTCCCTTAACTCCAAATCGTTTAAATCCTCGCAGAGGGGACACTCGAATACATGCTCTGTCTCCAATTTCATAGACTACCTCCTTGCATTTTTGAGTCCGCATAACTCTTCCTGCTGGATGAGCTACCTTGACCTATCTCGAATCCACTTAGCATTCTCTTGACTCCTTGATCACATTTGGTCCAACAACCGACGATCTCCAACGTCATCCCACACTCTCTTGGGGTATCAAACATATCAATACAAAACTCCTATTCCTTTTGTCCAAAATCCATTCAAGGGTATCCTTATCTTTCCAGGGTCAACGGTTCTTACAGGTACTACCACCCTTAAAATGTTCCAATATTCCATAGACCATATTTCTCATATCCTCGAAATTGGTCAACATCTTTCCTCATAGGGTAACTCATAAAATCCAACGCAGTACCAACACTGCTAACTTTATTGATTCTTAAATTATTACAATCTTCTCGCTTTTTCATTACATGTCTCAACTTAACACCTCAATATAAAGAAAAAGCTCTCACTTCTACTACTCCATTTATTCTGTTACAAATTTAACTATATATCACCGGTCTCCTTCTCCTTCGGCAATCTCTGGCAAAGTGCCCTGCTACATTACAACGGAAACATATTACTTCTGACAGGTTTCGAGGCTTCCTTGTGATTATATAGCCTCCTTGGGTCCTTGGCTTCCTTTTTGGGCAATTGCTGAAGTAGTGCCCTGACTCCTTGCACCTATAACAGGTGACATGACTCAGATCCTTCCTGGAATCCAATCTACTTCTCTTCCTGGACTTTTCCGTTCCAATCAGGGCTTCTATTTCTTGTGGGTCATACTCTACTTCCTCTACCGGGAATTCTACTAGATCTCCATTCAGACAATCTTGGGAGATGTGTCCTTCTTCTCCACATGAATAGCAAGACTTGGTGCAGGGTTTAATTGGTTCCTCTTTGGGTGTGTTCTCTTTCTCTTCCTTTATCACAGCTTCCCTTAGAACTTCCGTGAGGGCTCCTTTCATTTCTTCTTTCTTCTGCTGGATGGTTCTTTGTACCATGGGGTAAATGTGACACTGAGCAGGGTAGTGGGTAGTTCCTTCACACAAGAAACAAGTGATCTGCCTAGTTGGGCATTCTTCAGCTGGATGGCTTCCTTCACAATTAGGGCATTCATCCTTGTGTTCTTTATGGGTGTGTCCTATTTCTCCACAGAGCTTGCATGCACAAGGGTTCTTCATAATATTTACATAAGGCTCCAATTTCTGGGACACAAACTGAGACTTTGGCAAAGTCAACTTAAATTCTTTCCAAGTGGTTACTCCTTGCCATCCGTTGATGGTTTGGTACATCCTCCACCAAGTAGCGGCACCTCTTTCAAAGCATTGCAGAGCATGCTGGGCCATATCCTTTCTGGGTATAGGGTTATTCTCCATGTGATCCTCCATGTTCTGAATCCATTGGTCCATCTCCATTTGACTCATCGGTCCAGAAAATATAAGCTCATCTCCATTCATCCTCTATTGGGTCCATGGGTTTGGGGTGGGATAAGAGAGATCGAGAGGGATGCACAAAATACAAACAATGTTTTTTGAAAAACAGATTTTATTGTGGCTGTCGGAAAAACATCAAACAAACGATAGCTCACAATTGTCGCATCTAACGTAGGTATAAACAGGGTTTTGGTCTTCTAAAGGTCAATAAATCTCAAAGTCATCAAACTCCTCAAGTCTTGTTCATGTCTCCGATGGCTTCTTCCAATCGTGCTTGTCCTGCTCAAGTTCTTTTGCCAGATCATCTCTGTTGACGCGAAGTCTCTCGCGACGTCCTTTAATATTTCTGGAGTTGCATTCCAAACTTCTGGTTTCATCAACCTTGATATGAACGATGATCCTACTGTGCTTCAGTTCCTGAAAAATCTTTGATGCTTCCAGGTTTTGCTCCTCAGCTTGTCTACTTTCAGTTTCAGGTTCCTGAATTCTTCATGAATTGCCTCCTTGTCAAATACGGCTTCATGTAGATCCATCTTAAACTCCTGATGTAATACTCCAGATCCTGGTGATACACCAGCTAAGATTTAAAACTGCATCTTTTGCTGACAGATGCTCCATCAGCCTTCTACCATTCAATTATTCCATGTATCTGCATACTTAACTCCGCACGGTGACAATAGCATAGGCGAATGATAACATCATGGATGGCCATCTTTCTGCTCTTGTCATTTCCATGAGCTATCTCTCCATAGTTGATATCTCCCGCCTTAGGGTTTTCCTTGACAGAACTTTGAGTTTCTAACTCTCCATGTTCCATTCTTACTCCAATACACCTTGATCTCGGGTATTGACAGCTTCCATAGTCTGTCAAGTTCCATAAGGGGTGCCTTTATAGGTCATACAAATCCGGGAATTCTTCAGAGCCTTCAAAATCTCATAGTCTTCGGAGTCTTCAACAGTTGTAGTTTCCATTTACACGGTAAAATTTTCTTCATTCCAAATGGTCTTAGTTGTCCGATATCTTGTCTCCTTGGAGTGGTCTCATCGGTCAAATCTTCGAGTGGTCAAAAGGGAAAAGGGGTATGGTCACACTAAAAGGGAAATATTTGAATAAGCTCAGAAGAGAAGAGAGGTAAAAGATCCTTTTGAAAATGAAGTTGTAGAGAAAAATCTTTCATATGGGCTTGTTAGTTTCTAGGGTCACGTCCTCACACCAACATGTGCTCGATACCATCTTGTAGCGACCGACCGAATGGATCAAGTCTCGTGCTTTCGTGTCATCCACGGATCGGTATCTTTGACACACACAGTACTTGAAGAATTTATAACATAGGTAAATCACATGTATAAATAACGTAAATACTATTACCTTAATCCAAATATAGCGGAAGCAATAAGGTTGTGGATTCCCATCAACACCAACGGCAAAGTTGAGTATAGGAAATCGTAACCCTAACGTATCACTTACTAAATCGTTCGAAAAGTCTGCAACATGAAAAGTTGCAGCCCAAAAACGGGTCAGCACATGGAATATGCTGGCAATGTAACACATAGAGAGTAATGAAAGAATAAGCCTATACTACATGCATATATGGCTGGTGGAAAGCTCTATGGTTATAGTTTTGCATAAAGCCAATTTTTCCCTACTACAAAGGAATAAATTTATTTAACTATCATGGTGGTTGTTGAACATTGAGAATGGTTGACAGCATCCTCAATCCCAATTAAAAGTACTCATTAAAACCCAAACAAATTATATTAAGTAACGTGATGAGATCAACATGATAATCCAAGAACTAGATACTCAAGATGTCCATAACCGGGGACACGGCTAACCATGATTAGTTTATACACTCAGCAGAGGTTTGCGCACTTTTCCCCACAAGACTCGATCACCTCCCTTTGGTTTCTCGCACTACATGGTGTTTGAGAGACGGATGACCAAGACATGGTCTTTCTGAAGCGCTAGCACCTTACGATGGGTGGACCGGTACACCTACATCCCCTACATCTGCTAGTCCACCACTATAAGAGTTCGCACGACTTAGTCAACTATGCCAGAGCCCATAATGGCTTGTGGCTGCACACGGAAGTTTCTAGTTTGAATAATCTCATGATCCCTTTGGGCCTGGGTGGCGGTCCGAAAAAAATACAGGCAAGTCCTGGAAACCTAGGTGCCTAGACAGGCAAGTCCTGGAGTAACCAGGTGCCTCAATCCACCCACATGTGTGTTTAAGTTGCCACCTTAGATAAACCATTAATTATCAATCTCACATCTGTCATGGATATTCACTCAAACCCAATCCACGTCTACGAGCATAGCATGGCATAATAAGCAAACGTAGAAGTAACTCCCAAGGGTTTGATAATAAAGCAGTTAATAGGTACTACCTCAAACTACTTCCCATCCCACAATTTAATTAGATCCTAATCATGCAAGTGTTTGAGGAATAGATCTAATGCATAAAAACTGGGTATGAGAAGGGTATGATCAAAGTGTTACTTGTCTGCAATGTTGATGAAGATGATTTGCACTCAAACTCTTGATAGTTCTACTCGTCACACTCCGGTCAATCTATCGTAATCAAGCAATAGTAACCACACATAAGCAATCACTCAAAAGATCGGAAGATCAAGAAAACGATTGAAACACATCAAAACCAAGCAAATAACTCTTGCAACATAAAACAATTTCTAACAGTACCAAAATTATGTGAATTTGGCCTTATCAGAAAGTTTAGGTCAATAGCTTCGATTTGCAAAAAGAATCAACTAAATCGGAGTTATAAAACTCAAGTTATGATCAAACGAAGTTTAGATACAAATCAGTTTGAATTCAAAATTTAAAACTTTCAAAAACATGTTTAAGTTGGATTACTGGATAGAGGGGATCATAACGAAGAAGTGGGCGTTGGTTTCGTTGGATTTGGTCTAACGAGTAAAAAGTTATAGCCGTTTGAAAATCAGGGACTAACCGGTGAAGAAAAACCGATCTAGGGTTTCGGAAAGAAAACCGAAACGAAAAACCGATCTAGAAAACCGGAATGGAAATCGGAACGGCAAAGAAAAGGTGACGCGGCGCGGGGTTAGTACCTCGAAGAGGCGAGGGCTCAATGGCGGCGGCACTTGGCGGCAATGGTGGCAAGCGGCGGTGTGAGGCGGCGGCGGCGGGTGTGGGAGCTCTTCTGCTGCTGGAGAGGAGAGGAGAGGAGAGGTGTTGGTTTGATGTGTTAGAGGGGGTGCTTGGGTATTTATATTGGGGAGGGAGGGTTTTGCTTGGGGTAGGGACAAGAAATAGATTAGGATTAGGAAACAAGAGGAATAGATTTAGGAATAGATACGGAATAAACGAAGTAGGAAAAGAGTCCTACTAGGACTTGGGAAAAGGAGCGGCTCCCTGGCTCCCTTGGTGCGTGCGCGTGATGGCCTTGGCCTTCGGATTTTTTTTAACAAAATTTTCAGAGAACTAAAATAAAAAAAACAAAATGACTAAAACTTTTATATAGGCATATTATATATCAAAATTTTCAGAAAAAGATTTTCTATAGCATGAACATTATTCTAGCATTAAATAAAATACACACAAATTCAAATAAAGGAAAGAGTGCTTCAGCTCTAATAAAATCCAATAAAAATCATTTTAAAAATACCAAAGTGAATTCAAATTTATTCCTCTCCAATTTTATGTTGTAGGGAATCATGTTACCCTATTTTCCATATATTTTATTTTGGATAAAAATAATTTGAATTAAAACTCAAATAACTCCAAATTGAAAATAAATTCAAAAGAACTTTGAATTTAATTCTTTGAAACTCCCAACTCGTATTTCATATGTTTTGAAGAAGTCATTTTATCCTCGCTCGTGAAAATCATTGAGTTGCATGAAGTTTATGAATTAGAAAATATTTCCAAATGAAATTCAAATATTTTCAACACCCCTTGTCATTTAAATAAATGGAAGAAGTCATGTCATCTTCTCTCCAGGGTTTTTGTGATGAAAAGAATTTGAATTCCCGAAGATCATAGAAGCAAAATGAAAGTTTGGGAAAGTCCTTTTATTCCCTCTCATTTAACTTTCAAAAGTTTCGAATTCACTCACTTTCAGTCAATCAATCAAACAATCAATCAAATCTATCTATTTATTTATAACATTCCAAAATTTAAAATTTTGGGATGTTACATCCACATAAGCAAATTTCTTCTCATTAATAGTAGTGGGAGCAAACTCAACAAAATAACCATCATGTGATTGAAAATTAAGATCAAGATGACAAGTTTCATGGTTATCATTATTCTTTAAAGCATACGTGTCATCACAATAATCATCATAGATAGGAGGCATGCTTTCATCATAGTAAATTTGCTCATCAAAGCTTGGGGGACAAAAAATATCATCTTCGTGAAACATAGCTTCCCCAAGCTTGTGGCTTTGCATATCATTAGCATCATGGATATTCAAGGAATTCATACTAACAACATTGCAATCATGCTCATCATACAAAGATCTAGTGCCAAACAATTTAATGCATTCTTCTTCTAACACTTTGGCACAATTTTCTTTTCCATCATACTCACGAAAGATATTAAAAAGATGAAGCGTATGAGACAAACTCAATTCCATTTTTTTGTAGTTTTCTTTTATAAACTAAACTAGTGATAAAACAAGAAACAAAAAGATTCAATTGCAAGATCTAAAGATATACCTTAACTTACCTAGCCTCCCCGGCAACGGCGCCAGAAATCCTTCTTGCTACGTCTTGAGCTTGCGTTGGTTTTCCCCGAAGAGGAGAGGATGATGCAGCACAATAGCTTAAGTATTTCCCTTAGTTTTTGAGAACCAAGGTATCAATCCAGTAGGAGGCCACGCGCAAGTCTCTCGTACCTGCACAAAATGATAGCTACTCGCAACCAACGCGATTAGGGGTTGTCAATCCCTTCACGGTCACTTACGAGAGTGAGATCTGATAGAGATACTATTTTTGGTATAAAGATGCAAAGTAAAAAGTAAAAGCAAAGTAAAAACAAAGCAAGTATAAAAGTGATGGAGATTGATATGATGAGAATAGACCCGGGGGCCATAGGTTTCACTAGTGGCTTCTCTCAAGAGCATAGATATTTGCGGTGGGTGAACAAATTACTGTTGAGCAATTGACAGAATTGAGCATAGTTATGAGGTTATCTAGGTATGATCATGTATATAGGCATCATGTCCGAGACAAGTAGATCAAACGATTCGCATCTACTACTATTACTCCACTCATCGACCGCTATCCAAAGATGCATCTAGAGTATTAAGTTAAAAAGAGTAACGCCTTAAGCAAGATGACATGATGTAGAGGAATAAATTCATGCAATATGATAAATACCCCATCTTGTTATCCTCGATGGCAACAATACAATACATGCCTTGCAACCCTTTACATCCTTTGGTAAGGACACCGCAAGATTGAACCCAAAGCTAAGCACTTCTCCCATTGCAAGAACTACCAATCTAGTTGGCCAAACCAAACAGATAATTGAAGAGACTTGCAAAGATAACTCAATCATACATAAAAGAATTCAGAGAAGATTCAAATATTATTCATAGATAAGCTGGATCATAAACATACAATTCATCGGTCTCAACAAACACACCGCAAAAAAGAAGATTACATCGAATAGATCTCCACGAGAGAGGGGAGAACATTGTATTGAGATCCAAAAGAGAGAAGAAGCCATCTAGCTACTAGCTATGGACCCAAGGTCTGAAGTAAACTACTCACACTTCATCGGAGGGCTATGGTGTTGATGTAGAAGCCCTCCGTGGTGGATGCCCCTCCGTGAACTCGGAACAGACCCCAAGATGGGATCTCATGGATACAGGAAGGTGCGGCGGTGGAATTAGGTTTTGGCTCCTTTTACGATCGTTTGGGGATACGTAGGTATATATTGGAGGAAGAATGCGTCGGTGGAGCTACGGGGCCCCACGAGGCGGGCGCGCCGGGGGGGCGCGCCCCACCCTCGTGAGCACCTCCGTATCTTCGGACGTGGGGTCCAAGTCCATCGTGGGTTTCCTTCCAAAATAACTTCTCTAGTTGATTTCGTTCGTTTGACTCCGTCGATATTCTTTTTCCTCGAAATACTGAAATAGGCATAAAACAACAAATCTGGGCTGGGCCTCCGGTTAATAGGTTAGTCCCAAAAATAATATAAAAGTGGAAAATAAAGCCCAATATAGCCTAAAACAGTAGATAATATAGCATGGAGCAATCAAAAATTATAGATACGTTGGAGATGTATCACACACCCACTTAGTTTCTTTTGTTGAGCTTTCATACATTTATAGCTCTAGTGCATCCGTTGCATGGCAATCCCTACTCCTTGCATTAACATCAATTGATGGGCATCTCCATAGCCCGTTGATTAGCCTCATTGATGTGAGACCTTCTCCTTTTTGTCTTCTCCACATAACCCCCATCATTATGTTCTATTCCACCCATAGTGCTATGTCCATGGCTCACGCTCATGTATTGCGTGAAAGTTTATAGGTTGAGATTACTAAAGTATGAAACAATTGCTTGGCTTGTCATCGGGGTTGTGCATGATGAGAGCATTCTTGTGTGACGAAAATGGAGCATGACTAAACTATATGATTTTGTAGGGATGAACTTTCTTTGGCCATGTTATTTTGAGAAGACATAATTGCTTAGTTAGTATGCTTGAAGTATTATTATTTTTATGTCAATATGAACTTTTGTCTTGAATCTTTCAGATCTGAATATTCATACCACAATTAAGAAGAGTTACATTGAAATTATGCCAAGTAGCACTCCGCATCAAAATTCTCTTTTATCATTTACCTACTTGAGGACGAGCAGGAATTAAGCTTGGGGATGCGATCGTCTCCAACGATCTATAATTTTGATTGCTCCATGCTATATTATCTATTGTTTTGGACTATATTGGGCTTTATTTTACACTTTTATATTACTTTCGGACTAACTCATTAACCGGAGGCCCAGCCTAAATTGCTGTTTTTTGCCTATTTCATGTTTGAAGAAACGGAATATCAAACGAGTCCAAACGGAATGAAATCTTGGCGTGATTTTCTCATCGAGATAAGACCAGGAGACTTGGACCCTCCGTCAAAGAAAGCCACGAGGCGGTCACGAGGTGGAGGGCGCGCCCCCTGCCTCGTGGGCCCTTCGAAGCTCCACCGACGTACTCCTTCCTCCTATATATACCCACGTACCCCCAACAGATCAGATACAGAGCCATAAAAACCTAATTTCACCGCCACAACTTTCTGTATCCACGAGATCCCATCTTGGGGCCTGTTCCGGAGCTCCGCCGGAAGGGGATTCCGCCACGGAGGGCTTCTACATCAACATCATAGCCTCTCCTGTAACATCCCAAATTTTCAATTTGGCATGTTATACACAGGTCATCCATGCATATCATATTTTATTGCATTCTCATTTGCTATCCTCGAAATCCTAAGCAACTCAAGGACCCTCGGAGAGAGTTGGGGATTTTCCGATTTTCATATTTGAATTTTATCAAAAAAATGAAAGACGAGGATTTTGGATTTTAGTATTTTTCTCTCCGGAAAATATTTCATGTTTATAATTGAAATACCGGAGGAAAAATGTTAAAATCATTTTTGGGATTTTATTTTACTTCTTTGGAATTTTTGTTTGCCTAGAGAAAAATTTGCATATATTTAAAATTTGCATTTTAGGGGCCAAAAGTTCATCTTGTTCTAAATATTTTATTTAGGCAAAGAAAACTTGTTTTGGCATTTTAGATTTTATTTATTTTTTCTAGGATTTTTACAAATTTAGTGAATGTTTTAAAAAAGGAACCATACTGATGGGCTAACGGCCCACCAGCAGGTGCCGCCCAAGCCGCCCGCCTCCTCACTGCAGCACACCGCCGCCATGGGACATGGAGTCCGAGCCGGACTCCTCCCGCCGCCTTGCCCCTCCTCCAAGCCACCTCGCCCCCCCTCTTTATATACCGCCTCCCTCTCCCTTAGCCGCCACCACCACCGCCATCGCCCGGGACCCGGAGGAGCCCGAGCCAGTCGCCGCCGCCGCCTCCCGCCGTCGCCCCCCCCCTCGCCGAGTCGCCGCCCTCGCGGACCCGCGGAGCAGCCGCCCGCCCAGCGGACGACCTCGCGGAGGTAGCCCGTCGCCGATTTTTTTAAATAACCCTTGGTTTTTGAAAAAAAACCTAGCCGTTTTATATTAGATCGGTTTTATTTCCGGTTTATTTATTTTGAGAACGTTCACCCGTTCATTCGTTTTCTGAACCGTTAAATCGTTTAGTTTCCGCTAACGGCGTTAGATTCGTTTAGACATTCGCTCTTTTTCTTTTATCGGTTTTATTCCGTGATTATTCTGATTTCGATTTCTGAACCAATGTTCAAACTAGTATAACTTTTCGCCCGTTTATCGGAATCAGGCGATTCAAGCGCCTGGAGTTTCATCTCGAAACCCTCTTTCCGAATAGCCAACTTAAACCAGTTTTGTCTTTGTAAAATTTGACTCTAGTTCAGATTAGTAAACGGACCTTGTTTCTCTCGCCGTTTGATTTTCGTTGTTCCGTTTGGTTTGATTCTTTTTGCAAACCGGAGTTCTTAAGTTGAACTCTCCGTTCAACCTCTTTCAGTTGAAGTTTCGTTTGTACATCTTTGTTTGTTGCTTATGTATGTATTGTTTGCTTGCGATAGAATTCCCGGAGTGCGAAGCGTGTTACTACGAGTCTCTAGGATTCACGGATCGTCAGCAAGGCAAGTAACACTTGATCATACCCTTTTCATACCCAGTTTTATGCATTAGCTCAATCCTCAAACATTGCATGATTAGGATGTCATTAATTTGTGGGTTGGGAAGTAGATGATGAGGTAGGAACCTATTGCCCTGTTACTATCAAACCCTTTGGAGTTACTTCTACGTGTTGCTTATATTGCTATGCTATGCTCGTAGACGTGGTTTGGGTTTGAGAGATATTCATCACAGATGTGAGATTGTAAATTAATGGTTTACTTTAAGGTGGCAACTTAAATACACATATGGGTGGATTGAGGCACATGGGGAACCCAGTGTTGTCTGTTTTATTTTTTTGGAAATCCCGGGGTATCCGTGTGATCTTCCTAAGGACCGCCACCCAGGCTCAAAGGGAACTGAGATTATTCATGCTAGAAACTTCCGTGTGCAGCCACAAGCTATTATGGGCTCTAGCATAGTTGAGTAAGTTACGCGAAGCTCTCGAAGAGGTAGATCAGCAGGTAGTGGGTTTTATAGGTTTGGTATGATCTATCCGGAGTAGAGAGTTAATGTTTCTGAAAGACTATGTCTCGGTCATCCGTTTCTCAAACACCATGTAGTGCGAGAAACCAACGGAGGCGATCGAGTCTTGTGGGGAAAAGTGCGGAAACCTCTGCATAGTGTACAATCTAATCATGGTTAGCCATGTCCCCGGTTATGGACAATTCTGAGTATCTAGTACTTGAGTATTCACATGTATCTCATCACTCTAAATTAATATTGTTGGGTTGTTAATCACTTTAATTGGGATTGAGTTGGGGTTATACCTTCTCAATGATGTTTCAACCACCATGATAGCTAAATTAAAATTTATTCCTTTGATATAGGGAAAAACTGGCTTTTTGCAAAACTGTAACCATAGAGCTTTCCACCAGCCATATATGCATGTAGTATAGCTTATTCTTTCATTACTCTCTATGTGTTACATTGCCAGCATATTCCATGTCTTGACCGTTCTCGGCTGCAACATATTATGTTCTGAGACTTTTCAGACGAGGAGTAAGGATTGGTAGGTCGTTGTCGTGCAGCTTTCGGTTATGCACCGGAGTTGATGGACTCACTTTATCTTCCAAGCCTTCCATTGTTATCGCATTAGATGGCCTTAAGCCATATTATTGTAATAAGTTATCTTTTGAGACATTCGATGTAATAAGTGTGTGATTGCTACTCTGTTATAAATCCTTGAGTCTTGTGTGTCTCAAAGATTACCGATCCAGGGATGACACAGAAGCACAGAGACTTGACCATCTGAGGTCGGGTCGCTACATCTCCGATGAAGTGTGAGTAGTTTACCTCAGACCTTCGGGTCCATAGTTAGTAGCTAGATGGCTTCTTCTCTCTTTTTGGATTTCAATACAATGTTCTCCCCCTCTCTCGTGGAGATCTATTCGATGTAATCTTCTTTTTGCGGTGTGTTTGTTGAGACCGATGAATTGTGGGTTTATGATCAAGATTATCTATGAGCAATATTTGAATCTTCTCTGAATTCTTTTATGTATGATTGAGTTATCTTTGCAAGTCTCTTCGAATTATCCGTTTGGTTTGGCCAACTAGATTGGTAGTTCTTGCAATGGGAGAAGTGTTTAGCTTTGGGTTCAATCTTGCGGTGTCCTTACCCAATGACAGAAAGGGTTGCAAGGCACGTATTGTTATGTTGCCATCGAGGATAACAAGATGGGGTATTTATCATATTGCATGAATTTATTCCTCTACATCATGTCATCTTGCTTGAGGCGTTACTCTGTTTTATTAACTTAATACTCTAGATGCATGCTGGATAGCGGTCGATGAGTGGAGTAATAGTAGTAGATGGAGGCAGGAGTCGGTCTACTTGTCTCGAACGTGATTCCTATATACATGATCATACCTAGATACTCTCATAACTATGCTCAATTCTGTCAATTGCTCAACAGTAATTCGTTCACCCACCGTAAAATAACTATGCTCTTGAGAGAAGCCACTAGTGAAATCTATGGCCCCCGGGTCTATTTTCATCATATTAATCTTCCTATGCTTTATTATTGCTTTGCTCTTTACTTTGCCTTTTTATTTTACTATGCATCTTTATACCAAAAATACCAAAAATATTATCTATCATCTCTATCAGATCTCACTCTTGTAAGTGACCGTGAAAGGATTGACAACCCCTATTCGCGTTGGTTGCAAGGAGCTATTTGTTTTGTGTAGGTACGAGGGACTTGCGCGTGGCCTCCTACTGTATTGATACCTTGGTTCTCAAAAACTGAGGGAAATACTTACGCTACTCTGCTGCATCATCCTCTCCTATCCGGGGAAAACCAACGCAAGCTCAAGATGTAGCAGGTATGTGTTCTGTATTGTTCTGTTGGCATCTATATGTCCGCAATACTAAAAATGGTTCTCATTCAGTATATATATAATCTGGTGTCGTTCTATTGCATGGCCTTTGCATTGGCCAAAGTTTGGTTGTGAGAGGTGCTATATCTCTGAAAGAAGAAAGGGTAACTGATGGTCAAATGTTTTGTCCCAAGGAATGATATGAACTTATTTTGCACCGCTAGGCAAAATTATCCAATCAATTTAAGTTATCTAAAAGTTTATGCTAGGTAAGAGCAAGTAATATACTTTTTTTTGAAATAGAGCAAGTAATATACTATAGTTCCCATTACCCATATATAAGCAGTATTTAGGACGTGATATGAACTTATTTTGCACTGCTAGACAAAAATACCCAATCTCTTTCATTTATCTGAATGTTAACTTTAGGTAAGAGCAACTAATATGATACTTCTCACTGCACATCTATAAGGGCATGTACAATGCATAGCCTCAAGGTGATGCCCTGTATGCCATGTACGTTCGGATGTCAGAAAAAGTAGGTTTGGGTGAAGCAGCAGGATCCTCTGCAGGAGGCGGGTGCTTGAAAGAAAAAAGTCTGGTCCAGTGCATAAAGCTAAAAAAGTTGAAGTGGATAGTAGATAAGCATGTGTACACTACAAAAAAATACACTTCCGTGATGATACGTGTTTGTCACAGTAGGTCACGTTTTCTTTCATGCATGTACATCCATGACAAATTTATGACAGAGTCAAGATAGTCATATATGTGCTGTCGTAGAAGTGTTCCATGACATTAACAAAATTATCATCACGGAAGTGTCCACTTCCATGACGATAAATCGCGCGTCATAGAAGTGCTTTCGTCAAGGGTGATCGACACGTGGCATCCATCGTAACGGGACGCCGTTAAGCTATCGGGTCCGGTTTTGGATCCGATAACCCGCTAACAGCCACGACCAATGCCGATTTTCCACGTGTAAAATTATCATTGGCCGACGGAACCACGCGTCAGCTCCGCGTTGGCACAGGTGTCACTCATCCAACGGTCGAGATGGGCCTATGATATGTTGACACGTGGACGAGCCCAAAAGTGGCCCATAAATTTTAAATGGGCCGGCCCAACTAAAGGCCCACAAGATTTAGTGGACCATAATGGGCCGGCCCAGCTAAAGGCCCACAAGATTTTGCAGACCATAATGGGCCGGCCCAGCTAAAGGCCCACAAGATTTAGCGAACCACAATGGGCCATCCCAGCTAAATGCCCACAAGATTTTGCAGACTATAATGGGCCGGCCCAGCTAAAGGCCCAACATTCTCAGTTAAGGCCCGTACGGCTAATGTCAAATCGGCCCGTCAACGGCCCGTCCTAAACTTGTCATCATCGCGGCCCATGGTCACTTCTGGCCCGTTAACAGTCCGCTAAGTATATGGGCCGAATTACGGCCCGGTGTATTTCCGGCCTGTTAAAGGTCCTTTCATTTGGGCCCATTTACAGGCCTTTGAAACTTTCAGCCCATAAACGACCGTGATGGATTTGGGTCATATTCGGCCATGCCTGACATTTGGCCTGTTAGAGGCCCACTATAGATTTGGGACACTTTCGGCCTATTGTGATTTTCGGCCTGTTAACGTCGGACGAAATCCATGGGCCATATGTGGCCCAGCGTCACATCGGGCCCATTAACGACCCATATAAAAATGACGATAATCTAGCCCGACCGAACTTCCGGCCTGTTAAAGGCTCGTGTATTAGGTCGGCGCATTTACGGCCCGTCCGAATTTCGGCCTATGAAAGATCTGCATCGTAAATGGGCCACCATTTCGGCCTGCTAAGACCAGTGGGTTATTTGGCACAATCAGGGCCGAATCTCACTTTTGGTCTATTAAAGGCCCATGTTTTTTATGGGTTCGAGAGATTTACACCTATAAACGGCCTATTGTTACTGAGGGCCCAAATTATGTTTAGGCCTGTTAAAGGCCCACTATGAGCACAGGCCTACCAGAAAAATATGAAAACTTATGCTGATTTAGGCCCAGATATTTTTAGTGGGCTACATGCAAATTTCGGCCCATAATCGTTTCTAGCCCAATTGGAATGGGCCCGACAAATGTTGGCATGTTGGGCTCCTACGAAGCTTTCGGCCGAATACATTACTAAGATGAACCTACACTATACAAAAATAGCGTCGTAATTACTGCAGCCTTTGGCAGCATCATAAATGCTGTATCACAACAAAATAAATTCCAACCATACAACAAAAGGCCTGTTGGCATAAGGTTTACAGTCCTTGCGGATAAAAGCACCATCAGATGTATAGAAGCACAAATCATTTGACCTAGGTGCTAATGTTTCAGGCTGTAGAATCTGATGGAGCAGCACGATCTTCACCTTTTTCCCGCCATTGCTCTTGAACAATGAAGCGAATATCTGATAGTCTAGTTTCAAAACCATTCATATCTTGACGACATTTTTCAACCACTATTCTTGTTTACGAAACGACGTCCATTAGGGATTGGACTTGTGTCTGGAGCACAAATATATCACTATGTCTAGCAGGAAGATTTTGTTCAGTAGGCGATTTGGACGAGGTTACCTTGACAACCAACCCAGAATTACGAAGAAAGGTGCTTTTTGCACTGTTAGTGGAGAGATACTGATGCACTGCAGCAAGAGGTGACATTGTGCCTATGGTAGCCTCGTCACCTTCAGGTGGTTGTGGCTGTTCAATCATTTGTTCCATAGCTTCCTGAAAGTTTGAACTTGTAGATTAGTGCACCAGATAAGTTAGTAATGAGATAAAAACAAACAAAGTAGATTACACGTTTATACATAACTTATTTTGGTGAACTACTGTAATACATTAGCATGTATTGTAGTGCCAACTACATAATAAAATCACTTTTGGAACATATGTCCATGTAGCATGCCTACTGTATTGTCTATTTCCTCACATTCGTTGACATCTAAGGATAAAGAGACATGGTTTAAAGTAGGATGAACATAGTATGACATCATTCATATCATGGGCAAACATATATAAACAAAAATGCTATTTTATCATTGTGTGCGCACGTGAACATAACAACTAGATTACAGATCAAGACCAAAAGAATATCATTCATCTTTTTAAAATCATGTAAGGTGAAATGATACGTTAAGACAACTGTGTATAAAAGTGAACAGAGTAACTGACATTGGCTACAAACCAAGTAGTTAAATGAACACATCAAGTACCAATCAGTTCATGGCAGGAGGAGTAAGGACTTACAACAGCGGCTTGAACTGGTGTGCTCATGCCCTTCATCTTGCTGATGTGGCAATCCTTGAAGATTTGCACTGCATTCGGTTCAGGTTCTTTTTGGTCCATACGGGATTTCCTCTGTATTTGGAACAAGTCAATATAGATGCGATAATATGGAACAAAAAAAAAGAAGGAAGTAGCAACTATTTACAAGAGCCTCGCAGTGTGCAATATAGCTACGAGATCCTGTTGTCTGTTGGAATTTCACTTTAGAACGGTTGGTCTTGTTCTTCAAATAGTTAGCCTAGAAGAAGATACACTTGTAAGGCACATACATAAATACAAGTTCAATATGTGGTCTGATCAAATACATATAGCCTACCTGATACTTTGGATCAGACCAGTCTTTAACGAGGGTGTAACATCCCAAATTTTCAATTTGGAATGTTATACATTAGGTCGTCATGCATATCATATTTTCTCGCATTTTTCCGATCCTAGAAAATTTCACGCAACTCAAGGATCCTCGGAGAGAGTTGGAAGTTTCATTATTTTCATATTTGGGATTTCTCAAATTTTGAAAATAGGATCATTTGGATTTATTTATTTATCTTCAAAAGTTTTTCCGATACAAAAATTTAAGAGAGGGAATAATATGACTTTCCCAACATTTAGGAAAAATGAAGATATTATAAATAAATCAAATTTTGGTTTTGAAGTTTTATTTGCTTTAGGCCAAAAATGAGCATTTTAAAAAATATGCATATTTGCCCGTTTTTAAAGTTCATTTTGTTCGACTCATTTTTAGGAGTCGGGGAAAATTAATTTTATTAAATTCGGAGTTCGTTTGGTTTTATTTTAAAATCGTTTAGTTTTTGTTAAAAAAAAAAACTGCCATGCCCCACCACTTTGGGCCAAGGCCACTGCCCAGCCGCCCTTGCCCGCTGGGCCAAGGCCCAGCCAGCCCGGCCGCCCGCCCGCCTCCCTCTCTCCCACACACACATAGCCCGCCTCGCCGCCCGCCCGTCCGAGGAGGACTCTCTCCCCCCCCCGGCTTGCCCTCCCCAAGCCACCCGGCACCCCCTCCTATAAAACCCGAGCCCCCTCTCTCCTCACCACGCCGCCCGCCTCCCCGACCCGAGCCTCGCCCGCCGAGGACGCCATTGCCTCTCCGCCGATGCCGAGCACCCGCCGCCCCTCGCCGCCCCCCGACCTCGCCCCCCCCTGGCCATGCAAGCCACCGGAGGTAGCCGCCGCCAACCGCCCGGTCCGGTTTTCTTTAGAAAACACGATCCGGTTTTTTTTTGAAGATGTTCGGTTTTTTAAAAAAAAAAACCTAGATGGTTTTTATTTTTTTTCGGTTTTCTTATTTAAAGAACGTTCACCGAACCGTTCGTTTCAATGAATGTGTTCGTTGGATTAGTTCTGTTAACGAACGTCCGTTATTTAATCCGTTCGTCGTTTTCTTTTAATCGGATTTAATCCGTTATTTTTTTGATTCGATTTCTGATCCGATTTTCAAATCTGTTTATTTTCTCGCTCGTTTATCGGAATCAGGTGATTCAAGCACCTGGAGTTTCGTTACGAAACCGCCATTCCGACTAACCTACTTACACAGAGTTTTGCTACTGTAAAATTTTGACCTAGTTTCAGATTGCTAAACCGAGTCGTTCTCTCTCGAGTTTCGACTTTCGATGTTTTATTTGATTCGATTCTTTTGCAACCAGGGTTCTTAAGTTGAACTATCTGGTTAGATCTTTTATTCGAGATTTCCCCGTGCATTAGATGAGTACTTATTGTATGCTTGTTGTTTGTCTGCGTTAGATCACCCGGAGTGCGCCGCTTATTACTTCGAATCTCTAGGTCTCGCGGATCATCAGCAAGGCAAGTAACACTTGATCATACCTTTTCTACTACCCAGTTTTATTGCATTAGATCAAACCCTCAAACACTTGCATGGTTAGGATCTAATTAAATTGTGGGATGGGAAGTAGATTGAGGTAGTACCTATTACCTGTTTTACTTATGAAACCTTGGGAGTTACTTCTCGTTTGCTTTGTTATGCCATGCTATGCTAGTAGGCGTGGATTGGGTGAGTGAATATCCATGACAGATGTGAGATTGTTAATTAATGGTTTATCTAAGGCGGCAACCTAAACACACATCTGGGTGGATTGAGGCACTGGTTTCCATCAGGACTTGCTGTATTTCTTGGACCGCCACCTGTGCTCTAAGGGATCATGAGATTATTCAAACTGGAAACTTCCGTGTGCAGCCACAAGCCAATTATGGGCTCTGGCGTAGTTGACTAAGTTGTGCGAACTCTTACGGGTAGGCTAGCTGATGTAGGGGATGTAGGTTGGTACAGTCTACCCACATGTAAGGTGCTAGCGCTTCGAAGACTATGTCTCGGTCATCCGTTTCTCAAACACCATGTAGTCACGAGAACCAAGCGGAGGCGATCGAGTCTTGTGGGGAAAAGTCATAAACCTCTGCAGAGTGTATAAACTAATCATGATTAGCCGTGTCCCGGTTATGGACGTTTTGAGTATCCGGTAATTGAATATCATGTGAATCTCAACATGTTACTTCTAATAAATGTATTGGGTTTTGATGAGTACTTTTAATTGGGATTGAGGATCTCACAACCATTCTCAATGTTTAACAACCACCATGATAGTTAAATAAAATTATTCCTTTGATGTAGGGAAAAACCAGCTTTATGCAAATGTAACCGTGAGCCTTACCACCAGCCATATATGCATGTAGTATAGGCTTATTGTTTCATTACTCTCTATGTGTTACATTGCGGCATATTCCATGTCTGACCCGTTTTGGGCTGCAACTTTCACGTTGCACTTTTCGAACGACGAGTAAGGTGTTAGGTCGTGGTTCTATACTCGGTGATGCCGATGGAGTTGATGGACTCACTTATCTTCCAAGCCTTCGCTGTTATTATTAGATGGCCTTAAGCCATATTATTGTATTCAGTTCCCTTGTGGACAACGATGTAATAAGTGTGTGATTGCTACTCTGCTATAAATCCTTGAAATCTTGTGTGGTGTCGGCATTCGATCCAGGGATGACACTGAGCACAGAGACTTGATCCATTTGGGTCTGGTCGCTACAGAGAATGGTATCAGAGCACACGCTGACTGTAGGACACGACCACTAAGTTAAAGCCATAGATCACTACTCTCTTCTCATTTTCTAACTCCTCATCTTTTCTACTCTCTTTAGGATGACGGACGCGAAGATCAAGTACACCCAACCGGATGAAGGCACACCTTTTGGATTTCACTTGAAGGAAGTTACCAAGTACCTGAATATTGGACTACCAAGCTTCACCGGGACTTTCAACGCCACTCTGCCTGAAGAGGAGCGCTGGAAGATTCAAGCTCACGTTCCAGGAAGGACATTCGCCCCAATCACCAAGCCTATAGATAGTGTTTTCAGTGCACCTACTTGGAGTCTGGGAAAGAGCATGGCAGCTCACATCACCATGGGACGCATTGGAGAAGTTTATCATGAAGACCTCAAGGACACCATCTACCAGATTTGCGGACGCCGAGATGACAACTGGGACGTCGTCAGCACTAAAAAGGATAGATCCATTGCAGCGTTCATCCAGAGTTAAATCAGCACATTCGGCGCCAGAGAACCAAATGTGCAATGATATGTTGGAGTTCTGAGAAGACAAAGGAAGGATCATCGAACTGGAAGGAGAACTAAAGACTACACGCAAGGACTACATGGGCGAGATCGTAGCTCTAGCAAGACACAATAACGATCTTAAGTGCGAGATCGAAGAACTCAAGAAGAAGTTGGCGCTCGGGAATGAAGACCAATATGTCGATTGTCCAGCGACTACATCAACATCGGCGACACCGATTTGGATCCAAGTGAACCCGACTTTGAAGACGAAGTTGGAGCGACATCATGGAGTCTTCCACGGTTCAAATTAGTAGAAGTCCCCACATATTAGTAGTATTTCCTCCATGTAAACATTATAGTACACGCACTTTTGCGATAGTTAGATCGTTGTAAGCCCTTGTTTGATTGAATGAAGTGATTTTGTGTGCTTTTGCTCATGTGCATTTGGGTAGTGATTCCCCTTAGACCTCATTCTATTCTAAATTTCTCTTCTTTTCTAAAACCATCGATGCCTCCGAGACGCGACCCGGATTCGTTTTCCGCCAGAGATCACCCAACTGATCCAATGAGCGAATACCTGATTCAAACATTGGTGCGAACCAGGCAACAACAACAACAACAACAACAACAACCCACCGCCACCACCACCTGCGGATCACCTGGCTCGTTTCCTTAGACTGAATCCGCCGGTGTATTCCAGTAGCACCGAGCCGATTGTGGCAGATGATTGGCTCCGCAAGATAGGAAGGGAGCTGACCACTGCAGGATGCACAGATGGAGAAAGAGTGAAGTTTGTAGCACATCAGCTTGAAGGACCCGCAGCCGCATGGTGGGAGAATTTCACAGCCACTTACCCGGTAGACACTGTCACATGGGATCAATTTCAGCAAGCTTTCCGCCGCCCATGTTTCAGCAGGAGCCATGGCCATGAAGAAGCGTGAGTTTCGCAACTTACGCCAAGGAGGAAGGACTGTTGGCGATCGTGGATGACTTTAGTAAGTTAGCACGTTATGCCCCGGATAGCGTTACTCTGAGGCGCTAAAAGCAGAGAAGTTTCTAGAAGGACTAAATGATGAGTTCAGATGCCGTTGATGGTAGCAAGTTTCAACAACTACCGGAGTTGGTAGACCGAGCCCTCATGATTGAAGGAAAGTAGCAAGAAATTGAGAACATAAGCGGAAGTATGGACAAGGGAAGTATAACTCTGGAGCTCAGCAGAAGCCTCGTTATACCCCTAAATCAGGAATTCAGTTTCAGCATACCCATGGAGGAGGTAATTCGCATAACCATAATAGCACCAAGAATGGGAACGGGAATGGAGGAAGCAACGGACAGAACCGCACCAACCCGTCAACACCATCCAAGGTAGACCTGAGTCACATCACTTGCTTTAAGTGCCGCAAGACTGGGCATTATGCAAATGACTGTCCAGAAGGCCAGAATGGAAATGGCAATGGAAGCTCTGGAAAGAAGCCCAACCCTTTCAACAGGGGACAGGTGAACCACATTGATGTGGAGGAGGTTGAAGATCAGCCCGATCACGATGTCGGTAAGTTTTGGTTAAGTCATTTATGCGGTTGTTCTTTTCGACATCTTGGTGCATCGCATTCATACATATCAAGGGATTTGTGGATAAGTACAAGTTACCAACCCAAGCCCTTAGGTCACCCATGCTAGTAACCTCACCGGAGCGGAGTACATGGCTAGTAAATGGTGTGATCGATTGCCATTAAGGATTGGACACTATGTTTTCCCTCGGACCTAATAGTTCGGAATCCCAAGGATTGGATGTGATATTAGGAATGGATTGGTTATCAAAGTATGGAGGAAACATAGATTGCACCACAAAGTCAATTTTGCTCACCACACCGTAAGGAAGAAGGATCAAGTATGTATCACGGCACGAGCGAGAAGAGCGCAAGTTAATTGCTTATCGAGAGTGGTGCGGGAAGAAGTACCGATGGTGAAGGATTTTCTGATGTATTTCGGAAGAGTTGCGGAATGCCACGGATAGAGACATTGAGTTTTGATCGAGCTGTTGCGAGAACAGGCCCGATATCGAAGCGACCGTCTGACAGGATGCCCGCAAAGGATTTGGCGGAAATCAAGAAACAGATTAAGGAACTATTAGATAAAGGTTTTATTCGCCCAAGTTCATCACCTTGGGGATCACCCGTTTTGTTAGTGGAGAAGAAGGATGGATCTTTAAGAATGGTTGTTGATTATCGTGGATTGAATGAAGTAACAATCAAGAACAAGTACCCACTACCTATGATAAATGATCTGTTTGATCGCTTGCAAGGAGCTAAAGTGTTTTCCAAGATCGACTTGCGATCAGGGTACCATCAGTTGAAGATTCGGGAGCAGGACATACCCAAGACAACATTTACCACGAGATATGGACTGTACGAGTATACCGTTATGTCATTTGGACTGACTAACGCACCAGCCTATTTCATGAACCTGATGAACAAAGTGTTATTGGAGTTTTGGATAAGTTAAATCGTGGTGTTCATTGATGACATTTTGATTTTTTCAAGAATGAAGAGGAACACAAGGAACATTTGCGATTGGTTTGGAGAAACCGAGGAACACCAGTTGTATGCCAAGTTCAGCAAATGTGAGTTTTGGCTAAAGGAAGTTGGATTTCTCGGACATGTTATATCCGGAGAAGGAATAGCAGTTGACCCCACAAAGGTTGAGACCGTAACCAAATGGGAAGCACCAACGACAGTTGGAGAGATTCGAGTTTCCTTGGACTCGCAGGATACTACGAAGATTCATTGAGAATTTCTCAAGGATTGCCAAGCCTATGACTGAATTGTTGAAGAAGGAAAACAAATTCATATGGACTGAGGACTGTGAGGCAAGTTTTCAGGAGTTGAAGAAAAGATTGGTTACCTCACCAGTTTTGATATTGCCAGATCAGACCAAGGATTATGAGGTGTATTGCGACGCTTCACGTCGAGGACTTGGAGCAGTGCTTATGCAGGAAGGAAGAGTTGTTTTGTATGCTTCACGACAACTTAAGCCTCACGAGTTAAATTATGCCACGCATGATTTGGAGTTAGCAGCCGTTGTGCATGCCTTGAAAACTTGGAGACATTTTCTCATTGGTAATCATTGTGAAGTATATACGGATCACAAGAGTTTGAAGTACATCTTCACATCAAAGGAATTGAATCTCAGACAAAGGAGATGGTTAGAACTTATCAAGGATTATGACGTGAGATTGCATTATCACCCCGGAAAGGCTAATGTCGTAGCTGACGCCTTGAGCCGTAAGAGCCACGTCAATACTCTCATGATGGGAGGAGTACCCAATGAGTTAGCCGAGGACCTTCGAGAGCTATGTTTGGAAATAGTTCCGAGAGGCTATGTAGCAGCATTGGAGATTTAGTCGACACTGTTGGACAAAATCAGAGAAGCCCAAAAGGCAGATAAGGAAGTTGCCTCTATAAAGGAGAAAATGAGCAAAGGAAAAGCTAAAGGATTTCGTGAGGATGAGCATGATACCCTGTGGTTTGAAGACCGTGTTTTTGTGCCCAATAACATGGAGATCAGGAAGTTGATTTTGCAAGAAGCCCATGATTCACCCTATTCGATTCACCCAGGAAATACCAAGATGTATTTGGATTTGAAGAATACTTTACGGTGGACCGAATGAAGAAGGATATTGCGGAGTATGTAGCAATTTGCGACGTATGTCAGAAAGTAAAGGCAGAGCATCAGAAGCCAGCAGGATTGTTACAACCATTGCCGATACCCGAATGGAAGTGGGATAAACTAGGCATGGATTTCATCACAGGTTTGCCAAAGACTCGTTCAGGTTATGACTCGATTTGGGTCATAGTCGATCGTTTGACTAAGGTAGCTCATTTCATTCCAGTCAAGACTACCTATAGCAGTGCTAAGTTGGCAAAGATATACATGACCAGAATTGTGTGTTTGCACGGAGTTCCGAGGAGCATCATATCAGATAGAGGAACCCAGTTACCTCGAAATTTTGGGACCGGTTACACGAAACATTGGGAACCAGACTGGAATTGATCACAGCTTTCCACCCACGACCGATGGACAGACCGAGAGAGTCAATCAGATTTTAGAGGATATCTTTGAGAGCTTGTGCACTAGATTATGGATCTAGCTGGGATGATAATTTGCCGTATGCAGAATTTTCCTACAACAACAGCTTACCAAACCAGCTTGAAGATGGCACCTTCGAGGCTCAGATGGAAGAAGGTGCAGGACACCGTTGCCATGGGACTGGCCGAGATCGTCGATTATTTGGACCAGATTTGATTAAGGAGTCGAACAGAAAGTTAAGTTGATTCGAGACAGGCTCAAGGTAGCCCAGTCCGCACAGTAAGAGCTATGCCGATTCAAAGCGCAGCGATTGAGTATGAAGTTGGAGCAGAGTATATCTTAGAGTATCCCCGCCACGAGGAGTTAAGCGTTTTGGAGTTAAAGGAAAGTTAGCACCGCTTCGTTGGACCGTATAAGATTTTGCAACGCATGGGAGAAGTTGCTTATAAGTTGGAATTGCGGAAGGACTGTCGGGAGTTCATGATGTATTCCATGTTTCTCGATTGAAGAAATGTCACCCGAGATAGCAGAGGTACCGTTAAGAGACACGAAGTGCAAACTGGAAGCAATCTGATTGCGGGATGACTTAACATATGAGGAAAAACCGTTAAGATTCTCGATTATGCCAGCAGAGTTACCCTTGAAAAGGTTATCAAGTTTTGCAAAGTTCAAGTGGAGCCATCACACTAAGGATGAAGCCACCGGGAAAGAGAAGAAGTTTTGCTCAAGGACCACCTCACCTATTTTCTAGCCAACCCGAATCTCGAGGGCTAGATTCATCTTAAGGGGTAGGTTTGTAACATCCCAAATTTTCAATTTGGAATGTTATACATTAGGCATCATGCATATCATATTTTCTCGCATTTTCCGATCCTAGAAAATTTCACGCAACTCAAGGACCCTCGAGAGAGTTGGAAGTTTCATTATTTTCATATTTGGGATTTCTCAAATTTTGAAAATAGGATCATTTGATTTATTTATTTATCTTCAAAAGTTTTTCCGATACAAAAATTTAAGAGAGGAATAGTATGACTTTCCCAACATTTAGGAAAAATGAAGATATTATAAATAAATCAAATTTTGGTTTTGAAGTTTTATTTGCTTTAGGCCAAAAATGAGCATTTTAAAAAATATGCATATTTGCCCATTTTTAAAGTTCATTTTGTTCGACTCATTTTTAGGAGTCGGGGAAAATTAATTTTATTAAATTCGGAGTTTGTTTGGTTTTATTTTAAAATCGTTTAGTTTTTGTTTTTTTTTAAAAAAAAAACTACGCCGGGCCCCCGCCTGGGCCAAGGCCCAGCCGGCCCAGCCGCCCCGGCCTGCCTCCCTCTCTCTCCTCACGCACAGCATCTGCCATTCTCCACCGCCCGGAGTCCGAGGAGGACTCCTCCCCCGGCTTGCCCCTCCCAAGCCACCCGGCACCCCCCTCCTATAAAACCCGAGCCCCCTCTCCTCCTCACCCGCCGCCCGCCTCCCCGACCGAGCCCCGCCCCGCCGAGGACGCCGCCGTCGTCTCCCCGCCGACGCCGAGCACCCCGCCGCCCCTCGCCCGCCTCGCCGCCCCTCCCGACCTCGCCGCCCCGGGCCCCACCCCACCGGCGAAGCCACCGGAGGTAGCCGCCGCCAACCGCCCCGGTCCGGTTTTCTTTAGAAAACCCGATCCGTTTTTGTTTGAAGATGTTCTGTTTTTTTAAAAAAAACCTAGATGGTTTTTATTTTTTTTCGGTTTTCTTATTTAAAGAACGTTCACCGAACCGTTCGTTTCAATGAATGTGTTCGTTGGATTAGTTCTGTTAACGAACGTCCGTTATTTAATCCGTTCGTCGTTTTCTTTTAATCGGATTTAATCCGTTATTTTTCTGATTCGATTTCCGATCCGATTTTCAAATCTGTTTATTTTCTCGCTCGTTTATCGGAATCAGGTGATTCAAGCGCCTGGAGTTTCATTCTGAAACCGCCGTTCGACTAACCTACTTACACAGAGTTTTGCTACTGTAAAATTTTGACCTAGTTTCAGATTGCTAAACCGAGTCGTTCTCTCTCGAGTTTCGACTTTCGATGTTTTATTTGATTCGATTCTTTTGCAACCAGGGTTCTTAAGTTGAACTATCTGGTTAGATCTTTTATTCGAGATT
This sequence comes from Aegilops longissima, assembly GCA_021605205.1. Lineage (NCBI taxonomy): Eukaryota > Viridiplantae > Streptophyta > Magnoliopsida > Poales > Poaceae > Aegilops > Aegilops longissima. Next base: position 609,182,271 of record CM038681.1, on the reverse strand, counting down.
TCCCCGTGCATTAGATGAGTACTTATTGTATGCTTGTTGTTTGTCTGCGTTAGATCACCCGGAGTGCGCCGCTTGTTACTTCGAATCTCTAGGTCTCATGGATCATCGCAAGGCAAGTAACACTTGATCATACCTTTTCTACTACCCAGTTTTATTGCATTAGATCAAACCTCAAACACTTGCATGGTTAGGATCTAATTAAATTGTGGGATGGGAAGTAGATTGAGGTAGTACCTATTACCTGTTTTACTTATGAAACCTTGGGAGTTACTTCTCGTTTGTTTGTTATGCCATGCTATGCTAGTAGGCGTGGATTGGGTGAGTGAATATCCATGACAGATGTGAGATTGTTAATTAATGGTCTATCTAAGGTGGCAACCTAAACACACATCTGGGTGGGTTGAGGCACCTGGTTTCCATCAGACTTGCTGTATTTCTTGGACCGCCACCCGTGCTCTAAGGGATCATGAGATTATTCAAGCTGGAAACTTCCGTGTGCAGCCACAAGCCAATTATGGGCTCTCATGTAGTTGACTAAGTTGTGCGAACTCTTACGGGTAGGCTAGCTGATGTAGGGGATGTAGGTTGGTACGGTCTACCCACATGTAAGGTGCTAGCGCTTCGAAGACTATGTCTTGGTCATCCGTTTCTCAAACACCATGTAGTCACGAGAACCAAGCGGAGGCGATCGAGTCTTGTGGGGAAAAGTCATAAACCTCTGCAGAGTGTATAAACTAATCATGATTAGCCGTGTCCCCGGTTATGGACGTTTTGAGTATCTGGTAATTGAATATCATGTGAATCTCAACATGTTACTTCTAATAAATGTATTGGGTTTTGATGAGTACTTTTAATTGGGATTGAGGATGCTGTCAACCATTCTCAATGTTTAACAACCACCATGATAGTTAAATAAAATTATTCCTTTGATGTAGGGAAAAACCAGCTTTATGCAAATGTAACCGTAGAGCCTTACCACCAGCCATATATGCATGTAGTATAGGCTTATTGTTTCATTACTCTCTATGTGTTACATTGCCAGCATATTCCATGTGCTGACCCGTTTCGGCTGCAACTTTCACGTTATGCACTTTTCGAATTTACGAGTAAGGTGTTAGGTCGTGGTTCTATACTCAAGTGATGCCGATGGAGTTGATGGACTCACTTATCTTCCAAGCCTTCCGCTGTTATTATTAGATGGCCTTAAGCCATATTATTGTATTCAGTTCCTTGTGGACAACGATGTAATAAGTGTGTGATTGCTACTCTGCTATAAATCCTTGAAGCATGTGGTGTCGGCATTCGATCCAGGGATGACACTGAGCACAGAGACTTGATCCATTTGGGTCTGGTCGCTACAGAGGGCTGTCCAATCTTCATCTGTAATATATTCCACTCGAGATGTTTGGGCGATTTCATTGTTAGCCTTGCCTTCAAAGTGGGATTTTATAAGGTGGTACCGATACTGTCGCAGAGCAGACTGAAAAACATGAGTGCATGCTTGTTTAGTTGCATCATCTTTCGGATCCAACTTGAACCTCATCTGTTGAAAAAAGAATGTGAGTCTTATTAGGAGGAAGCTAGAAAGTATGGGACAGAGCAAGGCAATATTACTAATTGCGATGAATAACATTAGTTACGGATAAATGGTCAAGGAAGGTGTTAAACTGGGTATTGTCTTTCTCATTCCTGTACTGGATCCACATTGGGAGGACACGTGCATGACACCTAACGGCAACGGCTGCCTCTGATACTAACTTGGCTGACTCTGTAGCATCACGTGGCCTTTTTAAACCTGCCTCAAAATGGATCTCCATTCTTCCTCCTTTAGATTTTGTTAATCTGTCAAGCATTATCCCTGATGTCTGTTTCCGCTTGGCCCGTGGTGCTAGTTCAACAACGAATATGGAAAGTGTTAGTGCACATCAAACTGTGAGAGTACATATAAAGGAGCCTGCAACTGCAACTTGACTCGGTCAGGTACCGTCTTGGTGTTGATGCTCATGAGGTTCATCTGATCTTGCCAAGTCCTGTGTTGTCAGCAGTGCTTCGGAAGTAGTGTTAGGTGTGAAGGCAGCTTGGGAACTGGCCGGTTCCGGAGCAAACGAACGAGTAACTCGTTGAGATGCTGGTACAGTTGAAGCGGATGCTGCGGCTGGTAGAGCAGGTGATACTGTGTTTGTAGATTTAGCCGGTGGACTTGGACCTTCTACTGCACTATAAGTACCAGCAGAATCTCGACCGCAGATCCTTTTCCATTTGACCCGACAAGTAACACCACTCCCTACTATATTATTTTCCTTGCTCTTTTTTGACTTTGCCATGTCAAGCCGTACCCACAACACAAAAGAATAAAATTGCTCTTCAGAACTCATTGATGCATGATATAGACAAGCAATACTTTGATGTAAGACAACCGTATGAGGATGGAATATGTAAGAAAAACAGGACGGCATGACATATTCACAACTATGATGTGTAAACTAAGCAGAAGGTTTTTCAAGAAAATAGAAGTAATGCAAGCTAGACACCATATGAAAGATGCAACCAATATTACTCTGCCAAGTTAAAAGTGCTTGTCATAAGTGGCAGTTCGTAAAATTAGAAGCAGTACAACGTAGAAATCAATGCAAGATGCAACCACTATCAAACTGCCATGTTAAAAGCGTCCAATCAGGAGTGACTGATGCGGGATACACAACAGCAGTACTTTGATGTAAGAACATGGTATGATAGATAGATGCAGTGTATTCTAGACATAGAAAGCCATGTCATATGCACATGTATAACGTATAAACTCACTAGGTGCAATTTAATCAAAATAGAAGAAATACAGGCTAGACAACATATGCAACATGAAACCAATTATCACACTGTCAACTTAGTGCAAGCACCTGCGATGGTGGAGTACAGGAGATGAACTCATCATGTAGACTTGGGACTTCGACTTCATTAGCAGTAGCAGTGGCAAATCTAGAGAGTCTCTGTTTTGTCGGTGCGGAGGACCACCAACATCCCCTAACTTACTCTTTTCCTTTCTATTTTCTGATATTGCCTTATGAAGTCAAAACCACAAGAAGATGAATAAAATTAGCTCTGCATAACTGGATGATGCATGATACAGACGAACACTACTTTGATGTAAGGCAAGCGCAGGATAGGAGGATGGAATATATACAAAAAAAGACAGCGTTTCATATTCACACGTACAATAGGAGGATGGAATATGTATGAAAAAACAGTAAGCGGAAGGCATTTCAAAAAAATTAGAAGAAATGAAAGTTAGGCACCATATGAACATGCAACCAATATCACTCTATCAGGTAAAAAGTGTCTCTTCGTAAGTGTCATTTCAAGAAATTAGAAGCAGTACAAGCTAGAAGACAATGCAGGATGCAACCTACATCACAGTCCGAAGTTAAATGTGTCTTATGGGTAAGTGATCGTTGCAGGTATAAGTTTTAAGCTACGCAGATGCAATTCAACATAATCAGAAGCAATACAAACTAGACATCATACGGAAAACACAACCACATATAACAGTTCCAAGTTAGAGCAAGCACCTGTGATGGTGGAGCAGGGGAGATGTGCTCATAATGTACACATATGTTCTAGAAACAGGAACACATGCCATATTCACAGGCATTATGTGTAAAGTAAGCAGATGCAATTCAACAAAGTTAGAAGCAATACATGCTAGACATCATATGCAACATGCAACCACATATAATAGTGCCAAGTTAGAGCAAGCACTGTGATGGTGGAGTAGGGAGATGTGCTCATCATCTACACAGCTCGTTGATCTGTCCAGCCTTGTGTTGTCTTGCAAATCTTTTGGGAGGATGGCGGAGTAGAATCTGAGAGACCCCTGTTTGAGTTGCTCAAGGACCACCATCATCCACTGCCGGACTAATTTCCTTCAGCTGTAATGATTTTGCATTGTGAAGTTAAACTGATAAGAAAAAGGAATAAACTTTGCTCTTCAGAACTCATTCATGCATGATACTGACAAACACTACTCGGATGAAAGGCAAACACATGATGCGAGGATGGAATATGTATGAAAAACAGGATGGCGTGACATATTCACACCTATGATGTGGTAACTAAGCAGAAGGCATTTCAACAAATTAGAAGCACTGCAAGCTAGACACCATATGAAAGATGCAACCAATATCACTCTGCCAAGTTCAAACTATATGACGTTTCAACAAATTAGAAGCAGTACATGCTAGAAATCATATGCAAGACATAACCAATATCACAGTGGCGACTTAAAGGTGCTTTATCATAAATGACTGATGCGAGATATGCAAGAACAGTAGTCTGATGTAAGAACATCGTGTGATCTGATATAGTATGTTCTAGAAACCAGGAACATATGTCATATTCACAGGCATTATGTGTAAAGTAACCAGATGCAATTCAACAAAGTTAGAAGCAATACAAGCTAGACATCATACGCAACATGCAACCACATATAATAGTGCCAAGTTAGAGCAAGCACCTATGATGGTGGAGTAGGGGAGATGTGCTCATGATCTACACAGCTACGTTGACTGTCTAGCCTTGCATTGTCTTGCGAATCTTGTTGGGAGGATGGCGGAGTAGAATCTATAGAGAACCTCCGTTTCAGTTGCTCAGAAATACCACCATCATCCAATGCCTTGCCAATTTCCTTCAGCTTTATTGATTTTGCATTGCGAGGTCAAACCGACAAGAAAAAGGAATATAATTCGCTCTTCAGAACTCATTCATGCATGATACTAACGAACACTACTCTGATGAAAGGCAAAGTCATGATACGAGGATGGAATATGTACGAAAAAATGGACGGCTTGGCATATTCACACCTATGATGTGGTAACTAAGCAGAAGGCACTTCAAAAAATTAGAAGCACTGCAAACTAGACACCATATGGAAGGTGCAACCAATATCACTCTGCCAAGTTAAAACTGTCTCGTCATAGCTGGCGTTCATCAAACTAGAAGCAATACATGCTAGAAATCATCTTCAAGACGCAAACCAATATCACACTGCCAACTTAAAGGTGTCCCATCATAAGTGACTGCTGCAGGATACACAAGAAGAGTAGTTTCAAGTAAGAACATGGTGTGATAGACAGATATAGTATGTACCAAAAACAAGAAAGCGTGTCATATTCACACGTATCATGTGTAAGCTAAGCAGATGCAGTTTACACTAATTAGGAGCAATACAAGCTAGACACCATATGCAACATGCAACCAGATATCACACTGCCAAGTTAGAGCAAGCACCTTGGATTGTGGAGTAGGGGAGCGGAGACTTGGACCTTGTAATGCACTATCAGTACAAGGAGAATCAGTACAGATGCTCCGTTTACGTTGCTGCAGAGGACCACCATCATCGCCTTCCTTACTCTTTTCCTTCCTCTTTCTTGATTTTGCCTTGTCAAGTCAAACCCACAAGAAAAAGGAATAAAATTTGCTCTTCAGAACTCATTGATGCATGATACTGACGAACACTACTTTCATGTAAGGCAACCGCATGATAGGAGGATGGAATATGTATGAAAAACAGGACGGCGTGACATATTGACATGTATGATATATAAAGTGTAAACTAAGCACAAGGTGCTTGAACATGTTAGAATCAATGCAAGCTAGAAACCATATGAAAGATGAAACCACTATCACTCTGCAAAATTAAAAGGGTGCCCTAGCAAATGTATTTGACCAAATTAGAAGCAATACATGGCAACATGCTAGAAATAATATGCAATATGCAACGAATAAAGGTGACTCATCGTAAGTGATTGATGCATGATACAGAAGAGAGGTAGTTTCATGTAAGAACAAGGTTAACACATAGATGTAGTGTGTACCAAAAATAGGAAGGCATGTCATATTCACAGGTATAATGTGTAAACTAAGTAGATGCAATTTACCCCAATTAGAAGCATTACAAGCTAGACACCGTATGCAACATGCAACCACATATCACACTGCGAAGTTAGAGCAAGCATCTGTGATGGTGGTGTAGGGGAAGTGCGGTCTTCAAGGACAGAGCTACGTTCAATATCTTCATTTAGGCTTGTGTTTTCTTGAGAATCATGTGGAGAGAATGAAATTGCATTCTTTATAAGAGTAGCGCGTCTCATATTAACCCACGGGCGTGACTGTCTCATCATAAGCGATAGATGCAGGATACACAAGAATAGTAGTTTGATGTAAGAACATGGTGTGATAGGCAGATGTAGTATGTACCAAAAACAGGAAGGCTCATATTCACATGTATAATGTGTAAGCTAAGGAGATGCAATTTAACAAATTAGGAGCAATACAAGCTAGGCACCATATGCAACATGCAACCAGATATCACACTGCCATGTTAGAGCAAGTACCTTGGGTTGTGGGGTAGGGGAGATGAGATTTGGAACTAGCACTGCAGTACGAGTAGCAGGAGAATCTGCAGAGATCATCTGTTTCGGTTGCTCCAGAGGACCACCATCATTCCGTGCCTTCGTCCTTTCAGATTTTTCCTTGTCAAGTAAACACATAAGAAAAAGGAATGAAATTCGCACTTCCAAATTCATTCATGCATGATACTGACGAACACAACTTTTATGTATGGCAACCACATTGTAGGAGGATGGAATATGTATGAAAAACGCTAAGCAGAAGGCATTTCAACAAATTGGAAGCAAGGCAATCTAGACACCATATGAAAGATCCAACCAAAATCACTCTACCAAGTTAGATGTGTCTCATTACAAGTGGCACTTCAACAAATTAGAGGCACTACATGTTTGAAATGATATGCAAGATGCAACCAATATTACACTGTCAACTTGAAGGTGTATCGTCAGAAGTGATTGATGAGGGATACACAAGAAAAGTATTTTGATGTAAGAACATGGTTAATAGAAAGGCGTAGTATGTACCAAAAACAGGAAGGCATGTCATATTCACAGGTACAATGTGTTAACTAAGCAGATGCAATTTACCCTAATTAGAAGCATTACAAGGTAGACACCATATGCAACATGCAACCACATATCACACTGCCAAGTAAGAGAAAGCGCCTGCGATGGTGGTGTGGGGGAATTGCGGTCATCAACTAGAGAGGTACGTTGACTATCTTCATTTAGCCTTGCTGTTTCTTGATAATCATGTGGCGAGGATGACACTGCACTCTTTAAACGAGTATGGCATCTCACAGTAACCCACTGGGGTGACTGTCTCATCATAAGTGATTGACGAGGGATACAAAAGTGCATTAGTTTGATGTAGAACATGGTTAATAGACATATGTAGTATGTATCAAAAACAGGAAGGCATGTCATTATCAAAGGTATAATGTGTAAAGTAAGCAGATGCAATTTAACCAAATTGGAAGCAATACAAGCTAGACACCATATGCAACATGCAACCACATTTGACAGCGCGAAGTTAAAGCAAGCACCTGGGATGGTTGTGTGTGGCAATTGAGATCATCAACTGCAGAGCTACGTTCTCGTCTCCAACTTCCGACCTGCACCCTTTACATCGCTGAAACGCTTAGTGCTTATCTTGAATTACACCGAGCAACTTCATCTTTTCTTTTCTGCATTCATCAACACCGCGTCAGAGTCTGAAATACCCATGCATAAAAAAACAATAGTGTGAGTATGGGTGAAGTGTGTGCACAATTAGTACAGTGTAAAGGTAGCAGATAGCAGGTCGGTGAGAAATAAATGATGGGAGACATATGATAGCTCTACAACATGCATGGCACACTAAATTACTACAGGATTCTATGAAAATAACAGTCGACTGAAAACAAATAGGTCAGTCCATTTTTTCTGCACCGTCCGATGTACAAAGAACGGGCAGATCGCCTTCATCTACCTCCAGCCAGTCAGTGTTGACGATCTTCCTCGAAACGCCAGCGACCACCAGCCCAGTCCCCTGCCTGCTCCCTCCCCTCGACCTCACCGCACCGCCGTGGTTGGCACCGACCCCGGCCATCCATTCAAGCCCCGCCGACCTCCAGATCAGGCGCAAGCAGCTCCTGCACCCCACACCCCTATGATAGACACCGATGCGCTTCCTCGGCGAACAGGCGGACTAGGTGCTCTACGCGCCTAAGCGGGTGCTGCTTATTTTAATTGTGGTTCGACTGACCCTGAATTAAAATCCAGGCAGGCTACTGACCTCTAGCAAAGGTGAAATAATAAAGGGAGGAAACCTTGTGCATTTAGTATCACGAAGAAGATGCAGTAAGAAGCGCTCAACTAGTTTCTTTCATGGGATGAATACGGTGTGAGCAGAGACGTAAGGTTAGCATGAATAAGGGAAGAGGAGTACCTCTTTCTGCTGGCAGTGTTGTGTCGTCCTTCTGTTTTTCCAACGATCTTCTTGTGGTTCGCTGGAAACGAGAAGTTGTGGAGGACGTTGGAGCCTTGGACGAACCCATGGCCAAGTTGTTGAGTGTGGTGCGGTGGCTGTCTGTCGGCGGCGGGGAACCAGATCCGAGGCCGCGAACGACGGCGTAGCGGGAACAACTCCGTTGCGGTGGACGGCTGCGACAGTGGAGCGGCAACAGTGAGGCGCAGGACGGCGTGGTCGGAGTGGTTCTGGTACGGCGCATGTCGGCGTCGGCATCGTGGAGTCAGCTCTGCCTCAGTTTCAGCTGCTAAGTCCTTGAGGGTGTTGCGGTTGCGGTTGCGTTGGACGACGACGTCGAGGTACCGGCTCCGGCGTAATGGAGGAGGGCGGCGGTGGATTTGGCGCTATGGGGTGGAGGACGGAGGAGGCTGGGGTTTCGCGGCTGGTGGAGAGGGCGTTTTGGCGACCACGGAGTATGAATGGGGAAACGGTGGGAGGCGGGGAACTAAGGGGAACAATGTTTGGTTTGGGGCGCGCTTGTTTGAAATTTGGGAAAGTTACAAACTTTGCCCCCATCTAAAATTCGGACATATTGCGGGTTGGGGTAGAACAGAATCTCGGTGTCCCAAATGTGGGCGGGATAGATTTCGCCGAGCATGGGTGTTTAGGCGCCCATGGCGTATGAATGCTTCTCGGGCGCTTGAGACTGGCGTCTTGGTGAAGTTACAAACCTACCCGGTTTACACCTTTGGACATCGGGCCGATAGGCTACACGGGCCAGAGTCAGGACAGTAATTTCCTACCACCAAACATTAGTCTCAAGGTTTCGGGTGACCAGAGGCCTATTTGGCGCTTCTTTTCAATATTTGGGAGCGAAGCATTAACATTTTCGGTTCTCTTGAATTGAACTTTCAGGATTTGTCAAACTTCACAAATCTTTACTCTTGAAAATCCTAAAGCTACGATTATTTTGGAATGGAGGGGGTACATTTGAATATACATTGTACACGAGTATATATTAAAAAATATGCAACTTACCTCAGTTCATGCATGGTTCCAGATATAATCTCCTTGGTTGCAAAAAAAAGTTAGACATGCGTATGAATATATATAGCATGTTCAAACGCACAACAAAGATTGATGCCCCCTTTTACATCTGATTTACAAATGCCATTATCTCGGGTTCAAATAGATGAATGCACTTCCTATGAATTCGAATCTTCGAAACCCCCTTTATGTTGAATTCGACATGTATTCTATTTCGTAGCTAGCAATTTGGAATGTATCCATGCAAGTGACAAATGTATAAAGTGCTTCACACTAACAACATGGAGTGCACTAATTAATGTTTATATATGAATTGCAAAAGCATCCATTGCCTGTATTTCAAACCGCTCTCATTCTATGGATCGATAATATGAAATAAACACATGCACATGCTAGAATTCAATAGAGTATGGGTGTTTGACAGACCGATTTTCCATACGCAATTTGCAAAATTCATGATCTCATCCAAAAATAATGCCATTTATATTCTAATTTAATGCGTAGAACCGCCTTTTACACATAGATGCACTATGCCTCGGCCCGTTCTCACAAACGCGCTATATATCTTTCTATCTAACGCATAAGTGCACACACTTTATATGCATCAACATTTCTCTTTCACACATGCTCACAATCTCTCTCGGGGTGTCTCACGCACATGCTCTCTCTGGATCTCTCTCTCTCTCTCTGACTACTATGTACCACTCTTTTCACTAATCTCAGTTGGAAAACACTATTTCTCTCACATGCATATATACACACACACGGTCTCTACTATCCCTCTATCGCACATATATGTGCCTCGTGTCTCCATACGCACATTATCTTTAGGCCTCTCTACACATTGCCCCCCTGCACACACCTCTCTCTTAGTAGTTGGCAGATATGATTCCATCATATCATTCGGTAGGATATCCCCATTGTTAGGCTGGATGGTAATACGAGGCAAAGTTTTACCCTAGTTCGGACCCTTGCAGTTGAGGAAAAATCCTACTCCTGGTATTGTATATTAGTGATAGGGGTGTGTACAAAGTACACATGAATACCAGGCATTGTGCGTGTGTGTATACTATCGATGAACTAGCCCCCAAGCTTCTATAACATACTAGGAGCCTAGGGTTACAAATCATATATAGTTTGCTTATGACGTGTGGGGATAGAGTCCTCCGCGACTCTGGTAGCTAGCTTCGTGTTGTACGCCGAGTCCTCCACATGGGTCTTCGTATAATGCGTCTCGGTCCAACCTATGTGGCGCAGGATGGAACCGACCCATGAGTACTCATGTTGACCCACCACAACTAGAAATGATGTGCCCAGCACACCACACACGTAATCGGCCACTAAGAAAATAAGCATATACAATAGTACAATGTTATACATGAAAGTTAATTGCATGGTGCATCCAAAAATATTTGTTCTCCATTGTGAATGTTTATATATTCTCCTAAAATATTAGTCACGAGAAAGAGAACGAAGGGCATATCTCTCCTTGTCTACACTGGACACCCCCTCTTTCTACACCACTTTCACGTACGCACACAAACTATCCCTCGGACCTCTAAAATTATGCATGCCCATGACACATTCACGCGTGACGGTCACTATATTTCAAGCTAAAGCACTATACGGTCACTGGACTTCAGAATATGCTCATTACGATCACCGTATACATTCTCGTGGTGATCATACGGTATCTAGCTCACGATACGTCTCCATATTTTCTTGATGACACTGACGGACTTTGCATTTGATGCGTGTTCCGTATTTTGTTGACGACACTTACGGTCATTGTATTTGAAGCGAAAGCACGATATGGTCACTGGACTTCAGAATAAGCTCATCACGGTCACCACATACATTTTGTTGTGCTAACCAACATGTTGTTGGATAGTTAGGAGGACAGTGGTTTCTCGAGCCCACCAGGGTTAAAGTCCCGGTGCTCGCATTTATCCTGGGTTAATTTCAGTATTTTCCGGCGATGTGCGTTCAGTGGGAGGAGACGTTCCACTCGACTACGAGGCACCTATGGTGACTTCGTAAAATCTCAAGATCATATGCTGGATCACTCTCTCGAAGGTGCTCATAGGGGTAGGGTCTGCGTGTGTGCACTTATAGCGGTGAGTGCTTGCGCATATATATGAGCCCTTGTGTCTGTACCGTGTTAAAAAATACATGTCATGATTATACGGTCACTGGCTCACCCGTACAACTCCGTATTTTGTTGATGACACAATCAATTGACCAGTCAAACGTTCCACGTGGCGCAGTACTACGCGCATAACCGTGGGGCCCACCTGTCAGCCCGTATATGAAAGAAAGAAATGGTAGTTTGAGTCTGTACTGTGTTAATAAAATACATTTTAGGGTGATCATACGGTCACTGGCTCACCATACAGCTCCGTAATTTGTTGATGATACGATCAATTGACCGGTCAAATGGTCCACATTCAGCAGCGCACATTACCATAGGGCCCACCCGTCAGCGCGTATATGAAGGACAAAAATGGTAATAAATTAGTGGTCGGTGGGTACTCGAAGTCGTGAGACCTCTGCTTGGCAGTTGCCGGCGGTTGGGGGGGGGGGCGCGTTGATTAGGTGGTGGGGTGGGGATCGCCGGAGAAAAAGCTCGGCGCGGGGGGCCTAGAGGGATGGCCGGTGCGGCGGCGGACCGGCGGTGGGGAGTGGTTTCGGGGCGGGCGGAGCCGCGTGGTGGCACGGGCCGGTGGTTCGGCCGGTGGTGGCTGGGGGCTCAGGGGGGTGGAGTTTGATGATAAACTGCACGCCCTTGATTTCGTATCCAACGGCTGGAAAATCTAATGACCAGAGATGAAAAATTCAGTCGACTGACGTGTAGCCTCACCCCGCACGTACACATGCACGCACGCAAGACACACATGCATGTAGGTGTGCAACACTGACACGTACACATAACGAACACACGCACGCATGCAGGTGTGCAACACTGACACGTACACATGCACTCACGAACACACGCACGTACACACACATGCATGCAACACTGAAACGTACCCTTGCACGCATGCAACACTCGCACGCCTGCAGGCACACAACAGACGACGCAAGACACACACTCAACCTATACGTGCATGCACCCTTTGTTAAGGTGTAGCGACCAGACCCGAATGGATCAAGTCTCTGTGCTCAGTGTCATCCTGGATCGATAATCTTGACACCACACAAGATGCCGAAGGATTTATAGCGAGTAGCAATCACACACTTATTACATCGTTGTCCACAAGGGAACTTATTACAATAATATGGCTTAAGGCCATCTAATAATAACAGCGGAAGGCTTGGAAGATAAGTGAGTCCATCAACTCCATCGGCATCACCGAGTATAGAACCACGACCTAACACCTTACTAAATAAATGCGAAAAGTCTCATAGCGTGAAAGTTGCAGCCCAAAAACGGGTCAGCACATGGAATATGTTGGCAATGTAACACACAGAGAGCAATGAAGGAATAAGCCTATACTACATGCATATATGGCTGGTGGTAAAGCTCTATGGTTACATTTTTGCATAAAGCTGGTTTTTCCCTACAACAAAGGAATAATTTTATTTAACTATCATGGTGGTTGTTAAACATTGAGAATGGTTGACAGCATCCTCAATCCCAATTAAAAAGTACTCATTTAAAACCCAATAACATTTATTAGAAGTAACATGTTGAGATTCACATGATATTCAAGTACTAGATACTCAAAACGTCCATAACCGGGGACACGGCTAATCATGATTAGTTTATACACTCTGCAGAGGTTTATGACTTTTCCCCACAAGACTCGATCGCCTCCGCTTGGTTCTCGTTTTCTGAGGTGTTTGAGAAGCGGATGACCGAGACATAGTCTTTCGAAGCACTAGCACCTTACATGTGGGTAGACCGTACCAACCTACATCCCCTACATCAGCTAGCCTACCCGTAAGAGTTCGCACAACTTAGTCAACTACGCCAGAGCCCATAATTGGCTTGTGGCTGCACACGGAAGTTTCGGTTTGAATAATCTTATGATCCCTTAGAGCACAGGTGGCGGTCCAAAGAAATACAGGCAAGTCTGATAGAAACCAGGTGCCTCAATCCACCCAGATGTGTGTTTAGGTTGCCACCTTAGATAAACCATTAATTAACAATCTCACATCTGTCATGGATATTCACTCACCCAATCCACGTCTACTAGCATAGCATGTCATAATAAGCAAACGTAGAAGTAACTCCCAAGGTTTCATAAGTAAAACAGGTAATAGGTACTACCTCAATCTACTTCCCATCCCACAATTTAAGTTGATCCTAAACATGCAAGTGTTCGAGGGTTTGATCTAATGCAATAAAACTGGGTAGTAGAAAAGGTATGATCAAGTGTTACTTGCCTTGCTGATGATCCGCGAGACCTAGAGATTCGAAGTAACAAGCGGCGCACTCCGGGTGATCTAACGCAGACAAACAACAAGCATACAATAAGTACTCATCTAATGCACAGGGAAATCTCGAATAAAAGATCTAACCAGAGAGTTCAACTTAAGAACCCTGGTTGCAAAAGAATCAAATCAAATAAAGCATCGAAAGTCGAAAGTCGAGAGGGAACGACTCGGTTTTAGCAATATGAAATGAGGTCAAAATTTTACAGTAGCAAAACTTTGTTTAAGTAGGTTAGTTGGAACAGCGGTTTCGTAACGAAACTCCAGGCGCTTGAATCACCTGATTCCGATAAACGAGCGAGAAAATAAACAGATTTGAAGATTGAATCAGAAATCGAATTCGGAAAATAACGGATTAAATCCGATTTAAAAGAAAAACGACGGACGTTCGTTAACAGAACTAATCCGACGAACACGTTCATTGAAACGAACGGGTCGGTGAACGTTCACTAAAAGATAAAACCGAAAAAAATAAACCGATCTAGGGTTTTTTTTTTTAAAAAAAACCGAACAACGAACGAAAAACCGGATCGGGTTTAAAGCAAAACCGGATCGGGGCGGTGGCGGCGGCTACCTCCGTGAGTCGCCGGGAGCTCGGCTCCGGCGGCTCGGCGGCGGGTCGGGCGGGTCGGCGAGGTCGGGCGAGGGGCGGCGGGCGGCGTCGAGCGGCGGCGGCGGCGGCGGCTTCTGCGGCAAGGCGGCGGCTCGGGTGGAGGGGGCGGCGGCGCTGGGTGAGGAGAGGGTCTGGCGGGGTTATAAAGGGGGGGCTCGGTTGCCTTGGGAGGGGGCAACGGCGGCGAGGCGGGCCGAGCCGGACTCGGCCGGCGGGCGGCGGGCGGGCGGGACTCCTCCAGCAGTGCGAGGGGGAGGTGGTGGGCACAAGGTGGGCTGGGCCCTTGGCCCGAGCCGGCCAGGCGTTTTTTTTAAAACAAAACTAAACGAAATAAAAATAAAACCAAACGGACTCCAAATTTAATAAAATTAGTTTTCCCCGACTCCTAAAAATGAGTCGAACAAAATGAACTTTAAAACGGGGCAAATATGCATATTTTTAAAATACTCATTTTTTCCCCTAAAGCAAATAAACTTTCGAAAACCAAAATTTGATTTATTTATAAAATCTTCATTTTTCCTAAATGTTGGGAAAGTCATATTATTCCCTCTCTTAATTTTTTTTTATCGGAAAAACTTATGAAGATAATTAAATAAATCCAAATGATCCTATTTTCAAAATTTGGGAAATCCCAAATATGAAAATAATGAAATCTCCAACTCTCTCCGAGGGTCCTTGAGTTGCGTGAAATTTTCTAGGATCGGAAAAATGCGAGAAAATATGATATGCATGATGACCTAATGTATAACATTCCAAATTGAAAATTTGGGATGTTACAAACCTACCCTTAAGATGAATCTAGCCCTCGAGATTCGGGTTAACTAGAAAATAGGTGAGGTGGTCCTTGAGCAAAACTTCCTCTCTTTCCCGTGTGGCTTCATCTTGATGTGATGGCTCCACTGAACCTTGCAAAACTTGATAACCTTGCTGCGAGTAACTCTGCTGGCATAATCGAGAATCTTAACGGTTTTCCTCATATGTTAAATCATCCTTCAACTGAATTGCTTCCAGTGGCACTGTGTCTCTTAACGGTATCTCTGCTATCTCGGGGTGACATTTCTTCAGCTGAGAAACATGGAATACATCATGAAATCCGGACAGTCCTTCTGGCAATTCCAGCTTATAAGCAACTTCTCCCATGCGGTGCAAAATCTTATATGGTCCAACAAAACGTGGTGCTAACTTTCCTTTAACTCCAAAACGCTTAACTCCTCGAAGCGGGGATACTCTAAGATATACTCTGTCTCCAACTTCATATTCAATCGCTTTGCGCTTTGAATCTGCATAGCTCTTCTGTCTGGACTGGGCTACCTTGAGCCTATCTCGAATCAGTTTAACCTTCTGCTCAGACTCCTTAATCAAATCTGGTCCAAACAATTGACGATCTCCGGTTTCATCCCATGACAACGGTGTCCTGCATCTCCTTCCATACAGAGCCTCGAAAGGTGCCATCTTCAAGCTGGTTTGGTAACTGTTGTTATAAGAAAATTCTGCATACGGCAAATTATCATCCCAACTAGATCCATAATCTAGTGCACAAGCTCTCAGCATATCCTCCAAAATCTGATTGACCCTCTCAGTCTGTCCATCGGTCTGTGGGTGGAAAGCTGTACTGAATTCCAGTCTGGTTCCCAATGTTTCATGCAACTGGTTCCAAAACTTTGAGGTAAATTGGGTTCCTCTGTCGGATACGATGCTCCTCGGAACTCCGTGTAAACACACAATTCTGGTCATGTATATCTTTGCCAACTTAGCACTGCTATAGGTAGTCTTGACTGGAATGAAATGAGCTACCTTCGTCAAACGGTCGACTATAACCCAAATCGAGTCATATCCTGAACGGGTCTTTGGCAAACCTGTGATGAAATCCATGCCTAGTTTATCCCACTTCCATTCGGGTATCGGCAATGGTTGTAACAATCCTGCTGGCTTCTGATGCTCTGCCTTTACTTTCTGACATACATCGCAAACTGCTACATACTCCGCAATATCCTTCTTCATTCCGGTCCACCAGAAAATATTCTTCAAATCCAAATACATCTTAGTATTTCCTGGGTGAATCGAATAGGGTGAATCATGAGCTTCTTGCAAAATCAACTTCCTGATCTCCGGGTTATTGGGCACATAAACACGGTCCTCAAACCATAGGGTATCGTGCTCATCCTCACGAAATCCTTTTGCTTTTCCCTTGCTCATTTTCTCCTTTATAGAGGTAACTTCCTTGTCTGCCTTTTGGGCTTCTCTGATTTTGTCCAGTGTTGACTGAATCTCCAATGATGCTATATAGCCTCTCGGAACTATTTCCAAATATAGCTCTCGAAGGTCCTCGGCTAACTCATTGGGTATTCCTCCCATCATTAGGGTATTGACGTGGCTCTTACGGCTCAATGCGTCTGCTACGACATTAGCCTTTCCTGGGTGATAATGCAATCTCATATCATAATCCTTGATAAGCTCTAACCATCTCCTCATAAAGATTTAATTCATACGTGTGAAGATGTACTTCAAACTCTTGTGGTCCGTATATACTTCACAATGATTTCCAATGAGAAAATGTCTCCATGTCTTTAAGGCATGCTGTGGCTGCTAACTCCAAATCATGTGTGGCATAATTCAACTCATGGGGCTTAAGTTGTCGTGAAGCATACTGAAACAACTCTTCCTTCCTGCATAAGCACTGCTCCAAGTCCTCGGCGTGAAGCGTGTAATACACCTCATAATCCTTGGTCTGATCCGGCAATATTAAAACTGGTGAGGTAACCAATCTTTTCTTCAACTCCTGAAAACTTGCCTCACAGTCCTTAGTCCATATGAATTTGTTATCCTTCTTCAACAATTCTGTCATAGGCTTTGCAATCCTTGAGAAATTCTCAATGAATCTTGGTAGTATCCTGCGAGTCCAAGGAAACTCGAATCTCTCCAACGGTCGTTGGTGCTTCCCATTTGGTTCTGGTTTCAACCTTTGTGGGGTCAATGCTATTCCTTCCCGGATATAACATGTCCGAGAAATCCAACTTCCTTTAGCCAAAACTCACATTTGCTGAACTTGGCATATAACTGGTGTTCCTTAGTTTCTCCGAACCAATCGCAAATGTTCCTTATGGTCCTCTTCATTCTTGAGAAAATCAAAATGTCATCAATGAACACCACGACGAACTTATCCAAAAACTCCATAAACACTTTGTTCATCGTGGTTCATGAAATAGGCTGGTCGTTAGTCAGTCCAAATGACATAACGGTATACTCATACAGTCCATATCTCGTGGTAAACGCTGTCTTGGGTATGTCCTGCTCCCGAATCTTCAACTGATGATACCCTGATCGCAAATCTATCTTGGAAAACACCTTATCTCCTTGCAAGCGATCAAACAGATCATTTATCATAGGTATTGGGTACTTGTTCTTGATTGTTACTTCATTCAATCCACGATAATCAACAACCATTCTCAACGATCCATCCTTATTCTCCACTAACAATACGGGTGATCCCCAAGGTGAAGAACTTGGGCGAATAAAACCCTTATCCAATAGTTCCTTAATCTGCTTCTTGATTTCCGCCAAATCACATGCGGGCATCCTGTCTGATTAACCGATATCGGGCCTGTTCCTGGCAACAGCTCGAGCAAAAACTCAATGTCTCTATCCGGTGGCATCCCTGGCAACTCTTCCGGAAATACATCAGGAAAATCCTTCACCACTGGTACTTCTTCTTGCACAACTCCTGATAAGCAATTTACTTGCGCTCTCCTCGGCTCGTGCCGTGATACATACTTGATCCTTCTTCCTTCTGGTGTGGTGAGCAAAATTGATTTTGTGGTGCAATCTATGTTCCCTCCATACTTTGATAACCAATCCATACCTAATATCACATCAATCCTTGGGATTCCGAACTATTAGGTCCGAGGGAAAACATAGTGTCCAATCCTTAATGGTAGTCGATCACACCGTTTACTAGCCATGTATTCTACTCCGGGTGAGGTTACTAGCATGGGTGACCTAAGGGCTTGGGTCGGTAATTTGTACTTATCCACAAATCCCCTTGATATGTATGAATGCGATGCACCAGTATCGAAAAGAACAACTGCAGTAAATGACTTAACCAAAAACTTACCGATTACTGCATCGGGCTGATCTTCAACCTCCTCCACATCAATGTGGTTCACCTGTCCCCTGTTGAAAGGGTTGGGCTTCTTTCCAGAGCTTCCATTGCCATTTCCATTCGGCCTACAGGCAGTCATTTGCATAATGCCCGGTCTTGCGGCACTTTAAACAAGTGATGTGACTCAGGTCTACCTTGGATGGTGTTGACGGGGTGGTGCGATTCTGTCCATTGCTTCCTCCATTCCCGTTCCCATTCTTAGTGCCATTATGGTTATGCGAATTACCTCCTCCATGGGTATGCTGAAACTGAATTCCTGATTTAGGGGCATAACGAGGCTTCTGCTGAGCTCCAGAGTTATACTTCCCCTGTCCATACTTCCGCTTGCGGTTCTCTATTTGCTGCTGCTTCCCTTCAATCATGAGGGCTCGGTCTACCGACTCCTGGTAGTTATTGAAACTTGCTACCATCAACGGCATGCTGAACTCATCATTCAGTCCTTCTAGAAACTTCTCCTGTTTAGCAGCGTCTGTAGCAACGTCATCTGGGGCATAACGTGCTAACTTACTAAAATCATCCACATACTGGCCAACAGTCCTTCCTCCTTGGCGTAAGTTGCGAAACTCACGCTTCTTCATGGCCATAGCTCCTGCTAAAACATGGGCAGTGCGAAAAGCTTGCTGAAACTGATCCCATGTGACAGTGTCTATCGGGTAAGTGGCTGTAAAATTCTCCCACCATGCTTGCTGCGGGTCCTTCAAGCTGGTGTGCAGCAAACTTCACTCTTTCTCCATCTGTGCATCCTGCGTGGGTCAACTCCTTCCTATCTTGCGGAGCCAATCATCTGCTACAATCGGCTCGGTGCTACTGGAATACACCGGCGGATTCAGTCTAAGGAAACGAGTCAAGTGATCCGCAGGTGGTGGTGGTGGTGGGTTGTTGTTGTTGTTGTTGCCTTGGTTCTGCACCAATGTTTGAATCAGGGTGTTCTGCTGCTGAATCAATTGGGTGATCTCTGGCGGGAAAACAAACCCGGGGTCGCATCTCGGAGGCATCTGATGGGTTTAGAAGAGACGAGAAATTAAGAATAGATTGAGGTCTAAGGGGAATCACTACCCAAATGCACATGAGCAAATCCACACAAAATCACTTCATTCAATCAAACAAAGGGCTTACAACGATCTAACTATCGGAAAAGTGCGTGTACTATAATGTTTACATGGAGGGAATACTACTAATATGTGGGGGACTTCTACTAATTTGAACAGGTGGAAGACTCCATGATGTCTGCTCCAGCTTCGTCTTCAAAGTCGGGTTCACTTGGATCCGAATCGGTGTCATCGATGTTGATGTAGTCGTTTGGACAACCGACATACTGGTCTTCATTCCTGAGCGCCAACTTCTTCTTGAGTTCTTCGATCTCGTACTTAAGATCGTTATTGTGTCTTGCTAGAGCTACGATCTCGTCCATGTAGTCCTTGCGTGTAGTCTTTAATTCTTCTTCAATTTCGATGATCCTTCCCTTTGCATTCTGCAACTCCAACATATCATTGCACATCTGGTTCTCCTGACGTCGAATGTGCTGGTTTAACTCCTGGATGAAAGCTGCAATGGATCTATCCTTCTTGGTGCTGACTATGTCCCATTGTTCATTTCGGCGTCCGCAAATCTGGTAGATGGTGTCCTTGAGGTCTTCTTGATAAACTTCTCCAATGCGTCCCATGGTGATATGAGCTGCCATGCTCTTTCCTGCACTCAAGTTGGTGCAATCGAAAACACTATCTATAGGCTTGGTGATTGGGGCGAATGTCCTTCTGGAACATGAGCTTGAATCTTCCAGCGCTCCTCTTGAGAGTGGCGTTGAAAGTTCCGGTGAAGCTGGGTAGTCCAATGTTCAGGTACTTGGTGACTTCCTTCAAGTGGAATCCAAAAGGTGTGCCTTCATCTGGTTGGGTGTACTTGATCTTCGCGTCCGTCATCCTAAAGAGTAGAAAAGATGAGGAGTTAGAAAATGGGAAGAGAGTAGTGATCTATGGCTTTAACTTAGTGGTCGTGTCCTACAGTCAGCGTGTGCTCTGATACCATCTCTGTAGCGACCAGACCCGAATGGATCAAGTCTCGTGCTCGATGTCATCCTGGATCAGTAATGCTGACACCACACAGTACTTCGAAGGATTTATAGCAGAGTAGCAATCACACACTTATTACATCGTTGTCCACAAGGGAACTTATTACAATAATATGGCTTAAGGCCATCTAATAATAACAGCGGAAGGCTTGGAAGATAAGTGAGTCCATCAACTCCATCGGCATCACTGAGTATAGAACCACGACCTAACACCTTACTCGTCAATGCGAAAAGTCTGCAACGTGAAAGTTGCAGCCCAAAACGGGTCAAAGACATGGAATATGTTGGCAATGTAACACATAGAGAGCAATGAAGGAATAAGCCTATACTACATGCATATATGGCTGGTGGTAAAGCTCTATGGTTACATTTTGCATAAAGCTGGTTTTCCCTACAACAAAGGAATAATTTTATTTAACTATCATGGTGGTTGTTAAACATTGAGAATGGTTGACAGCATCCTCAATCCCAATTAAAAAGTACTCATTTAAAACCCAATAACATTTATTAGAAGTAACATGTTGAGATTCACATGATATTCAAGTACTAGATACTCAAAACGTCCATAACCTAGGACACGGCTAATCATGATTAGTTTATACACTCTCTGAGGTTTGCACACTTTTCCCCACAAGACTCGATCGCCTCCGCTTGGTTCTCGCACTGAGGTGTTTGAGAAGCGGATGACCGAGACATAGTCTTTCGAAGCACTAGCACCTTACATGTGGGTAGACCGTACCAACCTACATCCCCTACATCAGCTAGCCTACCCGTAAGAGTTCGCACAACTTAGTCAACTACGCCAGAGCCCATAATTGGCTTGTGGCTGCACACGGAAGTTTCGGTTTGAATAATCTTATGATCCCTTAGAGCACAGGTGGCGGTCCAAGAAATCTGAGCAAGTCTGATAGAAACCAGTGCCTCAATCCACCCAGATGTGTGTTTAGGTTGCCACCTTAGATAAACCATTAATTAACAATCTCACATCATCATGGATATTCACTCACCCAATCCACGTCTACTAGCATAGCATGTCATAATAAGCAAGCGTAGAAGTAACTCCCAAGGTTTCATAAGTAAAACAGTAATAGGTACTACCTCAATCTACTTCCCATCCCACAATTTAAGTTGATCCTAAACATGCAAGTGTTAGAGGGTTTGATCTAATGCAATAAAACTGGGTAGTAGAAAAGGTATGATCAAGTGTTACTTGCCTTGCGATGATCCATGAGACCTAGAGATTGAAGTAACAAGCGGCGCACTCGGGTGATCTAACGCAGACAAACAACAAGCATACAATAAGTACTCATCTAATGCACAGGAAATCTCGAATAAAAGATCTAACCAGAGAGTTCAACTTAAGAACCCTGGTTGCAAAAGAATCAAATCAAATAAAGCATCGAAAGTCGAAAGTCGAGAGGGAACGACTCGGTTTTAGCAATATGAAACGAGGTCAAAATTTTACAGTAGCAAAACTTTGTTTAAGTAGGTTAGTCGGAACGGCGGTTTAAGAATGAAACTCCAGCGCTTGAATCACCCGATTCCGATAAGCGAGCGAGAAAATAAACAGATTTGAAGATTGAATCGGAAATCGAATTCGGAAAATAACGGATTAAATCCGATTTAAAAGAAAAACGACGAATAGTTAAAACCATGGACGTTCGTTAACAGAACTAATCCGACGAACACGTTCATTGAAGCGAGCGGGTCGGTGAGCGTTCACTAAAAGATAAAACTGAAAAAATAAACCGATCTAGGTTTTTTAAAAAACCGAACAACGAGCGAAAAACCGGATCGGGTTTTAAAGCAAAAACTGGATCGGGGCGGCGGCGGCTACCTCGGCGAGTCGCCGACGGGCTCGCTCCGGCGGGCTCGGCGGGTCGGCGGGTCGGGCGAGGGCGGCGAGGCGGCGGCGGGCGACAGCGGGCGGCGGCGGCCTTGGCCAGCGGCTCGGGTGGAGGCGGCGGCGGCGCTGAGTGAGAGAGAGTCTGGCGGGTTATAAAGGGGGGCTCGGTTGCCTTGGGGAGAACAGCGGCGGCGGCGGGCCGAGCCGACTCGGACTCGGCCGCGGCGGGGAGGGACTCCTCCAGCAAGGGCGAGGAGGAGGAGGAGGTGGGCATGGCGGTGGGCTGGGCCCTTGGCCCAGGCGGGCGGCGCGGGTTTTTTTTAAACAAAACTAAACGAAATAAAAATAAAACCAAACGGACTCCAAATTTAATAAAATTAATTTTCCCCGATTCCTAAAAATGAGTCGAACAAAATGAACTTTAAAACGGGGCAAATATGCATATTTTTAAAATACTCATTTTTTTCCGTAAAGCAAATAAACTTTCGAAAACCAAAATTTGATTTATTTATAAAATCTTCATTTTTCCTAAATGTTGGGAAAGTCATATTATTCCCTCTCTTAATTTTTTTTATCGGAAAAACTTATGAAGATAATTAAATAAATCCAAATGATCCTATTTTCAAAATTTGGGAAATCCCAAATATGAAAATAATGAAATCTCCAACTCTCTCCGAGGGTCCTTGAGTTGCGTGAAATTTTCTAGGATCGGAAAAATGCGAGAAAATATGATATGCATGATGACCTAATGTATAACATTCCAAATTGAAAATTTGGGATGTTACATAAGGACATGGATTGTTACAGGTATTAATCAATCTTATCTGTGATAAGCAGAACATTGATGTTTGCAGCGGTCTTTGTGAATCACAATGTATCGAACGGGCTGTCAACATAGTAGGCTTATCTACATGAAAAAGATGATGTCACACTCAATGAACAATCATCCGTTTATGAAATGACCGCTTCTGACCGCCCTGGCCCACCAAAGGTTCCTCTACTGTGCGCTGCCTGCGTTGGGTCACTGACATGCAGGCCATGTACCCAAAGAGACCACACGTGAGTGCAAGAATGGCGTGGTGTCCTACGTCAGAGTCGAGGGCGCCACTCACTGCACGCCCTGCTGAACACGCCTCCTTGCCGCATTCAGACGCCTCCATGAAACCCGCCCGTGTGGAAGCCGAGAAACCCACTCTGGACACACGTCCGTCATGACCGGGCCGACATTAAACGCAACGCCGGCCGAGCTCCTCCCGTTTGCCGTCTATGTAATCTCCTATATAAACGAGGCCAAACGCCGGCCAAGAATCGCACACCTCCGCCGCTCCCCTATCTCCTC
Source organism: Aegilops longissima (assembly GCA_021605205.1). NCBI lineage: Eukaryota > Viridiplantae > Streptophyta > Magnoliopsida > Poales > Poaceae > Aegilops > Aegilops longissima. Next base: position 609,158,410 of record CM038681.1, on the reverse strand, counting down.
CTTCACCATTTTGTCCACTCTTACAATGGCTTCGAAGAGTAGTTATTCCGCATCAAGCGGCTGGGTGGCCCGCCGAGCCCGCCGGATCTGAGCAATGCAGCTCCCTGATCCACCTCCCTCCTTGCTCGACGGGCGATTTGCCGCCCCAAGCGGCGCTGTTCAACAACTCGCGGCTCGAGCCAGCTCGGCGAGGCGGCGCCGCGAGCGTCGTTTATGGCATCCACGCCGCCGCTCGTACCGCGTCTCCGTTTACGTGGTCGAGACTCCCATGCGGCGGCGCCCCATACAACAGCGGCGAAGCGAGTCTTGCGGAGAGCGGCGAATCGGTGGCCAGCGCCTCCGCGTCCGCCGCCATCATCGAGGAGAAGTAGAAGACGGGAGGCCGCCGCCGCTTGGGTCCCATGAAGGCCACTGTGCGACGCCGGCGTACACAGCTGGTGTCTTGCCAGATCCTTTTGTTGCGAGAACCTTCGTCGACCCCGCATGGGCTCCACAGAAGCGGGGAAGCCCCCTTCCACCATCATCTTCGGCATCACCCAATGATATCAGTTGGATAGTGGGGAAGCGAGCCATCCTTTCCGCTGAAGCATATACCTCCGGGGCTCCCGACAGTCCGGTGATCGTGCTGCCGGACATGAGGAACACAAATCGATCGGCGGGCGACCATTTAGGCCAGGTATTATATACCTGTGATGTCCAGAACTACCACCGCGTAGTTCATTTGAATGTAATGAAATCCGTCATGTTTGTATGAAAATCCGGTATCTTATATGATTTCTGTCATTGTTTATTTGAAATATCGCCGTGTTTGCGTGAATTTCGTCCGGTTGGTTGAGTTGCTGTCATAATGTGTGCGGCTACAGTTGGATGTCATAATTTGCGGGTCGCCAGTCGGTCTGCGGGCGGCTCGGGCGGCGTGGTGGGACAAAAAGAACACAGCTCATGCGAGCTCGTCTCCAACGTGCGCGTTGGAGGATGCATGAGCACCCGAGCCATTCCTCGTTCATCGGTGGCAAAGGCACCGGTGGACAAAAGGGTCGCCAATATTTTGGCTACCCCGGGCAAGATCCAAACAGCCCCTCCCAATAGATTCAAATCCCTCATTCGTCGTGGAATTTTTCCATGTGTTGTTTTCAGACTAGCAAGATGCCCGTGCATTGCACGGAACATCAAGATGCATTTTTTTTACAAAACACCTGTTGTGATTTACCCGTGCAGGAGTAATCCCATTTTGTAAAAACTAATGATATCTCGAGAATTTTATCGGATAAATGGTATCTCGAGAATTTTATCGGACTCCATTTTCGTATACAAGGCCACAACCCATATTACAGGTACCAAGGCAAAAATTAATGTTTTCTAAGTCAATGTTGCAAGCCACCTTGTTTGCTTGTTTGCCGTGTAAATTAATGTGTATTCTTCTCTTTTATGCCCATCAAGCCAATGCTCACACTCCCGCATGGATGCAAGGGATAATTAATGTCCTCCTTTGCTAGTACTACGAGGCAAACACCATTAATATTGCATCGATTAGTGTTAGTGGCCTTGTATATCTGCAAATTGTAATTTTGTTAGTGGCCTTGTATATAAAAATGGAGGAGAAAGATGAGAGATAAGGTGAGGAGGAGGGGCGTGGTGGTGGTGGTGGTCGGATGGGGCGGAGGCATGGGGATGGGCGGCGCATTATGTCTAGGTTTGTATCTCTCACACACACCCACGTGGGTGGGGGCGTGCCTGAAACAGAAGAGGTGCACGCACGCAGGCGCACGATACTCCCTCTCTTTCCCAACCACACCCGCGGGTACACGGTGGAGCTCATTTACAGACGAAAAGGCAGCCCACGTGGTAATTTGACACGTGTCTTGGTTGTCCACTTGGTGGAGGGAGGATCGCCTACCACGGGTGAACAAACAAAATTGCGACTTGACGCGTTATGTTAAAAAAGAGGCAAACCATGTGGGGCCTACCTTAGAGGCAAGGCTCTATACACTGGAGTACTTTTGATGTGTCCCGTCAACTCGCAGAACAAGGAGAAGCTTGCTTATTACGCCGTCTCCCCCCACCCAGGCGCGGTGGCTCGCAGGATGAGGTGAAGCTTGCTTACTAGTAGTAGTATTATCGCCTTCGCCCGCTCGCCTACGCCCGCGCAGTGGCTCACGCAGACGACACTACAAAAAATACACTTCCGTGATGATACATGTTTGTCACAAAGCAGGTCGCGTTTTTGTCATGCATGTACATCCATGACGATTTTATGACGTAATCAAGATAGTCATACCGTGGCTTTGTCGTAGAAGTGTTCCATGACATTACCAAAATTATCATCACGGAGTGTCCACTTCCATGATGATAAATCACGCGTCACAGAAGTGCTTTCGTCAAGGGTGACCGACACGTGGCATCCACCGTAACGGAACGCTGTTAAGCTATCAGGTCGGGTTTTGGATCCGATAACCCATTAACAGCCCCGACCAATGGGAAATTTCCACGTGTAAAATTCTTATTGGCCGGACGAAACACGTGTCAGCTCGTCAGTGGGTCAGATAGGCGCATATGATATGTTGAAATGTGCCATGGCCCACCACTGGCCCATTTAGCTTACAAAGCCGGCCCGTTTGACTTGGTCAAAAGTTAACGGGCTGGCCCATGAAAAGCCTGTTAACGGTCTCTTCGCAAATAGCCCATTTTATGGCCCGTTAACTCACGGCCCGTTAGGCCCTAAAGGAAATCGGCCCAACAACGTTATGTGGGCCGTCGAATATAACACCAGCCCATTTCACTTTCGGCCCATGTATGGCCCACGACGTCTTTCGGCCCATATGAGGCCTTCGTATCTTTCGGCCCTTTATAGGCCCACGGTGACTCTAGCCCATAATGAACAGTAATTTTCTTTGTACCCATTAACGACCCGTGATTTACATGGGCCGTTTCCAGCCCATGTTAGCTTTTGGCCTATTGATGGCCCATACGTTCTTGGGATCCTTTTCGGCCCTCGATTACTTCCGGCCCGTTACTGGCCTGTTCCCCTAATGGGCCAAATTCGGCCCATGGCAAGAGTCGGCCCGTTACTGGCATGTTCCTCAAATGGGCCAATTTGGGCCCATGGCAAGAGCCGGCCCATTACTGGCATGTAACCCTAATGGGCCAAATTCGGCCCATGACAAGAGTCGGCCCGTTTTTGGCCTGTTAACCCGTTGCGCCGTTTCCAGCCCGTCCTATATTCTGGCCCATTAACGACCCGTTATGCTTGTGAAAGAATTAAGCCTTTGCAGTCCTACGGCTTGTTAACGGCCTGTTACCGTGCTGGGCAGATACCAATTACGCCCGATTACGTTCCATGTAGACCCATTTATCCGATGGCCCGAGGCCCACCGATTACAGGCCCATTTATCGAAGGCCAGAGGCACACCGATTACAGGCCCATCTATCAACGGTCCGTAGGAGACCCATGGATCCTACGGCCTGTATATGGCCCATGGTAGTTGCGGCCACTAGCAAACCAGGGAAAAAGAAGACTAGGAAATAAATAAGGCGAAACTAACGCTAGGCTATTAAAGGCGATTGCACAGATTACATCCACTCGGCATCAAAGATCGCCACCGGTGCAAATATAGGGAACACCTACACTATACAAAAATGGCTTGGTGTTTTCTTCAGCGGTGGCTGCGTTAAGAATAAATTTTGTATCGCACCAAAACAAATTACAACTATATAACAAAAGGAAGGTTGGCATAAAACTTAACAGTCTAGAAGATAAATGCACCACCAGAAGTTCAGAAGCTCAGTTCATTTGACCTGACTGTTACGTTTTCATGCTGTATTGTCCGATGGAGCACCATAACCCTCGCCTTAGTTTCCCCTAGGCTCTTGAACAACATAGCAAATGTCTGATAGTCTGGTTTCAAAACCATGCATATCTTGACGACATTGAGCAATGTCTCTCCTTGTTTCACAAAGGGCCTTTGTTAGGGAATGGACTTGTGTTTGGAGCGCAGATACAACATTGCTTTGAGCTTTCATATCTTGATCATGAGGCAATTTGGACGATATTGCCTTAACAACCAAGCCAGTATTACGCAGGAACGTGCTTTTGGCACTGTTAGTGGACAGGTACTGACCCACTGCAGCAAGAGCTGTCATTGCGGTTATAGTTGCCTCGCCACCTTCAGAAGGTGGCGGTTCCACCATTTTTCCATAGCTTGCTGAAAAGTTGAGGTTTTATATTGGTAGTACCAGAACAGAAGATATTAAGGAGGCAGCAAAACCAAACAAAATAGCTTTGGTCTACATACAGAACTTATTCTGGTGAACCCATGTAAAATATTAGTTGTATTTTATTGCAAACTACATAATAAAACCAGGTTCCAAACATATGACCATGTATCATCGCTAATGTATTGTCTATTTCTTCACATTGTATTGAGGGCTAAGAATAAAGAGATGAAGTTTATAATACGGTAAGCATAGTATGACATCATTCATTTCACAAAACAACTGAGAACAGACAAACAGGCAATTGTAACGTTGTGTGGGCAAGTCCAACACGGAACTAGATTACGGGTCAAGATCAAAGGAACATCACTCCTCTCTTTTAAACCTTGTAAGGTGCAATGATACACTAAGACAATTGTGTATAAAATTGAAAAGAGTAATAGACATTGGCTGCAAACCATGCAGTTCAAGGCACAAGTCAGAGTAAGTAGTAGTTAAAAGGCATGAGGATTAAGGACTTACAACAGCGGCTTTGACTGGTGTAGTCATGCCCTTCTTCTTGCTGGTGTGACAGTCCTTGAAGATTTCCACAACATTTGGTTCAGGTAGTTTTTGGTCCTTGTGGGCTTTCCTCTGCATTTCGAACAAGTCAATATAGATCTGATAATATGGTACAGCGAAAAGAGTGAAACAACAGCTAATTACAAGAGCCTCGCAGTGTGCAATATAGCTACGAGATCCTGTCATCTGTTGGAATTTCACTTTCGTACGGTTGGCCTTGTTCTTTGAACAATTCACCTACAAGAAGATAGATTTGTGTGACACATGCGTAAATAGGACTTCAACATGTGATCTGATCACATATATATAATGTACCTGATACTTCGGATCAGCCCAATGTTTAACAAGGCCCCTCTAGTCTTCATCCGATATATTTTCCACTGGAGATGTTTGGGAAAGTTCACTGTTAGCCTTGCCTTCAAAGTGAGATTTCCTCAAGTTATACCGATCTTGTCATGAGCAGACTTGAAAACATGGGTGAAAGCTTGCAGTTGCATCATCTTGGCTATCAACTTGAACCTCATCATTGAAAATTATGGGAGTCTCATTATCAACAACCTAGAAAGTATGGGACAGAGCAAGGCGATATTACTAGTTTCCATACATAACCATACTTACAGATAAATGGTCGAGGAAGGTGTTGAACTGGGTTTCGTCTTTGTCATTCCTGCTTGAATCCATGTTGGGAGGATACGTACATGACACCTAACGGCAACCGCTGCCTCGATACTAACTTGGCTGACTCAGTAGCATCCGTGGCCTTTTAAACCTGCCTCAAAACGGATCTCCATTCTTCCTCCTCTAGATTTAGTTAACCTATCAAGCATTATCCTTGATGTTTGTTTCCTCTTGCGCCTAGGTGCTAGTCCAACAACGAACATAGGAAGTGTTAGTGTACATCAAGCTGTGAGACTACATATAAAGAAGCATGGACCTGTAACTTTACTCCTGCAACTACCTTCTTGCTGTTGAAGCTCACAAGGTTCATCGATATTGCCAAATCGTCTTGTGTCAAGAGTGCTTGGGAAGTAGTGTCGGTGGCAAGGGAGCTTGGGAGCGTGCTGCTAGCTCGGTTGGCCTTGCAGTATGTCGTGCAGTGGTAGTCTTGTGGTAGGTGTTGCAAGAACTAGGGCTGTCTCTGCTTGTTTGGTGGCAGCTATTTGTTTCTGTTTGGCATTTTTGCAGCTCGTGTAGCATGGGATGCCGTGTTTGTAGAATTTTCCGCTGGACTTTGACCTTCTATTGCACCATCGGTACCAGCAGAATCTGCAGGATTCATCCTCTTCTCATTCCCTGCCATTACGTGTTTCTTCCTCTTTCTACATGCCATGTTAAGTCAAGGCGACAAGAAAATGAATAACAATTTAGTTCTTCAGAACAAATTGATGCGTGATGCAGACGAACTGAACTTTGATGTTAAACAACCACATGATAGGAGGATGTAATATGTATGAAAACCAGGACGGAAGAGATAACCAAAACTATGATGTGTAAACTAAGAAGAAGACATTTCACCAAATTAGAAGCACTGCAATGGAAGGTAGACACCACATGAAAGATGCTACAAATATCGCTCTGCCAAGTTAACAGTGTCTCATCATAAATGGCGTTTAAACAAATGTGAAGCAGTACAAGAAATAAATCATATGCAAGATGCAAACAACATCGCACTACCACGTTAGAGGTCTCTCGTCATTAGTGCCATTGCATATTCACAGCATTGCATATTCACAGCTTATGATGTTTAAACTAAGGAGAAGGCATTTCAACAAATTAGAAGCAATGAAAGCTAGGCACCATATCAAAGATGCAACGAATATCACTCTACCAAGTTAAAACTGTCTCGTCATAAGTGCCATTTCAACAAATTAGTAGTACAAGCTAGAAAAGAATGTGAGATGTAACCTATATCACACTCACGAAGTCAAACGTGTCTTATGATAAGTGATTGTTGCAGGTTACACAACAGTAGTAATTTGATGTAAGAACATGGTGTGATAGATGACATTGTATGTTCTAGAAACAGGAACACGTGTCTTATTCAAGTATAATGTGTAAAGTAAGCAGATGGAATTCAACAAAATTAGAAGCAATACAAGCTAGACATCACACATAACATGCAACCACATATAACATTGCCAAGTTAGAGGAGCACCAGTGATGCTGCACTAGGGAGCGTGCTCATCATAAACACAGCTTTGTTGAGTGTTTATGCATGTGTTGTCTTGGAAATCATCTTGGGGGTGTGGAGGAGTAGAAACTGTAGAGGCCCTCCGTTCAGAAGGAGCACCTTTATCCCCTGCCTTGCTAACTTCCTTCCGCTTTATTGATTTTGAATTTTCAAGTAAAACCTACAATAAAAAGCAATAAAATTCTCTCTTCAGAACTCATTCATGCATGATACAGACAATCACTACTTTGATGTAAGGCAAACACATGATACAAGGATGGAATATGTACGAAAAACAGGACGACATGGCATGTTCACAACTGTTTGTGTAAACTAAGCAGAAACCATTCCAGCAAATAAGAAGCAATGCAAGCTAGACACCACATGAAAGATGCAACCAATATGACTCTGCCAAGTTAAAAGCGTCCCATCATAAATGGAATTTCAACAAATTAGAAGAAGCGCATGCTATAAATCATATGAAAGATGCAACTAATATCGCACTGCATATACTAAAGGTGTCTCCTCATATTGATTGACGCGGGATACAAAAAAACAATAGTTTTATGTAAGGACATGCTTAATAGACAGATGTACTATGTACTAAATACAGGAAGGCATGTCACATTAACAGGTATAATGTACTATAAGCTAAGTAGACTAGCACATGCAGTTTAACCAGATTGGAAGAATTACAATCTAGACACCATATGCAACATGCAACCACATATCACGCTGCCAAGTTAGAGCAAGCACCTGCAATGCTAGTGTAGTGGAAATGCTGTAATCAACTACGGAGCTACGTTCACTATCTTCATCTAGCATTTCTGTTTCTTGAGAATCATGTCGGGAGGCTGACGCTGCATTCTTTAAATGAGTAGTCCCCTTGCATGCCTGCCTCGTCATAAGTGATTGATGAGGGATATGCAAGAACATTAGTTTGATGTAAGAACATGGTTAATACACATATGTACTAGTATGTACCAAAAACAGAAAGGCATGTCATATTCAAAGGTATAATGTGTAAGCTAAGCAGATGCAATTTAACCAAATTGGAAGCAATACAAGCTAGACATCCGGCTGGAGTGGTGAGCATGATCATCTAGGACCTGAGAACCTGGTGGTAGGCGGGCAGCTTCGCCACCATCACAGCTTTTTAGTTGGCTTCGGTGATGCCTATCTTTCTTGGGCTTGTCCTTTGGCTCGGCAAGTGCCCCGACTAGCTATTTGTCTTCTCGGTGCTCCGGATGGTGGTTCATGTAAAAATATCTTTCCTTATCTTGATAAAGACTGACTTGACCTTTCGAATACAAGCTAGACACCATATGCAACATGCAACCACATATGACACTTTGTGAAGTTAAAGCAAGCACACAGGATGGTGGTTCATGGCGGCGAGATCATCAACTCGAGCTCGTTCCCGTCTCCATCTGCCGACACTACACCCTTTAAAGTCTTGAAACTTGTCTCAGCCTAGCCGCGTACCACAGCTGGGCGACTTCTCTCTTCTCTTTTACTTACATCAAGGCAGGGTCTGAAATACCCTTGCATAAAAACACAATAGTGAGAGTATGGGTGAAGTGTGTGCGAAGTAGTGCCTTTGTAAAAGTAGCAGATAGCGGTGGCTGAAAAATAAATGACAAGAGACATATGATAGCTTTACAATATTGCATGGCAAACAAAATTAGATTCTACTCCATATGATTTTGTAAAATATGAGGACAGAAATGCAGGTACTCCTCCAAAGACACCACCACATGTGGTCCTATCAAGATAACGATCGACTAAAAATAAATAGGTCGATCGATTTTTTATGAACCGTCCGATCTATAAGGAACAGGCAGATGGCCTTCGTCTACCTCCCGCCAATCCTTTGTTGGCGATCTTTCTCGAACCGCCAATGCGACCACCGGCCCAGACCCTGCCTCCGCCGCCCGACCTCCCATCGACCTCACACCACCGCCGTGCTTGGCAGCGCCCCAGCCCATCCCTTTAATCCCGGCCGACCTCCAGATCAGCGCCAGAGGTTGTAGGCCGCTGCGCCCTAAGATAAACACCAAGGCTTTGCTTCCCGGCGTAATAGTCGTACTAGCGCTGTTACGCCGGGATCCTTCCGTTAATTGGGAATCAACGGCCGAAATTGAAATTCAGGGGCGACAAACCTCTAGCTAAGGTGAAATAGTATATGAGGAGAAACCTTGTGCATCGCGAGTTACTAGGAACATCTAGTATCAAGAAGAAGCGGTCAACTAGTGTCTTCGTGGGATGAATACCGTGCAAGCAGAGATGTAAGATTTGCATGAATAAGGAAGAGGAGTACCTTCTTGGTTGCCGATGTGGTCACCTCCACATGTCGCGCCGATCTTCTTCTTTTACCGGGAAACCGATGTTACGGAGGTGCAGGCTTGGGCGGACCCATGGCCAAATTGTTGATCGTGTTGCTGTGGCCGTATGTCGGCGGAGGGGAAGCAGATCCGGCGGCAAAGGGCGGCGAAGCAGGAACAACTCCGTGCGGTGGAGGGTGGCGAGTTGGAGCGGCAGCGGTGAGGCGCAGGACGGCGTGGTTGAACTGGCTCGAATGCAGACGGCTCGGCCTCGGCTTCAACTACTAGCCGTGGAGGGCGTTGCGGTTGAGGTTGCGGTGGACGACGACATCGGGGTATCGGCTCCGGCGTGATGGAGGAGGGCGGCGGTTGATGGGTGGGATGGGGTGGCGGACGGAGGACGCCGGGGTTTGGCGGCTGGTGGAAAGGTAGTTTTGGCGCCCATGGAGTACGAATGGGGAATTGGACGGGTGGGGGGGGAACCATGTTTCGGTCTGGGACGCGCTTGTTGACTTTTTTGAACAGAAGATGGGACGCGCTTCTTTGAAATTTGGGGAAAGTACAAACTTTGCCCCCCTCTTAAATTTCGGACCTACTGCGGGTCGGGGGTAGGATGGTAATCCCAGGTATCCCAAATAGTGGGCGGGAGCGATTTCAGCCGCGCACATGTGTGCTTAGGCGACCATTGTGTATGAATGTTTTTCGGAGGCGGTTGCGTGGCGTCTAGATGAAGCTACAAACCTACCCCGGTTTAGACCTTTGGACGTCGGGCCGGTAGGTTTCACGGGTCGGAGTTATTAGAAAATTAATTTCCTTGTACTACCAAACATTGGTCTCACGCGGTTTCAAGTAGTAGAGGCTCTTTTGGCGCTTCGTCCAAATTTTGAAACACAAGCATTCACGTTTAGAGTACTCTTGAACTATGAGGATTGACCTAAATAGACAACGTTATATTTGACCTTGTATGTTTGAAAACCTCATTAAATTATCCGCTTCTTTTGAAATTTTGACACTTGAAAATCCTATAACTATGATTATTTTGGAATGGAGGAGCTAAATTTGAATCTATTTTGTACAAGACTACATATGCTATTATGTACAAAATCGAGCAAAGATTGGTGCCCCATAATTTAGGTATGGTTTACAAATGCCATGATATCAAATTCAAATAATTGAATGGACTTCATGTTGAATTTATTTTTTAAACCACCTTAAGTTGAATTCAAATGTATGCTAGTTCATATGTAGCTATTTATAATGTCCATTGTGTAACTTTCATATGTATAATGTGCTTTACACACACAACATGAACTATACTCACGTTTATATTCGATTGCTAAACCGATGCATTGTCTGGAGTTCAAAATACTAACTATGTGGATCAATTGTGTCGAATAATAACATAGACATGCTCAAATTCGATAGAATCTAGATGTCTGATGGATCAATGACCGCTCCTTACGCGAATTGCAAATATCATGATCCCATCCTAATATTTGGATACAATTTATATCTTTAATCAATGTGTAGAGCAGTCTTTTACGTGTAGTTTCACTCTCCATCGGTGGTCTCTCACATATGCTCACACACTCTCTCCCGAGGTGTCTTTATCACACACATGCTTTAGATATAACCCTCCCTCCCTCTCGTAACCATTTACAACTGTTTTCACTAACCTTTATCACAAGCACTCTTCCTCTCGCAAACATACACACGCACAATCCTCATCGACCCTTTGTATATACATGGACCTGCCTACGTGTCTCATGTACGCACATTATCTTTACGCATGTCTCTCACGCATTGTCTCACACCTCTCTTCCTAATCGACGGGTATGATTCTAGTAGAGCATTCTGTAGGATGCCCCTTAAAGTTAGGTTGGATGAATAGTAATATCAGAGATAAAGGGGTTACCTTAGTCCGAGAACCTAGGGTTACAAATCCTAGACGGCTTTGTCAGTGGACACAAAGTCCTTCACAATTCTGCTATCTTTGTGTTGTACGACTAGTCATCCATGGGGTCTTCCTAAATGTGTCATGGGCCGACCAATGTGGCGCAGGACGGAACCGAACGAAGGGCCTCACCTCGACCCACCGGACCTCACGCGGTGACACACCCTCTGCCCCCACGTCTCATTATCTTCTCACACCCGCACATACATACCAACACAAACACCACACACACAGAAAATTCTCCTGGTGCCTCTATTCCCCCCCCCCTTTGCATATACACACTCAAGGGAATGGAATCTCTTGTCATGACGTCATATTCGTCTCTCTCTCTCTAGACCACTCTCATTTCTCGTGCTATCTCTCCCATGCCCCCCGTCGGCCCCTCTATCCATGCCTCTCTCGAATCGTAATACACACATACCTCTCTAGGCCCGCCAAATGCATCAACTACACATTCACACATGTTACATCACGCACCCATTGATCTAAAAAGCCCTCTCTTCACGTTTATTTCGCATACAACATTCCTTTTGAATAAAGTGTGGCCAAAAATTATTTTAGAGTTTCTACATATATACAACATTACAAAGTTATATGGAGGAGTACAAGCGCTAATTTGCATTGCATGGTGCCCACAATGATATTTATTCCAAGACTTTGTGAATTTGTATATTTTATATTATATACAAAGTTAGTCATAATAAAGAGAAACGAAGAGCATCTCTCTCTCCATCGCATACACCCCTCAGACGCCCCTTTCATGTATGCACACAAAACTATCTCCGTGTCCTCTAAAAGTAAGCCCCAGAAAATTCACGCGTGTTTCATCTTTCTCTCGCGATATATGCAATGACGATCATTGTATTTGAAGCGAAATCACGATACATACATTGGACTTCATAATCCACTCATTACGGTCACCGTTTAAGTTTAGTGGTTATTATACAGATCCGCAGGCTCACCGTACAACTCAGTATTTGCTCATGACATGACTAGTTGACCAGATTAAACGCTCCACGTGGCACCTCTAGTGTTGCATCACATTATCTCACTACCATCGTGCCCACACAATCGACTTGTATCTACTCTACATCTACACTCTTATAAAATACATAAAATACACTCTTATAAAAAACAGAGTTGGTGATGGCTCTGCCATCCTGCAATATAGGTCGTCCGATTTATATCGATGGATAGGAAAGAAACTATGGCAATTTTGCAAAAAGGTACCCACACACCTCTCCACATTTGCAAATAAGGCCTTCCCTCGTTCATCCTTTTCTCTCACAAAATAAACAAGTCATACAAATGCATCTTGATATTACGTGCAACGCACGGGCATCTTGCTAGTAAGAATGAAAACAAACGACAAAAAAAATATTTTGACGGTGGTTCGAAGTCATGACCGCAGGCACAGCGGATAAGGTGGCCTTGTATTGGTATGTTGAGCCGTCTGTTTTAACACACAGGAGCTAGTGTGGTGATTATACACACACGCACGCATGCACACGAACTGCATCCACGCAACACTCACACAAACACATGCACCCACGCACGCACGCAACACTCACACATACACACGCAGCCACGCACGCACGCAACACTCACACGCACATACACACGCATGCATGCACACACCAGTACACCACACGACCAACACACACTCTCACGCTCAAGTGCTCAACCTACACGTGCATGCACACACATCAGGCCCTAACAGACACATACACAACCAGGTGATTCCCGCGCACGGGTTGGAGCCTTGTCGCGCCTGCGTAAATTTGTGTTTATCTGACCTTTTCCCTATGTGAACTGACAGGTGGGACCCACAAGGAGCGTCGTCAATTTAACTAGTCAACATGGTGCCACACATAATATTTGGCCGGTCAACAGAGTGCAATCCAATGCTGAACTGTGAGCAAGTGATCGGATAATCACCGCAAAACGTATATAGTGACCGTAATCAGCTTATTCTGAAGTTCGGTGACCGTATTACGCTTTTCTCTCTGTAGGCCCTCCAAAACTACATCTCTACACGTTCTCGCATGTTACATCTAACAACTATGCAATACAAGACTACTACTACACTCTAACACAATAAATCATATGTGTTTTAGTTTTACTAGATATCATATTGTTACTTATAATTATTCAGTTTGCATACATTAAAATTGCCTTTGAAATGTATGGCGAAGATCATCTACAGCGGGAAAAATCCGCCCTTTCCTGTTTAATCGGGTTTGTATCGATGGATCGTGCGAAATAGCAAAACTATAGTACTATACAAGACAAGTGACAGTTCATCGGGCGTCGTGTCGCTCTACTCCTCCGTCGAAGAGTGGGCGCTTCGCTTTCATAAATCTTCTAGTCCCTTTGCCGGCATGTGGGGCATCAAGCTACCGGGTCCACGTGCCATACCGGAATATAGTGCAGAGCAGCCGGGGTGAAGCACCCCAGTCATGGCGCCGGCGTAGTAACGAGCAATGAGGCGTCAAATCACAAAGCTGCACCTTTCCCGTAGTTAAGTTGGAGGGGCGAAGTAATAATGCTAAAAAAAGAAGTTGGAGGGATGAAGCAACAATCATTTCACTCGTTGCTGAATCCGCTTCTCCCTCATCTTCTTCAACTTAACCACGTGTTACTTCTGCCGTTGTTCTGCCTCATGTGGGACGCGGATCTGCTTGGTAAAGCAATCGACACGGGGACCGCATGTTAGCAAACCGCCATCCGCCGCAAAATCACCTCCTTTTACTAATCTTGATTCTATAATTTTTTAGATTAATATAATTGAGATTTGTATAGATAGCACACAGGAGCAAAACCAAGTGGTACGGTTAAGGGCATCCACAATGTGTAGCCAAATGTGAAAATAGCTTTTGGCATCGTGGGAACCATTATGGACGGTGTTGCCAAAGCCAAAAATATGGAACCGAAGCTCCCTGGTTGATTGATTGAAGGAATAGAAAAATGCAACGTCTCTCCTCTTTCTCCCATGCTTGGACGCATGTAGTACAGTATAGAGCACAGAGTCTACTCCCCTGTCCCTTCTATCACAAATCACAAAGCTGTGAGGCGTCAAATAACAAAGCACGGACGAAGCAACCATCATTTCACTCTTCGCTGACTCCGCTTCTCCATCGTCTTCTTCGAGAAACCCTGTCACCGCACTAGTACTCCTAGTAGTAGTACGAGTAAAGGACTTCCTGGATGCAAATAAGGCGGTTGTCTCCGCTTGCAGGCGGCACTTGCGAACAACTTACCGTGGTCTCCCTCAATGGTGTTCTCCGTCGAACGTACTTCGCCAAACCACAAAAAAAATCGTCGACGTCACCGCAATGCGGAAGGAAGTCAAATATAGTTACTACCTCCATTTTTTTGTACACAAGGCCAGTATTATCAAAATTACAATTTGCAAAGGGCCACTAACACTAATCGAGGAAAAATTGATGGAGTTAGCAACCAAGGACATTAATATCCCCTGCATGCATGCGGAAGTGAGAAGGTCGATTTGCATGGCGCTGCATTAATCAAGCGATGAGGAGTGAGATGGTTAGCTCTTTGGTCTTTCGAGAAAAAAACACACATTAATTGACACGTGAAACGAGGATTTGTATCGATTAAATCCCGCGAAGGAAAACCCGGCCTTTCTTTTTTAACACTAGTACTCCTAGTACGTACGTACTTATCCTGTTTGGGTCTAGGCCTTGCATTGCCAAACTTTCCACACATTTTTTCCAAGCTTGCCTAAAGTTTTCAAAATGAGAAGGAGGTACACTTGCGCACGGCTGTCGCGGTCGCACCGCACCCTCACACGGTCGCTCCTGCACGCCACGGTCGCACCGCCCCTCACACAGTCGCTCCTGCACACCGCAAACCCAACCAAGGGAACGCACCCTCACTGACACGTGCTGTCGCATGTGAACAAACCAAACTCAGCCAGCCTATCGCTGACACATAATTTTCGTTCATAGAGTATGTTTATCCAACCGCATGTTGGGGAGTATCCGTACAGCCCGTGCGGTGGTTTGTTGGGGAAGAAGAAGAGGTGAGGAAGAAGGAAAGAAGGGTTAGGAGACGTAGAATATTCATCCAACCGCCTGAAATGGTAGACTGACCCAAGTAACGCGACTTGCATAACAAATATAGTATTCCCTCCGTCCGGAAATACTTGTCCTAGAAATGGATAAAATGGATGCATCTATAACTAAAATAAGTCTAGATACAACCATTTCGAGGACAGGTATTTCCGGACGGAGGGAGTAAGTTTTTACACAGCAAAAGATCCATAAAAACAACAACATAAAGAAAAACTATCACTGCTCGCGGAAAGAGACGGCCTCGTCGTCTTTGGCTGCCGGCGCGAACCAGCCGTCGCTGCCGACGTGTGTCTCCGCACTGTGGTTGTCCTCGGCCTCCAGCTACTCGTTCAAGCGGAGCGTGCGGGCGCTCTGCACGGAAGAGAGCACAACCCGGTTCAAGTCGAGGACGTCCGGTTCCGCCTGCAGGAGGGCCTCGATGGCAGCGGCATCCGCGCGCTCCGCGTCGAGTCGAGCCTCCGCCGCCCGGTTCAAGTCCAGGACGTCCGGTTCCGCCTGTAGGAGGGTGTCGATGAGAGCGGCGTCCGTGCGCTCCACGTCGAGTCGAGCCTCTGCCGCCCGGTTCATGTCTAGGACGTTCGGTTCCGCCTGCAGGAGGGCCTCGATGGCAGCGGCATCCGCGCGCTCCGCCTCAAGTTGAGCCTCCGCCGCCCGGTTCACATCCACGACATCCGGTTCCGCCTGCAGGAGAGCCTCGATGGCAGCGGCATGCACGCGCTCCGCGTCGAGTTGAGCCTCTGCCTCCCGGTCCTCCTTTAGTATCGCCATGTTGAACCGCTGGCCCGCCTGCACCATGGGGAACTCGGACGCCGGCACGAAGTCGACGTCCATCGTCTCATACCCATCGGGGGCCTTCTGCGCCGCAACCTCCGCAGTGAACATTGGATCGCTTCCTCCTCCTCGTAGCTTGGCTCCAGAGAACTTGGGGATTGGCCCGCCGCAAATCGAGCTTGGGAACGGAGGTCTGTGGCGCCGACCGCCGCCGCGATTTCTGCGCGGCGCTCCGGCGTCAGCATCTTGTAGTAAGTGATCTTGTGGCGCACCATGGCTTTCCGGCGAACTAGGGGATGCTTGATGCGGGCTAGGGGATCGAAAGGTGGGGGAATGGGCTGGAGATCTGGTGTGGTTTTAGGGTAGTGGCTGGCGTAGGCCGAGCAGCGAAGGTTCTGGTGTGAATAGTAGTTCCGGTGACGACCGGTTAATCGGTTTTCACTGTACATCGCTCTTGTCGCGTTCGCGTTGCAGCCCGGCACGCTGGACCCTCCACGTCGCTCACCGAATGGAACACGCTTCGTCTTGTGTTTTCGCTCGCTTGTGGGACCGCAGTTGAGAGCAAACCGACGTCCCTCCCCCTCCCCCGCCCGCGTCATTTATTATACCACCACTCCCTCCGTTTTATGTGGAGTAAATAAAAACAGAGGGAGTATACTACGAATGAGGATCGCCTGACGTGGCCGAACCCATTGAGTAACTGACATACAGAGCCTAGCAAGCATGGGGTCCGCCAGTAAGTGACCGAAAGGGACGGTAAGGCAGGGATACCTACGTCAGAGGATCCATGAGGGAGTCCCGGATTAGGGGGTGTCCGGATAACCGAACTCTTACCGTTGGCCGGACTCCTGGACTATGAAGATACAAGATTGAAGACTTCGTCCCGTGTCCGGATGGGACTTTCCTTGGCGTGGAAGGCAAGCTTGGTGATACGGATATGTAGATCTCCTACCATTGTTACCGACTCTGTGTAACCCTAACCTATCGGTGTCTATATAAACCGGAGGGTTTTAGTCCGTAGGACGAACAATAATCATACCATAGGCTAGCTTCTAGGGTTTAGCCTCCTTGATCTCCTGGTAGATCTACCCTTGTACTACCCATATCATCAATATTAATCAAGCAGGAGTAGGGTATTACCTCCATCGAGAGGGCCCGAACCTGGGTAAAAACATCGTGTCCCTTGTCTCCTGTTACCATCCGCCTAGACGCACAGTTCGGGACCCCCTACCCGAGATCCGCCGGTTTTGACACCGACATTGGTGCTTTCATTGAGAGTTCCTCTGTGCCGTCGCCATCAGGTAGGATGCCTCATCTCGTCTTTAAAGACGATACCATCGCCAAAGAAGCCTTGGCCACTGGTCAGACTCTTCGGCTAGGCGGTTTTCTCATGACCGCTAGTTCGGCCGCCGCGCCGACGATGACCTCTCGAGTCATCGAAACCAATCTCCATGTTAGTTCGGAACTTGCCGAACAGTTAGATCCGATCGAGCTCTCCTCCGTAAACGAGCTCTTGGATCGCATCGCCGCCCTGGGAGTCGCCACAGATTACGACCGGATCGGGCCTAAAACCGATCTGAGAGAGATCAACTCTCCCCAGGCTACCCATCATGTTGCTGTGATAGAGGAGTAATGCAGCGACTCTTCTCCTATCTTAAGGACTAGCTACGTCCGGATTCCCGATCCCTCCATGCCGGATTCCTGCGGAGGGACGGATGTCGATCAAGCCCTGAACTTAAAGTCAGGCGGCGGTCGGACTCATTGGATAGCACTCAAAATCCAAACTTCCGAAGTTCGAAACTTCCGGCCCTTGAGTCCTAAATTGACTGGGTTCGGATTTAGTGCCACCGCCCACCCAAACATTAGCGATCTCTCTCGAATTCGCAAGAGCCCGCCAAACAAAGACATCATTATCGGGCCGATTCCTCCTGGTTATGAACAGGATAAAGGACCACCGAGAGGAGGATGCAATACCAATCTTCTGCAATGATTGCATGGACAAGGGAATCCTAAACGCCATAAGTTGTCGCGAAATTACACGCTTTGCTGACTTGGTGACCATCGTACAAAAGTACTATGCGATGGAGAGCGCCTGGAAAACCGAAAGTAAATTTTGGGATAATCCGGCCCCGAATACATCCCTAGTCCGGAACAAAAGGGTGCATCATTATCAAGCACCTGGGTTGAATACCAAAAAACCAAAACCCCCTAAAGGGTACGGAACCGTCTTCGAGGGTTGGCTAAATGGACCTGCAAAATTCATAGCACGAGGGCGCCACTCCAACTCATAGCCTTCGAGCATGTTGGATACTACGGCAGGTGGCCAAAAGTGGCGAAGAGGTTCTAGCTTCAGAATCCCAGCCCAGCAACACCAATACGGTGTTAAGAGTCTTCGAGACTTTCGCATCAAATAACATGCGAAAACGACAACTCCGCAACCTTGCCGAAGTCTACCAAGTAGCAACAATAAATCCATGGAGTAACACGGCTATTACCTTCAATGCCAGTGACGAACCTAAATTCCGAACTGCCCGGCACCAACCGCATTGGTCCTCAAATGATAGTAGACGGCTTTCGCCTTACTAAGGTACTCATGGATGGCGGCAGCAGACTAAACCTCATCTATGAGGAAACCCTCCGAAAAATGGAAATAGACTGGAATTGCATTGAGCGAAGCAGCACAACCTTTAGAGGAATAATCCCGATCGGAAGCATGCTGCAGGAAAAATCATCTTTGGACATAGTGTTCGCTCACGGACAATTACAGGTCCGAGGAGGTCACGTTTCAAGTGGCCCTGCTCAACAGCGGATATAATGCTTTATTAGGACGAGAGGCATTCACAATTTTTCAAGCTATACCCCATTATGGGTACATGAAGCTTAAAATGCCCGGTCCCAACGGAATCATCACTCTCGCTAGTGATCCGAACATAGCACTCGCAGCTGAAAATAAGACAGCCGCACTAGCCCTCGAGGCACTATCCAAAGCCCTAGCGGCCGAGGAACTCATCGCGATGCGCTCCACGGTGAACAGGGCGATGTGATACTTGATAAAAGATCCAAGTCCATCTCTTTTAAACCAGCGGGTGAAATAGTCAAATTCCAAGTCCACCCAACGGACCCTGCAAAGACGGCCTCCATCGGGGCACAATTAAACCCTGATGTAGATGCCCCACTACGAGAATTTCTACAAGAAAATCGACATCTTTGCAGCACCCTTCGGACATGCCAGAATCCCACGTCACCGGCGAGCACAACCTAAATATCCTAAAAGGATTCAAGCCAGTCAAACAGGCTCTTCGGCGCTTTTCCGAACCCAAGAGACAAGACATGGGAGAGGAGCTAGCCAAACTTTTGGAGGCCGGATTCATCTGAGATATAGAACATCCGGACTGGCTAGCGAACCTGGTGATGGTACCAAAGAAGGATAAATCATGGCGCCTATGTGTTGATTTCAAAGACCTTAATAAGGCTTGCCCAAAGGATCCCTTCCCCCTCCCTCGAATTGATCAAATCATTGACACTACAGCAGGACACGACTCATTGTGCTTCCTCGACGCGTACTCTGGCTACCACCAAATCAAGATGGCGGAGCCAGACCAAGCTGCAACAGCATTCATCACTCCATACGGCCCGTTCTGCTTCAACACAATGCCCTTTGGGCTCAAAAACGCCGGTGCAACATATCAACGCATGATTCAGACATGTCTGGCAAACCAGATCGGCAAAATGGTGGAAGCATATATAGATGACGTGATTGTCAAAACCAAGCACGTCGAAACTCAAGTAGACGACTTGAGGCTCACATTCGACAATCTTCGAAAATATGACATCAAGCTCAATCCGGAAAAATGCGTCTTCGGCGTTCCAGCCGGAAAGCTCCTGGGCTTCATTGTGTCCGGTAGAGGAATTGAAGCAAACCCAGCCAAGATTCAAGCTCTGTCACAATTGGATATTCCAAGAGACCTCAAACAAATACAAAAATTGACGGGATGCGCAGCGGCTCTATGCCGCTTTATCTCCCTTTAGGAGAAAAGGCATTACCTCTTTACCGCCTCCTCCGCCGCACCGAACACTTCGAGTGGATGGATGCCGCCACGGCCGGACTCGAAGAAATGAAGGCCATTTTGGCAACAAATCCGGTCCTGGCCGCGCCCAACATGGGCGAACCAATGCTATTATACATCGCCGCAACACATCAAGTTGTCAGCGCGGTGCTCGTTGTCGAACGAGAAACGGACGGACACCGGTTCCCTATTCAAAAACCGGTTTATTATGTGTCCACTGTCCTAACTCCATGCAAGTCCCGGTACCCACACTATCGAAAGATAGCATACGCGGTGTTCATGGCATCCCGGAAGCTGCGACACTACTTTCAGGAGTGTTCCATAACGGTAGCCTCCGAAGCACCTCTTAATGACATTATAAACAACCGTGACGCGACGGGCCGGATTGCTAAATGGGCCATAGAGCTACTCCCATTCGACATAACTTATAAGCCACGACGAGCTATGAAGTTGCAGGTTTTGGCCGACTTCGTGGCCGAATGGACTTAAGCCGAACTCCCTAAAGAGTACAGCGCATACTCCAATTGGATCATGCACTTTGACGGCTCCAAAATGTTGGCTGGCCTGGGGGCTGGCGTCGTCCTGACGTCCCCAACCGGGGACACAGTCCCATAAGTCCTTCAGATAATGTATACGGACTCCAACAACGCAGGCGAATACGAGGCCCTTCGCACGGCCTCCGGATGGCGCTCCATGGGCATTCAACGCCTAGAGGTGCGCGATTCAACCTCGCAATACCTCAAATAAACGGAGACTTTGACGCCAAAGATCCAAAAATGGCAGTATACCGCAATGCGGTCCTAAAAATGTCAGCACGGTTCGAAGGGCTCGAATTTCATCATATAGCCCGGGATAACAACCAGGTGGCGGATATATTGGAACGCATCGGTGCAAAACACGATGCCGTCCCACCCAATATCTTTTTGGAACGGCTGTTCAAGCCATCCGTACTATGGGAAGGGGAGTCCGACAATAACAATCCGGACCCAACCGCACCGCCTGACGCCGAACACTCTGACACAACCGAGGCTCCGCCGAGATAACACCTCCGCTCATGAAATAATGGCGGTTATCGCCTGTGGATCGGAACCATTCCTAGCCTACCTAACTAGGCAGGAACTCCCGAAGACCAAAATGAGGCTCGCTGCATAGTACGGCGCCTAAAGCCTATAAAGTCCATGAGGGAGAGCTTTATAAGAAAAGCACTACCGGAGTCCTTCAAAGGTGTATCTCCGAAGAGGAAGGGCGAAACCTCCTGGCTGAAATTCATGCCGACTCGGTGGGCACCACGCCGCAGCCCGGCCCTTGTAGGCAAGGCCTTCCGACATGATTTTATTGGCCGACGGCCCGGCAGATCTGCAGGACTTAGTCCAACGATGCGTTGGTTGCCGCTTTTTGCTAACCAAAGCCACATGCCACCCACCGCCTTTAAAATATACCCATCACCTGGCCGTTCATGGTCCAGGGGCTTGACATGGTTGGACCCTCAAGGGAGGAACCCACAAGCAAAAATACCTATTGGTCATGGTGGACAAATTCACCAAATGGATAGAGGCCAAACCAGTTAAAACGGCTGAATCCGGACCAGTGATAGACTTCATATCAGGGGTAGTGCACTGTTACGGTGTCCCCCACAGTATCATCACCGACAATGGCACCAACTTCACGACTGATGAGGTCAAATCATGGTGCAAAAACATGGGCATCAAGCTCGATTACGCCTCAGTCTATCACCCTCAAACCAACGGCCAAGTCGAACGGGCAAACGGTCCAAACATGAGCGACATTAAACCCAGACTAGTGCGGTCCCTCAAGGAATCTAACACGCACTGGGTCGAGGAGCTCGACCAGACTGGGGCTGCGGACCACGCCGAATCGTACTACCGGGTTCACACCATTCTTCATGGTGTACGGCGCAGAGGCAGTCTTGCCCTGCGACATAATACATGACTCACCTCGCGTACGCATGTATGAAGAAAGAGAAGCCGAGCTCGATTGGCAGGACAATTTGGACGCATTGGAGGACGAGCACGACGTGGCAAAAGCTCGTTCCGCATTCTATCAACAGCAGGCTCGAAGATATCAAAGCAGGGAAGTACGGGCCAAAGCTTATAACATTGGCGAACTAGTTCTACGCCTGCCGGACAAGAAAAAGGACAAACTCAAGCCCAAAATGGGAAGGTCCCTTCATCATCGACCAGGTCCTGACCGGCGGAGCATACCATCGGATAACCGACTCGAGCCGAACCCATGGAACGCAGCCCGTCTACGAAGATTCTACGCCTAAGTGCCGGACTCCAAGTTCGTCTCCTTCCTCCGTCTGCATTCTTTATTTTTGCTTTTTGCTGTCTTTTATTTCTCTCCTTCCCCCTTCTTCTTCTTGTAGCCTCTAGAGGCTCGTTTGCGCTTTTTCCGCACACACTTGACGACCGTCCGCTCATTATACTGGGGGCTTCTTTAATGAAGCTTATTTATACGGGCTTCATGCCCAAGACATGTGTTAAACTTCCGCATGTACCTTTTATTCACCATTATATGCATCGATATGACTTAAGTTTTGGCCAAGCTGGGTTGCTCGCTCTGTGCTTACCCCTCGCTCCCGATTGTTCGGCTAGCTGGTAAAGGAGCACCTCTGCGATTGCTACGCGGGTCAGCCGGATGTGTACCTCGATCGGGTGAAGCCGAAAGCTAGCGTTCTTAAGGGAATATTCGGTCGGTGAACTGAAAGATGATTTTAACTATTTACCCATCTGCCCCGTGATGATTTTCTGCTTTCATAGCAGCTTCGACATGCACTTTAGGGCATGCATCCCGAAAAAGGAACCCTTAACGGAACTATTCTCCCGGAAGATGTTTCTTACTACCCATGTAATATAACATAACTAGTTGGGCACTTGTCCGATACAGCAACAATGACCCCTACGCCTTGTCTCCATGCATACCACGGTTCTTATATAACCACGAAGGTATTCGGACACACCTGCACTATTGTCCGGAGGTCGGGCGAAAAGGTCCGCTACGACAAACGATCTACAATCCGCCGGAAGACATTTTTCATGTCATATTTTTACATAGTCAATTCGACTCATTGTATTCCTCCTCAATGCCATCTAATAGGCTATCTAATTTACAATCTTGTTGAATACTTGGCGGCCAATTCTACTTGGCGTACACTAACTTACAGGATCTCCATCCCATCCGCCCCACGTGTCCGACCTCGCCATGTGGTTTGGGTCAGCCTTGTACCGCTGCCTTCACCATGGCCCAGCCTCCTCGGCGCCTTGACGGCAGGCCGATATCTTCCATAGCCGGAAGCGCCACCGTGCTCCTTGAAGCCGCTCTGCCAGCTCCCCAATGCCTTCGGGCAGGGAGATAGATAGCCACAAGGCTTGGCCGATGCCTTTCATCACCGCCGGACTCGTTAGTAGCTGACGCAAATCGGGAAGAAGATCACCAAGAACTGGGCATCTCCTCCTCAGACGACCTGTGAGCAAACCTACAAACATGTTTATGTTAGTGGCCTTCCTCGCGAACTCTTTTCAAAGTTCGCTCAAGCACTTATCGAAAATGCCGCGAAGCCGCCGATTCTCCTTACGGAGTCGCATAACCGGGCACGAACGCCCTTTAGTTCCTCATCCAGCTTGGTGTTGGCGCCTTGGAGGTTATTCTTCTCCGCCGCACTCGTAAGCACGCCTCGCCAGCCTTTAATTGGCGAAGAGCTGTTAAGCCCGGATCTAGTCTGGCGCCATCTGCAATGTTTTGGCCGATTTACACACCCGCCACACTTTATAAACTATTTTTTAAAGCATATATTACCGAGAGGGGCCTCAGAGTTCCCCTCAGAAGCGGCTAGTGCGGCCTCAAGTTGGGCCTTGCACTCTTCAAGCTCCTCAGACAATCGGGCATTCTTTTCTATAAGATCCTACATAACAAATGATCCTTAAATCAGTTATTCTAACTATTTTAAGTCTCGGGCTACTGCATATATAATCGCAGATTTTCTTACCAGATGTCCTTTACATACCGCCTCCGTGGCTCGCTAGACCATCTTGAGCGGCACGGAGGTGCGATCTCCTAATCAAAGGCATTCAAGGCCTCTGGGAGAAACATGCGCCACGAAGAACTGTCCGACGACGCTTGTGATTCAAGGCGCCTCCACCTCGGAGTTGGTGGCGGACAACCTGTCGGCATCCTCTGTCGGAGGAGCATCCGACGCACGCCTCGTGTTTCGCTTCCAGCCTCCGGACCCGACTTTGAAGCTTGGCCGGTGAAGGTTCGATTGGTAATCTCTCCGACTCAGCCCGCGAGCGCTTTTTCCTGAAAAGAGCATCTACGTTAGTACACCTTCCAGAATCAATCCAGGAGTATGGTGACACACTATACCGCTGCGCGGAGTTTCGATCCGACAACACTTTTTTTACTCAAGGGGCGCTGCTGCTACTTGTTGGCTGCCGCGCAGGCTCGGCTTCCCCCTCAAGGAACCCCGCTAAACACCATTGGTATACGGTGATAAAAATAAGCACGGATGGGTCATTATCGGTTTTGGGATCTTGGCCTCAGACACCTATGGGGCTGGAAGTATTCCGGTAATAGGCCGTAATGGCTACCAAAGTGTTGTCGATGCTAAGTTGGTAGAACACCCGCCGATCAACTCCACCGTTATATCTGGATCCTCTTCGAGGTCGGATCGAGGGACCGCCTCCGGATCCTCGGGTTGTGGGGCGGTTGTGTATCTTCTCCATATCCGCCGCAGTTCCTCAAGAAAAACCATGAAATGAGATATTTAACTACGGAACATGGATCGACAGTCACAAAGATGTTTGCTTACCCAGCTTCGAGGATTATTCGAAGAAAACTCCTTTAGTGGGTTGACACGAAGGAAATCCTCCTCCTCTCCTTTGTACATGGCAGACAAGATCTTCACCAGTTCGGTGACCGATCCTGGCCCTTTGCGCCATGACGGGTGGCATCGCCCTCCCGCTGAAGTCCCACATGGGTGGCCCTCAGATTGGAGCGGCTGCACTCCTCATAATGCAGATTGCCATGACTCCTGCCATGGTCAATCCGCATGAGCCGTAACCTTATTCGCTCATCAAATAATGGACATCCCGGTCATCTTCTCTCGGGATCCGAGGGCGCCAGCTTAGGCGCTTTCAGAGGAGCATTGTTGAACTCCGGAAGGCCGATCCGAACAGATCCGCAGCGGACGCCCTCCATATAAACCATTCCAAAGCCAGCCTTCGGACGCTTTCTTTGGGGTTCCGATAGGTATCCGTCCCGGCGATGCACCATAGCTCGCTCCACCCACTTGATATATTGACCCTCATGAGAACGGGGTACTAGGCAGAATATTCTCTTCCACAATCCAAATGAGCCTCGACGCCCAAGAATAGTTCGCAAAGGGCCACGAAGCCCGCGATGTGCAGGATGGAGGCAGGAGTAAGGTGGTGCAATTGAGGTCAGAGAACTCCAAGAGCCCCGGAGAAACGGATGGATGGGAAATCCGAGGCCTCTTACTAGATAAGAGATGAAGCATAACCGCCTCCTTTAGAGGGATCGGGGACGCCTCCGCTTGCTTTCCGCCTCTTGTAGGTGGCAAGTCCGCTCGAACCGAACCATGAAGGCCGGGGGGAGAAATCCCTTGGCTTGGAGTATAACTAGCTCGCTATGTGGGAAAGAGCATCTCTCCCAATTTCCTGGCTGAGGGCTGGGAGCGCGAGAAGAGGAGCCGCGTCGACTGTCCAAGATGGAATGGGCTTTGGTCAGAGGCGCTCTGATGAAAGCTCGCAAAGGAGGGATGGTGTGACTCAGATCTAGATCCTTGCCCTTTTATAGGCGGCTCATTTATGCGTGGCTAGGGGTAATTGTAAAATACCTGGCTGTTCGTGATTCATTCAAACACGTGAAGATGGCCATTATTGGGCGAGAAGCCGAGGAGTGCAGATTTATCGGGTTTAACACTATTCGGCAAGTATATGGAATTTGGAGAAGAACCCGCCGCAATGCCAAGACAATCAATGTGCCGGACGATAGTCATTGAAGCCTGGTTCGGGGCTACCGAGGAGTCCTGGATTAGGGGTGTCCGGATAACCAACTCTTACCGCTGGCGGACTCGGACTATGAAGATACAAGATTGAAGACTTCGTTCCGTGTCCGGATGGGACTTTCCTTGGCGGAAGGCAAGCTTGGCGATACGGATATGTAGATCTCCTACCATTGTAACCGACTCTGTGTAACCCTAACCTATCCGTGTCTATATAAACCGGAGGGTTTTAGTCCAGAGGACTAACAACAATCATACCGTAGGCTAGCTTCTAGGGTTTAGCCTCCTTGATCTCGTGGTAGATCTACTCTTGTGCTACCCATATCATCAATATTAATCAAGCAGAGTAGGGTATTACCTCCATCGAGAGGGCCCAACCTGGGTAAAAACATCGTGTCCCTTGTCTCCTGTTACCATCCGCCTAGACGCACAGCTCGGGACCCCTACCGAGATCCGCCGGTTTTGACACCGATAATCCACTTCCACTATACTACTTTCACCAAATGTTAGAGTAATAATATATGACATGCAACTTACACAAATGTTAGAGTAATATTATGACATGCAACTTACACAAAGCATACAGGGTCTAATGCGCCGAGGCTAACTTTGACCAAATGTTAGAGTAATAATATATGACATGCAACTTACACAAAGCATACGGTCAATTTCAGATGTGAAAGGAGTTTCCAATGATATAATTTTCACATTATACATCTCATGTACTATTAATCTTGTCAATAGTCAAATTGGAAACCATATCGAGTACAAATCTAGGAGTACGCATTTAATCTAACAATATTGATTGGGCGTTGTTGAATGTTCATACCTTTTTGATCAGAGTAGAGATACTTTGACTACACATAAATCTTATATGTAAAGTAGAAAGGATGGGAGGGAGTATATTGTACGTTCAAAAACGAAATGAACATTGAATACCCTTTATATATGATTTGCGGATGCTATGATCACCGGTTCGTAATTTTGAATCTGCCTTAGGTATCACGTGCTCCCCACTCGCTACCTCTCGATTTCATCTCGGGTCCGGAGATCTATTGAAAGAGGACTAGGTGGGTACATGCGAATGATACTCGCTAAATGTTCAAATGAGGCATGCGGAGGATGGACTCGATCGAGGGCTACATGATCGATGGAGAAGAGGGTTGAGAGGAATGAGAAATAAGCAAACGCCACATGATTACACTTGAACGGCTCAAATAAACAATAAGTTGTCTCGCTGGCCTACATAGTGAAGGCCTAATGCGCAACGCGAGCATTGACGTCGAATATGGCCGGAAAACAGGGAAATCGACATGTGGAGCACACCGTCGGGACGATGTAGCGCAGACTAGTCCAATGGAGGAGCTGGCCCACGACCTTCTTGCCGCCGACAACCGCTCATGTGGGTCGTTAGCCAACAACGGGCGCAGCTCCAGCACCGCCTCGACACGGCGATCATGTGAGCTTACACACTCATATCATCGCTAGACACGGTCGGTTTCAGCAGCCGAGGGTGGCGTTAGTGCTGTGGCATGACCAATGGTATGTTTGGTTTGTGCCCAAGGTTGCCCCATCAAAGCATTGGGTAGCCAAAATTTTGGTTGAGGTATTGGTTGCCCATGATTTGGCCGACATTGGCAAGAAAATGAACTAGAGTTGGCTAGAGTTCATTAGCATGCCAAAGAAATGGCAACCATCCAAACAAAGACCAATCTCTGGGTCATGACCAAAAGTTTGGTTGAGGTATTGGTTGCCCATGATTTGGCCGACATTGGCAAGAAAAATGAACTAGAGTTGGCTAGAGTTCATTGGCATGCCAAAAAATGGCAACCATCCAAACAAAGAACAATCTTTGGGTATGACAAAATTTTGGTAAGGTGCACTTTGGCCACAATCCAAACACACCCCAACACCCGCCTGCCGAGGATGCACGGGCGCCGCGACGCCGCTGGAGTGGTGTAGCACGCCAACTGCATCCTCCTCGACCTGAGACCATGCCGGTCGCCTTGCTTTTTCAATGACATGCGGGATCGACGGAGCAAAGGGCATCTCCAACGCTGCACGATCGCAATCGACTACCCTGGCACACCAAAGCCCTCGCCCTCGTGCTGTCAAGGCTGCGCGTTCTATCCGCGCCAGCTGCCCGCATTCATGCCGCCCGCTTGTATGTCGTCGTTAAGAGGCTCGGTGCCCGAGGAACCAACTCGGCGACTTAATGACGCACCCGGACGCTTGGCCTCACCGAATGCGCTTACTTAAAGCGGCAACGCCCAGCTAACCTCCACACCATAGCGCATCGTCCTCCTACCGCACCACATCCGCCATGACCGCAAGTGCGAACGCCTGCGAGAGCTTGTCTTCGGGATGAAGCTCGAGGTCGCCGCCGCCAAGTCGCCCGCGACGCAATAGCGGCGTAGCCGACGCGGACGCGACCGCGACAAGCGGTGGCAACGCCGGGCAGCCGACGACGGAGCACCATCAGCCACGCCCCTACTTGCCGCCGCCCAACGCCCGCACCGCCGAGGTCGGGACTCTCCAAGGATGAGTATGTCAGACCCGATTCCAAGTCACATCGACCTAGCCGGTAACACCTCATATCACTTTGCGGCCTCACGCACGGTATTCCCACGGGTGTCGCCTTACCAAGGCCTGGACCGCTTATGCCTTTTGGCTCACGATATGATAGTGTCGCTAGCATCCATATGACAAAGAACCCGGCCGATTCCAAGTTCAACAGGTTCTTCCGGATAACCCATGCAGGAAAGTAGAACCGCAGATACACAATTATAAATGGAGAACCTCAAGAGTACTCGACAGATCCTTTAGTTCGGCGAGAACTTTGCCATAAGCGGTTCATGGCATTTGGAAGAAGGAAATACCACGGACCTCGAGGACTAATGCAAAGGTTACTAATATCCTAAAGGAACTAGAAAATACTAACAACATGAAGTAGGGTGAATCTCGGTTCAAGAACCCGTGGATAGAATGCCTACTAACTAATAACATCACGGATGCTTTCAAGAATAATGGCCGTAATCATCACATCGGGATACAAAAGCATTGCTAAATTACTAGGTGACTTCCTAACACCTAGGGTCATAATAATAGCTCCAACATCTACGCCGAGGCAACAAAGTACCTCAATTTACTGATTAGTGTGCTTATTCTCACCAAAAAGGACATCGAACGAAGGAAAGGATTTGCAAATGCATCGACTATTTAGAGACCTGGATGACTCGACAGATAATCGGCTGTAAATGCTCAAAAGATTTGAGACATCATACAAAATGGTGGCATAGCCACTTAACAACATCATATCAAGGTTCCAGATCAACAAGCAATATATAGAAATAGTAGGAACTGAATCAGCGAAACCAACAATCTTAAAAGTCTATGGATTAGTAACACGTCATCCTAATAGATAGATGAGAAGCCTAGTTCTTAAACCCCGAGAGGAGAAGAGGATGACTCTGATCAAGGCCATGAGGTATAAGGAGTAAAAGAGCCTTACGCTCCTTCCACAATCAATTCCTTACATAACTAAAGCATTTCTAGACACAACTTCAATCGGTTTGGCTTGGTAATCCTACAGAAGTCGCTCGATACCAACGCTGTCGACCCCGATTCCAAGTCACATCGACCTAGCCGGTAACACCTCATATCACTTTGCGGCCTCACGCACGGTATTCCCACGGTGTCGCTTACCATGGCCCGGACCGCTTATGCTTTTGGCTCACGATATGATAGCGCGCTAGCATCCATATGACAAAGAACCCGGCCGACATGGCTAGTCGTGAACCCAAAGCGCGCTTAACCCATGGGGACAAGCATACATGAATCACATTGAGCATGTCGGTCATCAACGATGAATTGGCTGTAGCACTGGCTATCAGACTCCGATCCCGGCTGTAGCAAAGTTAGGCAGGACTCAATATCACCGCGTGACATTTCTCAAGGGACAGTATATAGGAACGCAGTGGAAACACATGCAGGCTACCAAGTGTCCAAAGCAGAGTGCTGGGCTAGCAGGACTCGTGAACCGGCAGAAGCGGACTACTATCGCCAGAAGCACTAGACTACATTTCCCCATATGAGAGGCTGCCAAGGATAAACAACTAGATTGTCGGATCCCACACATACCAAGCATTTCAAACATACACACAATATGCTCAATATGTGTAAATACAAGATGGCATCACAACATAACTCTACGACTCAAATATATATTCATTAGGCTCGAGGAGCGAGATATTACAAACATGGGTCTCATGACCCAAAGACTCGAGCATACAAGTCAAAGCACAAGCGAAGCTAAACATGTCTCGAAAGTACGCATAACTATAAATGAAAAGGCTGCGAAGCCGACTATCTACCGATCTCGCCGAGGGCACAAGATCGAGCTGAAGTAACAAGCTAAACGTCAAGTCCAAGCGAACTACTAGCGAGACCGACGCCTCTCGCAAAACATAAAATAGCAAACGTGAGTACAAACGCATTCAAGAAGACTTACATCGTAACTATCTACATATGCATCATTATCAACAAAGGGGGTGGTGGAGTTTGACCGCAGCAAGCCAGCTTTGACTCAAGGGCTATCCTGAACTACGATCGCAAGTAACTCTTTTGAGGTGGCATACACGAGTCCACATATTCACCATATCAATACACCACTATGGACCCGCCCCCGCCTCCCTCACGAGAACGCCATCCATAGCACTCACGCTTATCTTGGCGATTTTAGAGTATCCACTTTCACTTGTCTATGAACCGATATAGGCAACCCGTAAGTCCTTCTCCATGGACATGGCTATTCAATAGATCATATTAACCCCGCAGGGTGTACTTCTTCACACACGCCTCACCACTTACCGCCGCATACCGACATGTACTCGTAACTTTCAAGCCGAAGCCCAACGTGGGTGTCGGCCACAGCCTACCTAAACACTCAAGTCCCTAGTCCAGTTTATCGCCTATTCAGGTTCCATCCGCAGGATTCCGCCGAGGTTTCCCATACAGCCCCGAACGATGTGTGCAGGGTTCCCGAGATACCAAACGGGCATCTCGCACACCGGCCACTTGTATCTACCGATCATAGCTCACCCTAGGGTCAGCGCCACGCACGGCCTCCAACACATATCCTACAAACACCGTAAACTATTTGCAACTCCCCGGACAGAGGACAAGGGTGGTTAAGAAGCCGAGAGAGTCAATTAAGGATCCCAATGTGTGGTAGTAACTGTTTCATGGATCACAAACACGTAACTCAGTTCCCGAGGACGGCTGCATGAGACAACCCACCATGTACTCCTACATGGCCTCTCACCGCCACTACCTTTACCAAATTGTGTTCACACACTTAGCTCACACACAAGAGGACATGTTCACACACCTCCGATTCATCCCCGATAAATCAGACCTGACTCAACTCTAAGTAGTAGCAAGCATGACAAACAAGCATGAATGAGTAGGCACAACATGGCTCAAGCAACTCCTACTCATGCTAGTGGGTTTCATCTAATTACCGTGGAATGACAGTCATGCAGAGGATAAAGGGGTTCAACTACCGCAGCAAGTAACACATGAGTCGTTGTTGTCCTAATGCAGTAAAATAGAGCAGGAGCGAGAGAGTGGGATTATATCGAATGAACAAGGGGTTTTGCTTGCTCGGCACTTCAAGATAATATAGTTCTTCATCGGTGTCATCGAATTCATCGTCTGTGACGCCGCTCACCGAGAGGGACAATTACCGCAAACAAGGAAGAACACAATCAATGCAATGCACATTCACATGAATGACATGTCATGTTAAGGTACTGAATTCACCTAATGCAATATCTAGCCAAGTTAATTGAAGTGGAACTCAACAAGAACAAATTCCAACTCCAAATGTTATTTCATAAATTTCCTAATCATCATTTGTCATATTCAGTGAGGTTAACTTGTTCAAACATGCATGATCATGGCATAAACAGATTCTTCATATTTTTCTGATCATTTTCATATATAACTTATTTGATTTGGAGCTACGTTGATTTTCTATGAATTATAGAAGTTAGCACTATTTTCTCGAATTTCCTGAATTAAAATAAATCCGTAAAAGAGTTATTAAGGCCAAGATTAGGTCATGCTGACCTCAAGAGGTCAACAGCGGTCTAGGTCAAACCTGACATGGGATCCACACGCCGCTGACATGATCGGTTTGGGTGGATGATGTGGCACGGTCAATCGCCACGCCAAAGAAAGTCAACTCGACATGTTGTAGCGACCGACCTCGTGACGGTCAAGCCTCCGTGTTACAGTACCATCCTCGATCAAGATGCCGCACACACAAGACATCAATGTATATATCAAAGTGCAATCACATGTATAAATAACGAAATGATATATACCTCATAATAATCAGCGGAAACAATCAAACGGGTGTGGAGTCCCATCAACGCCATCGGCAAAGTTGAGTGTAGACCGTGAACTCAGATCGTAAATCTTACTCGTCGAGGAAATATCTGCAACATGATACGCTGTAGCCGTAGTAGGTCAAGACATTGAATGTACCGCAAGATCACAACATGAGAAAACGATGATAAAACTATACTATATGCAATATGGCTTTATGGCTCAGATTCGAATTTTGTTTATGTAAAAGCTGGTTTTATTTTACCTACATCAAAGGAATAAAATGAAGCCTGTACTATGGAGTTTTTTCATCATGACATGGTTCCGCCAACCGATGTCTCATAGCCCAAAATCATCATAAGTTGCCCACAATTGTTATCAATCCGTGTTGAGAGTTCCAAATAGATCCAAGTCCAGATGCTCAAATTGTCCGTAATCGGGACACGGCTAATCGATTAGGTTTAAACCTCTGCAGAGGTTTGTACACTTTACCCACAAGATTCGATCCTCTTTACGCTCGCACTTCAGGTGTTTGAGAACAAGATGACCAAACATGGTCTTCCCAAGAGTTCCTCCGACCACTATCCGGCACTCAACCCATCCTACCGTAGTTCTACATCTGCTAGTACCGCCCCAGCCAGAGTCACAACTAAGGTCAACCAAGCCAGAGCCCATAATGACTTGCGGTTGCACAGTAAGCTTCCGGCATGAAGTATTCTTCCGCCTCTTTGAGTCCGGGTGAAGCTCTCGCAAGATGTCATGGCGCTTTCTCCATGCATCCCGCCAACCACCGGTTTCTCCAGGTGCCCACAACCGCCCTTCACCCAAGAGGTGTATTGAATTCTGTCTCGAGTCTTGAAGTCTTGAGGCCTTGAAGATGCAGTCCTTGCAGCTTTCATCATGGTGTTGTCGCCATTGACGAGATCCTCCATTCTCACACCACTCCCGAGTACTCATACCAAACCCCGCCTACTATAGCGTAGCATTAAATAAAATATCGCCCCGGCTTGGTAACAGGGGGTGGGTTCCTACCTCATGCATACTACTCAACTACAAGGATTCAATATCACTATCGAGGGATTGTTGCAAAGGTGCCACTATATGCAATAAAACATAGGTATGAAAGCATGGTCAAAGTGAACTTGCCTTTGTTGACGATCTTCAAAACTAGGGTTTCAGAGTAGCAATCTTCAGACCGGAAATTCTACCGAGGCAAACAATAACTATAATAAGCACATAGCATAACATAACATAACAAAGTAACACACCAAACCAACAAAGAAAACCCAAAGGGAAAACTTAAAGAAAAAACAACTCAAAGTTTTCCTACTTCAAATAACAACAAAAATAGTTTTATATAACAAAAATTTCTTAACATCATCTAATCATGGTTTTATGTTAACTAAACAGAAAATATTTCATTAAGCAACTAGGAGCAAAAAGAATTAAATAAAAATCTATTATGAAACTCCCGAATAAGCAAAACAAGCTTTAATTCAAATCTGATCTAACTCAATTTTTATAAATCCAAACATAGACAAATTATATATTTTGAAACTAAAATAAAATTGTGATCTAACGCAAAAAGAATCAGCATCATTGGACTTCTAGATCAAAAGTTATAAGCTAAACAAGAACGGAACTAAATCTATTACGGAAATAAATCTGAAAACGAAAACGGAGTTACCAGACGTGAGGCAGAGATGGCAGGAAGGAGACGGCGATGTGGAGGGCTGCTCGGCGAGGGGGCGAGGTCGCCGGCGAGGGTGGGGGTGGCGGAGGAGGGGTCGGCGCTGGGGAGGTGGCGCTGGGCGATGGGGAGGTTCCAGGAGAGCTCCCGTGAGCGCTTTAGGCAGGAAAAGGAGGACGGTGGCTAGAAGGCTACGGGCAGGAGGGGCGTGGTGATGGGAAAATGGAACGAGGAGAGGGAGGGGTTTATAGGCGGTCTCGGGAGGCGCTGGGATGGAAAGACGAGGAGATCGAAGGTGGAGATTTCTGCTCCATGGACATGGAAAGCTTCAGAACGTGAGAGGAAACAGAGGAAGGAGATGATCTCTTGTTGGGCTAGAATAGGAAAGTGCTTAATGGGCCAGCAGGTTTTTCCTAATAAAACGATTCCATTCCTATTTTTAAAATTAGGAAACTAAAACAATAAAAAGGAAATCAAATCAATTCGAATAAAGAGTTTTTATATACTAAAATTATCAGAAAAATAAAATGTAGATGATGAGCATTATTCCACGGCCAAAATAAAAACTTAAAAAAATGTTTTTCAGAAAATCCTAAAGGCTTTATTTCTTTTTGCAAATAATTTTAAATAAAACTTTGGTTTTTCTTGGCTCAATATTTTCAAAATGCCCCTGATTTTGGAGGGTCATTTTCCTCCCTTTTCTTGCTTGCAAGAATTTATTTTTCGGTATTTCGGGAAGAAAAATAGAGAAGCAAGTGCAAATATTTGAAAGAATTAAATTGCAAAACTCCGCTCAAATTCTTTATAGTTGAAGAAGTCATGTCATCTTCTCTCATTGATTTTAATAGGATGAATTTGAATTTACCGAGAAGGGAAAGTCATTTTATTCCCTCTCATTCAAAAGTTTTTGAAAAGGTTCAAATTTCACTCAAGTTTAATTCACTCAAGCAAACAAACAAACAATTCAATTAATTATATTAACATTCCAAAATTTAGAATTTGGGATGTTACAAACCTACTATTACTTAAAATGAATCTCGCCCCTAGATTCAAGAGGCTAGCAAGAAAAGGTTAGGGTTGGGGTCTCCTAGCAAATGTTTTGGTCGAAGGTCAGGGGTGCTACCACACTTAAAAACAAGGTCATGGTTCCAATAAACTCAGATATTTCCTCCGAGGGCTGACAATGTATGTCTCTTCATATATCTTACAATAGCTCCTTCATTAAAGCTCTTCTCGTCAAGCATAGAGTTTTCCTCAAAAGCTTAGGTCGGTTCGTCAAGGTTGAAGTTCGTCCGAGACCGGATCTTCTTAGCTGATGGGTCTGTGTCCATTCTAAACAACTATCGAAACACTCATGGTGGTCTACAATTTATGGTTTTCTCCTGCAGAAAACGGGTCTGGTTGAACCTCACCAGATAACCTACGCTTGGCAACGGTTGTCTCGTAATGGGGTTCCATCGTCCCTACCATTTTATGGTTTTATGGCTTATCGCATTTACACTCTTCTAAGTTTTTCAAGGCTCTCGATTTTCCATCAACATATGATAGTTCATGATAGAAGTCTCCGTATGGGGCCAATCCATCCTGCATTTGAATCATTACCACATATGTAAATATCGAATCACGTGTTCTAACACTTGGGCATACTCACAAGCATTGCAGAATTTTCTTTTCTCGGACTGGTTTCGAGTAAATCCATGGTTTCGCAAGCCAAACAAAACATCTATCGTTACTTCATCACTCTTAGGTTTTTGCGTAATCTCCTATGAAACGATGCTGATTGGACTGCTGATTTCTCCAATTTATTCCTTTATTAAGGTTATATCGCTTCTTTTCAAAATCTCGGGCCTGTGGGTTATGGCCCACTTCAACACTAGTGCAGCTTTAACTCATCCTTGAGTAACTCTCTTGTTACACCTCCTTTAAATCTGTACACTGTTTCTTCATACCATCATATCAAAAGCAAAATTTCAACTTATTTTGTCCAGCTTCCTTCTATGGACCGTCATGGATAACACATTTCTTTCTTCATTGATCCTGTGGTTTTACAGAGTACTATGACCAAAATAAATGCACAAGTTTATCCATAACATCTCATTATTCTCATATCAATTTTTCATTACATCCTTAATCATTTTTCGTGAATCCAAATTCCAAAAAGTTTATTACAAATGCTGCCACCCACATGGTTCGGTATGGTCAGACATTACTTCCAACTTTATTCATTTATCCTCCTCGAGGATTCTTCAGTCCCACTGGAAGTGTGCGACATGAGCCTTGAAATCTTCAATCTTCTTTTTCATCCTGGTGGTCTTGAGCTTCTTCATCATCTCTCGCATGCACTTCGCTTAGGTATTCCTGAGTATAACGGAGTCTTGCTTCAAGTATTTCTCCGATCCGCGATGGCTTCCATGGCTGCTTCACTTAACAGCGCCGAAGAAAGTTGCTTGTGGCACACGTGAGATGAAAAAGTAATGCCCCATCCTCTTTGGCAAACTCCTTTCAAACGGTGGAGGTGTACCTCCACATACCAAAGTTCCACTCCTTTGCATGAAGGGTAGCCTTTGTAGACTGATCTCCTTCAAGGTGAATATGCTTCATCATGTCCTTCAAGATCTTCGGTAATCATGATCACTTGTCGGTCATGATCGCTTCAGGCCCTTAAGGAAAGACTCATAAAGGGTTGTCATCTGCATGTGTAGGATATGAGGGTGCTCGTAACAAGGAATGTATCTCCATGGGGAAATTGCAATTGTCTCCGTAAAAGTTTGGTGTTCGCTGTCCATGGGTTCAAGATTCCGGGTTTGGTTGAGATAGAAAGAGAAAGCAATTACCCACTCATCAACAAAATTATCGCTTGTAATGGGCCGCTCTACTATGGTTTCGCTTTCTAAGTCCTCATCTCTTCGTGTCTTCAATGCTCGGGAGTTTCCAATTCTCGATGTTGTTCCCATATGAAGGCCTTCTACCATTCTTCCAGAATTTACGCCTCTCATGGTTGAAATAAATACAAGCTTCATTTAATATCGTGATCTATCCAACCATTCAATAAACATACAAAAATAATAGCAACCAAGCATTCATTTATTAAATCAATACTACAGTATCGCCACCCACATAAGTTGGTATGGTCGATACTTAAATCGAGGAAGCGCTCATCTTTATTTCTCTCATGGTGGGATACTACTAAGCTAATTTATTAGGAACTTGGTCATTGTCCCCACTCGGGCTTCTTCGTGGACTTGATCTCCTCCAGTTCTTCTCGCTAGATTTTCTCTCGTCGACACGGAGTTTCTTGTGACGACCTCAGTATGTCCTCAAGTTGTTCCTTGAGCTTCGGATCTCAACGCCCTTTGTATGAGACATGGTCCTGCTGTTCTTCGCCTCGACGATTCTCGAGATCTCGAGGTTTTCCTCCTCCAGCTTGTTTACCTTCGCCTCTCGAGTCTTGACCTCTTCTCGTAGTGCTTCATTGTCTAACAGGGCTTCCAGTGAGATCCATCTCAAGATTCTTGACGATTGTTCCAGATCCTGATTGTACACTAAAAGTGGGGAGAACTTCATCTTTTGCGCTCCGTCAAGGCAATAGTTGCTCCATCGACTTCGCCATCCAATCCTTCCAAAGAAGTGTGAGTTTAGTGCAGCACGATGACGATAGCATAAACGCGCAATAGCACCATGGACGGCAGTGTTGATGCCCATATCACAGTCACCATTTATAGTTCAAGTTGATGTTCCGCAGTCTTGGGGGCTTTTACGACCAAAACTTGGGCCTTGACTCTCTATGATCCGGACGCCCTCTTAGTTGCCTTGATCTCAGGTATCGGTAACTTCAGCAGCCTGACTAGCTCCACAAGGAAGGGACCTCCAAGAACCTTCTCGTAGTGTTCTCTTTTCTTCAGAATGTAGCTCTCCATCTATAGTTCGAAATATGGAGGGTTCAGTAAAAGGAATCAGGTGTTACGAGAGTAGTACAAAACAAAGGTCATTCCTATTGGGGTCTTCATATTACTAACTATTCTCCCCGAAGATGTTTCTTACTACCCATGTAATATAACATAACTAGTTGGGCACTTGTCCGATACAGCAACAATGACCCCTACGCCTTTGTCTCCATGCATACCACGGTTCTTATATAACCACGAAGGTATTCGGACACACTCTGCACTATTGTCCGGAGGTCGGGTTAAAAGGTCCGCTATGACAAACGATCTACAATCCGGCCGAAGACATTTTTTCATGTCATATTTTTACATAGTCAATTCGACTCATTGTATTCCTCCTCAATGCCATCTAATAGGCTATCTAATTTACAATCTTGTTGAATACTTGGCGGCCAATTCTACTTGGCAGACACTAAGCTTACAGGATCTCCATCCCATCCGCCCCACAGTGTCCGACTCGCCATGTGGTTTGGGTCAGCCTTCGTACCGCTGCCTTCACCATGGCCCAGCCTCCTGGCGCCTTGACGGCAGGCCGATATCTTCCATAGCCGGAAGCGCCACTGCGTTCCTTGAAGCCGCCTGCCAGCTCCCCAATGCCTTCGGGCAGGGAGATAGATGGCCACAAGGCTTGGCCGATGCCTTTCATCACCGCCGGACTCGTTCGTGCAGGTAGCCGACGCAATTCGGGAAGAAGATCACCAAGAACTGGGCATCTCCTCCTCAGACGACCTGTGAGCAAACCTACAAACATGTTTATGTTAGTGGCCTTCCTCGCCAACTCTTTTCAAAGTTCGCCAAGCACTTATCGAAAATGCCGCGACGGCCGCCGATTCTCCTTTACGGAGTCAGACAACTGGGCACGAACGTCCTTTAGTTCCTCATCCAGCTTGGTGTTGGCGTCTTGGAGGTTATTCTTCTCCTGCCGCACCCTCGTAAGCACGCTCTCGCCAGCCTTTAATTGGCGTAAGAGCTGTTGCTTCTCCGGATCTAGTCTGGCGCCATCTGCAATGTTTTGGTCAGATTTACACACCCGCCACACTTTATAAACTATTTTTTTAAAGCATATATTACCAGAGGGGGCCTCTGTAGTTCCCCCTGTAGCGGCTAGTGCGGCCTCAAGTTGGGCCTTGCACTCTTCAAGCTCCTCGGACAGTCGGGCATTCTTTTCTATAAGATCCTACATAACAAATGATCCTTAAATCAGTTATTCTAACTATTTTAAGTCTCGGGCCACCTTGGCATATATAATCGCAGATTTTCTTACCGTATGTCCTTTACATACTGCTCCGTGGCTCTGGCTAGACCATCTTGGCGGCACGGAGGTGCGCATCTCCTAATCAAAGGCATTCAAGGCCTCTTGGGAGAAACATGCGTCACGAAGAACTGTCCGGACGACGCCTGTGATTCAAGCGCTCTCCACCTCGGAGTTGGTGGCGGACAACCTGTCGGCATCCTCTGTCGGAGGAGCATCCGGCCTTGCCTCGTGCTTTCGCCTCGGCCTCGGACCCGACTTTGAAGCTTGGCGGTGAAGGTTCGATTGGCAATCTCTCCGGACTCAGTCCGGCGAGCGCTCTTTTTCCTGAAAAGAGCATCTACGTTAGTACACCTTCCAGGAATCAATCCAGGGAGTATGGTGACACACTATACCGTTGCGGCGGAGTTTCGATCCGGACAACACTTCTTTTTAACCTGCGGGGCCGCGCTGCTACTTGTTGGCCAGTCGCCGCAGGCTCGGCTTCCCGCCTCGAAGGAACCCCCTGCGAAACACCATTGGTATACGGTGATAAAAAATAAGCACGGATGGGTCATTATCAGGGTTTTGGGATCTTGGCCTCAGATTACCTATGGGGCTGGAAGTATTCCGGGGTAATAGGCCGTAATGGCTACCAAAGTGTTGTCGATGCTAAGTTGGTAGAACACCCCGTCGATCAACTCCACCGTTATATCTGGATCCTCTTCGGAGGTCGGATCGAGGGACCGCTCCGGATCCTCGGGTTGTGGGGGCGGGTTGTGTATCTTCTCCACAGTCCGGCGCAGTTCCTGCGCAAAAACCATGAAATGAGATATTTAACTACGGGAACATGGATCAGACAGGTCACAAAGATGTTTGCTTACCCAGCTTCGAGGATTATTCGAAGAAAACTCCTTTAGTGGGTTGACACGAAGGAAATCCTCCTCCTCTCCTTTGTACATGGCGACAAGATCTTCACCAGTTGGGACCGATCCTGGCCCTTTGCGCCATGACGGGTGGCATCGTCCTCCCGCTGAAGTCCCACATGGGTGGCCTGTATTGGGCGGCTGCACTCCCTCATAATGCAGATTGCCATGACTCCTGTCATGGTCAATCCGCATGAGCCAGTAACCTTATTCGCTCATCAAATAATGGACATCCCGGTCATCTTCT
The DNA here is from genome assembly GCA_021605205.1 of Aegilops longissima. NCBI lineage: Eukaryota > Viridiplantae > Streptophyta > Magnoliopsida > Poales > Poaceae > Aegilops > Aegilops longissima. The sequence goes on along the minus strand of CM038681.1, from coordinate 609,117,780 downwards.
CTCGGGGATCCGAGGGCGCCAGCTTAGGCGCTTCTTGAGGAGCATTGCTGAACTCGGAAGGCCGATCCGAACAGGATCCGCAGCGGACGCCCTCCATATAAACCATTCCGAAAGCCAGTCTTCGGACGCCTTCTTTGGGGTTCCGTATAGGTATCCGGTCCCGGCGATGCACCATAGCTCGCCTCCACCCACTTGATATATTGACCCCTCATGAGAACGGGGTACTAGGCAGAATATTCTCTTCCACAGTCCGAAATGAGCCTCGACGCCCAAGAATAGTTCGCAAAGGGCCACGAAGCCCGCGATGTGCAGGATGGAGGCAGGAGTAAGGTGGTGCAATTGGAGGCCGTAGAACTCCAAGAGCCCCCGGAGAAACGGATGGATGGGAAATCCGAGGCCTCTTACTAGATAAGAGATGAAGCATAACCGCTCTCCTTTAGAGGGATCGGGGGACGCTCTCCGCTTGCTTTCCGCCCTTGTAGGTGGCAAGTCCGGCTCGAACCGGAACCATGAAGGCCGGGGGGAGAAATCCCTTGGCTTGGAGTATAACTAGCTCGCTATGTGGGAAAGAGCATCTCTCCCAATTTCCTGGCTGAGGGCTGGGAGCGCGAGAAGAGGAGCCGCGTCGACTGTCCAAGATGGAATGGGCTTTGGTCAGAGGCGCTCTGATGAAAGCTCGCAAAGGAGGGATGGTGTGACTCAGATCTAGATCCTTGCCCCTTTTATAGGCGGCTCATTTGCGTGGCTAGGGGGGTAATTGTAAAAATACCCTGGCTGTTCGCATTCATTCAAACACGTGGAAGATGGCCATTATTGGGCGTAGAAGCCGAGGAGTGCAGCATTTATCAGAAGCCGAACACTATTCGGCAAGTATATGGAATTTGGAGAAGAACCCGCCTCGCAATGCCGAAGACAATCAATGTGCCGGACGCATAGTCATTGAAGCCTGGTTCGGGGCTCTTGAGGAGTCCGGATTAGGGGTGTCCGGATAACCAACTCTTACCGTTGGCGGACTCTGGACTATGAAGATACAAGATTGAAGACTTCGTCCGTGTCCGGATGGGACTTTCCTTGGCGTGGAAGGCAAGCTTGGCGTCTGGATATGTAGATCTCCTACCATTGTAACCGACTCAGGTAACCCTAACCTATCCGGTGTCTATATAAACCGGAGGGTTTTAGTCTCAGAGGACGAACAACAATCATACCGTAGGCTAGCTTCTAGGGTTTAGCCTCCTTGATCTCGTGGTAGATCTACTCTTGTGCTACCCATATCATCAATATTAATCAAGCAGGAGTAGGGTATTACCTCCATCGAGAGGGCCCGAACCTGGGTAAAAACATCGTGTCCCTTGTCTCCTGTTACCATCTGCCTAGACGCACAGTTCGGGACCCCCTACCCGAGATCCGCCGGTTTTGACACCGACAATCCACTTCCACTATACTACTTTCACCAAATGTTAGAGTAATAATATATGACATGCAACTTACACAAATGTTAGAGTAATATTATGACATGCAACTTACACAAAGCATACAGGGTCTAATGCGTTTTTCGAGGCTAACTTTGACCAAATGTTAGAGTAATAATATATGACATGCAACTTACACAAAGCATACGGTCAATTTCGTATGTGAAAGGAGTTTCCAATGATATAATTTTCACATTATACATCTCATGTACTATTAATCTTGTCAATAGTCAAATTGGAAACCATATCGAGTACAAATCTAGGAGTACGTACGAATCTAACAATATTGATTGGGCGTTGTTGAATGTTCATACCTTTTTGATCAGAGTAGAGATACTTTGACTACACATAAATCTTATATGTAAAGTAGAAAGGATGGGAGGGAGTATATTGTACGTTCAAAAACGAAATGAACATTGAATACCCTTTATATATGATTTGCGGATGCTATGATCACCGGTTCAAAATTTTGAATCTGCCTTAGGTATCACGTGCCCCCACTCGTTACCTCTCGATTTCATCTCGGGGTCCGGAGATCTATTGAAAGAGGACTAGGGTGGGTACATGCGAATGATACTCGTGAAATGTTCAAATGAGGCATGCGGAGGATGGACTCGATTGGAGGCGACATGATCGATGGAGAAGAGGGTTGGAGAGGAATGAGAAATAAGCAAACGCCACATGATTACACTTGAACGGCTCAAATAAACAATAAGTTGTCTCGCTTGGCCTACATAGTGAAAGGCCTAATGCGCAACGCGGAGCATTGACGCTCGAATATGGCCGGGAAAACAGGGAAATCGACATGTGGAGCACACCCGTCGGGACGATGTAGCGCAGACTAGTCCAATGGAGGAGCTGGCCCACGACCTTCTTGCCGTCGACAACCGTTCATGTGGGTCGTTGGGGCCAACAACGGGGCGCAGCTCCAGCACCGCCTCTGGACACGGCGACCGCGGTGAGCGACACACTCATATCATCGCTAGACACGGTCGGTTTCAGTGTGCCGAGGGTGGCGTTAGTGCTGTGGCATGACCAATGGTATGTTTGGTTTGTGCCCAAGGTTGCCCCATCAAAGCATTGGGTAGCCAAAATTTTGGTTGAGGTATTGGTTGCCCATGATTTGGCCGACATTGGCAAGAAAAATGAACTAGAGTTGGCTAGAGTTCATTAGCATGCCAAAGAAATGGCAACCATCCAAACAAAGACCAATCTCTGGGTCATGACCAAAAGTTTGGTTGAGGTATTGGTTGCCCATGATTTGGCCGACATTGGCAAGAAAAATGAACTAGAGTTGGCTAGAGTTCATTGGCATGCCAAAAAAATGGCAACCATCCAAACAAAGAACAATCTTTGGGTATGACAAAAATTTTGGTAAGGTGCACTTTGGCCACAATCCAAACACACCCCAACACCCGGCTCGTCGAGGATGCACGGGGCGCCGCGACGCGTCCGCGGAGTGGTGTAGCACGGCCAACTGCATCCTCTGGACCTGAGACCATGCCGTGTCGTCTTGCTTTTTCAATGACATGCGGGGATCGCATTTGAGCAAAGGGCATCTCCAACGTTGCCACGATCGCAACTGACTACCCTGGCACACCAAAGCCCTCGTCCCTCGTGCCGTCGCGCGGTGCGTTCCCATCCGGCGCCAGCTGCCCGCATTCATGCCGTCCGTTTGTATGTCGTCGTTAAGAGGCTCGGTGCCCGAGGAACCAACTCTGGCGACTTAATGACGCACCCGGACGCTTGGCCTCACCGGAATGCGCTACTTAAAGCGGCAACGCCCAGCTAACCTCCACACCATAGCGCATCGTCCTCCTACCTGGCACCACATCCGCCATGACCGCAAGTGCGAACGCTCTGCGGGAGAGCTTGTCTTCGGGGATGAAGCTCGAGGTCGCCGCCCTCGCTCAAGTCGCCTCTCGCGACGCAATAGCGGCGTAGCCGGACGCGGACGCGACCGCACAAGCGGTGGCAACGCTGGCAGCCGACGACGGGAGCACCATCAGCCACGCGTCCTACTTGCCGCCGTCCAACGTCCGGCACCGCCGAGGTCGGGGACTCCTCCAAGGATGAGTATGTCAGGACCCCGATTCCAAGTCACATCGACCTAGCCGGTAACACCTCATATCACTTTGCGGCCTCACGCACGGTATTCCCACGGGTGTCGCCTTACCAAGGCCCGGGACCGTTTGCGCCTTTTGGCTCACGTATATGATAGTGTCGCTAGCATCCATATGACAAAGAACCCGGGCCGATTCCAAGTTCAACAGGGTTCTTCCGGATAACCCATGCAGGAAAGTAGAACTGGCAGATACACAATTATAAATGGAGAACTCCTCAAGAGTACTCTGATTGTGATCCTTTAGTTCGGCGAGGAACTTCTGCCATAAGCGGTTCATGGCATTTGGAAGAAGGAAATACCACGGACCTCGAGGACTAATGCAAAGGTTACTAATATCCTAAAGGAACTAGAAAATACTAACAACATGAAGTAGGGTGAATCTCGGGTTCAAGAACCCAGGGATAGAATGCCTACTAACTAATAACATCACGGGATGCTTTCAAGAATAATGGCCAGAATCATCACACTGGGGATACAAAAGCATTGCTAAATTACTAGGTGACTTCCTAAACACCTAGGGTCATAATAATAGCTCCAACATCTACGCCGAGGCAACAAAGTACCTCAATTTACTGATTAGTGTGCTTATTCTGACCAAAAAGGACATCGGGAACGTAAGGAAAGGATTTGCAAATGCATCAGACTATTTAGAGACCTGGGATGACTCGGACAGCATAACGGCTGTAAATGCTCAAAAAGATTTGAGACATCATACAAAATGGTGGCATAGCCACTTAACAACATCATATCAAGGTTCCGAGATCAACAGTTAACATATAGAAATAGTAGGAACTGAATCTGAGCGAAAACCAACAATCTTAAAAGTCTATGGATTAGTAACACGTCATCCTAATAGATAGATGAGAAGCCTAGTTCTTAAACCCGTAGAGGAGAAGAGGATGACTCGGATCGAAAGGCCATGAGGTATAAGGAGTAAAAAGAGCCTTACGTTCCTTCCACAATCAATTCCCTTACATAACTAAAGCATTTCTAGACACAACTTCACCGGTTTGGCTTGGTAATCCTACAGAAGTCAGGCTCGATACCAACGCTGTCGACCCGATTCCAAGTCACATCGACCTAGCCGTAACACCTCATATCACTTTGCGGCCTCACGCACGGTATTCCCACGGTGTCGCCTTACCATGGCCCGGGACCGTTTATGCCTTTTGGCTCACGATATGATAGCGTCGCTAGCATCCATATGACAAAGAACCGGGCCGACATGGCTAGTCGTGAACCCAAAGCGGCGCTAACCCATGGGGACAAGCATACATGAATCACATTGAGCATGTCGGTCATCAACGTATGAATTGGGCTGTAGCACTGGCTATGAGACTCGGTATCCCGGGCTGTAGCAGGCTAGGCAGGACTCGAATATCACCGCGTGACATTTCCTCGAAGGGACGTACATAGGAACGCATGAAACACATGCAGCCAGTCAAGTGTCCAAAGCAGTAGTCTGGGCTAGCAGGACTCCGGTGAACCGGGCAGTAGCGGACTACTATCGCTCAGAAGCACTAGACTACATTTCCCCATATGAGAGGCTGCCAAGGATAAACAACTAGATTGTCGGATCCCACACATACCAAGCATTTCAAACATACACACAATATGCTCAATATGTGTAAATACAAGATGGCATCACAACATAACTCTCGACTCAAATATATATTCATTAGGCTCGAGGAGCGAGATATTACAAACATGGGTCTCATGACCCAAAGACTCGAAACATACAAGTCAAAGCACAAGCGGAAGCTAAACATGTCCGAGTACGCATAACTATAAAATGAAAAAGGCTGCGGCCTGACTATCTACCGAGATCTGCCGAGGGCACAAGATCGTAGCTGAAGTAACAAGCTAAACGTCAAGTCCAAGCGGAACTACTAGCGAGACCGACGTCTCTCGCAAAACATAAAATAAGCAAACGTGAGTACAAACGTACTCAGCAAGACTTACATCATAACTATCTACATATGCATCATTATCAACAAAGGGGGTGGTGGAGTTTGACTGCAGCAAGCCAGCTTTGACTCGATGGCTATCCTGAACTACGACTGCAAGTAACTCTTTTGAGGTGGCGCTACGAGTCCACATATTCACCATATCAATACACCACTATGGACCCGCTCCGTCTCCCTACGAGAACGCCATCCATAGCACTCACGCTTATCTTGCGCATTTTAGAGTATCCACTTTCACTTGTCTATGAACTGATATAGGCAACCCGTAAGTCCTTCTCCGCGGACATGGCTATTCAATAGATCATATTAACCCCGCAGGGTGTACTTCTTCACACACGCTCTCACCACTTACCGCTGTTTACCGACATGTACTCGTAACTTTCAAGCGGAAGCCCAACGTGGGTGTCGGCCACAGCCTACCTAAACACTCAAGTCCCTAGTCCAGGTTTATCGCCTATTCAGGTTCCATCCGCAGGGATTCCGGCCGAGGTTTCCCATACAGCCCCGAACGATGTGTGCAGGTTCCCGAGATACCAAACGGGCATTCTTACACCGGCCACGGTGTATCTACCGCATCATAGCCCACCCCTAGGGTCAGCGCTACGCACGGCCTCCAACACATATCCTACAAACACCAGAAACTATTTGCAACTCCTGGACAGAGGACAAGGGTGGTTAAGAAGCCGAGAGAGTCAATTAAGGATCCCAATGTGTGGTAGTAACTGTTTCATGGATCACAAACACAGAACTCAGTTCCTGAGGACGGCTGCAATGAGACAACCCACCATGTACTCCTACATGGCCTCTCACTGCTACCTTTACCAAATTGTGTTCACACACTTAGCTCACACACAGTAGGACATGTTCACACACCTCCGATTCATCCCCGATAAATCAGACCTGACTCAACTCTAAGTAGTAGCAAGCATGACAAACAAGCATGAATGAGTAGGCACAACATGGCTCAAGCAACTCCTACTCATGCTAGTGGGTTTCATCTAATTACTGTGGAATGACAGGTCATGCAGAGGATAAAGGGGTTCAACTACCGCAGCAAGTAACACATGAGTCGTTGTTGTCCTAATGCAGTAAAATAGAGCAGGAGCGAGAGAGTGGGATTATATCGGAATGAACAAGGGGGTTTTGCTTGCCTGGCACTTCTGAAGATAATATAGTTCTTCATCGGTGTCATCGAATTCATCGTCGGTACGTCGTCTACCGAGAGGGGACAATTACCGGCAAACAAGGAAGAACACAATCAATGCAATGCACATTCACATGAATGACATGTCATGTTAAGGTACTGAATTCACCTAATGCAATATCTAGCCAAGTTAATTGAAGTGGAACTCGAACAAGAACAAATTCCAACTCCAAATGTTATTTCATAAATTTCCCTAATCATCATTTGTCATATTCAGTGAGGTTAACTTGTTCAAACATGCATGATCATGGCATAAACAGATTCTTCATATTTTTCTGATCATTTTTCATATATAACTTATTTGATTTGGAGCTACGGTTGATTTTCTATGAATTATAGAAGTTAGCACTATTTTCTGGAATTTCCTGAATTAAAATAAATCCAGAAAAAGAGTTATTGCGTCAGCATTAGGTCATGCTGACCTCAGCAGGTCAACAGGCGGGTCTAGGTCAAACCTGACATGTGGGATCCACACGTCGGTGACACGAGCTGGTTTGGGTGGATGATGTGGGCACAGTCAATCGCCACGCCAAAGAAAGTCAACTCGACATGTTGTAGCGACCCGACCTCGAGACGGTCAAGCCTACGTATTCTTGTACCATCCACGGATCAGTATCTTTGGCACACACAGTACATCAATGTATATATCAAAGTGCAATCACATGTATAAATAACGTAAAATGATATATACCTCATAATAATCAGCGGAAACAATCAAGCGGGTGTGGAGTCCCATCAACGCCATCGGCGGGTTGAGTGTAGACCGTAACCTGTATCGTAACTCTTACTCGTCGAGGAAATATCTGCAACATGATACGTTGCAGCCGTGTAGGTCAGTACATTGAATGTACCGCAAGATCACAACATGAGAAAACGGATGATAAAACTATACTATATGCAATATGGCTTTATGGCTCAGTATCTGAATTTTGTTTGCGTAAAAGCTGGTTTTATTTTACCTACATCAAAGGAATAAAATGAAGCCTGTACTATGGAGTTTTTCTGTCATGACATGGTTCCGCCAACCGATGTCTCATAGCCCAAAATCATCATAAGTTGCCCACAATTAAGTTATCAATCCGGTGTTGAGAGTTCGAAATAGATCCAAGTCCAGATGCTCAAATTGTCCGTGAATCGGGACACGGCTAATCGATTAGGTTTAAACCCTCTGCAGAGGTTTGTACACTTTACCCACAAGATTCGATCCCTCTTTACGTTCTCGCACTTCAGGGTGTTTGAGAACAAGATGACGAAACATGGTCTTCCAAGAGTTCCTCGACCACTATCCGGTACTCAACCCATCCTACCGTAGTTCTACATCTGCTAGTACCGCCCCAGCCAGAGTCACAACTAAGGTCAACCAAGCGAGCCCATAATGACTTGCGGTTGCACAGGTAAGCTTCGGGCATGAAGTATTCTTCCGTCTCTTTGAGTCTGGGTGAAGCTTTCCGCAAGATGTCATGGCGCTTCTCCATGCATCCCGCCAACCACTGGTTTCTCCAGGTGCCCACAACCGCCCTTCACCCAGTGGTGTGTATTGAATTCTGTCTCGAGTCTTGAAGTCTTGAGGCCTTGAAGATGCAGTCCTTGCAGCTTTCATCATGGTGTTGTCGTCATTGACGTAGATCCTCCATTCTCACACCACTCCCGAGTACTCATACCAAACCCGTCTACTATAGCGTAGCATTAAATAAAATATCGTCCGGGCTTGGTAACAGGGGTGGGTTCCTACCTCATGCATACTACTCAACTACAAGGATTCAATATCACTCTTGGAGGGATTGTTGCAAAGGTGCCACTATATGCAATAAAACATAGGTATGAAAGCATGGTCAAAGTGAACTTGCCTTGTTGACGATCTTGAAAACTAGGGTTTCAGAGTAGCAATCTTCGCACTCGGAAATTCTACCGAGGCAAACAATAACTATAATAAGCACATAGCATAACATAACATAACAAAGTAACACACCAAAACCAACAAAGCAAAACCCAAAGGAAAACTTAAAGAAAAAACAACTCAAAGTTTTCCTACTTCAAATAACAACAAAAATAGTTTTATATAACAAAAATTTCTTAACATCATCTAATCATGGTTTTATGTTAACTAAACAGAAAATATTTCATTAAGCAACTAGGAGCAAAAAGAATTAAATAAAAATCTATTATGAAACTCCCGAATAAGCAAAACAAGCTTTAATTCAAATCTGATCTAACTCAATTTTATAAATCCAAACATAGACAAATTATATATTTTGGAAACTAAAATAAAATTGTGATCTAACGCAAAAAGAATCAGCATCATTGGACTTCTAGATCAAAAGTTATAAGCTAAACAAGAACGGAACTAAATCTATTACGGAAATAAATCTGAAAAACGAAAACGGAGTTACCAGACGTGAGGCAGAGATGGCAGGAAGGAGACGGCGATGTGGAGGCTGCTCGGCGAGGGGGCGAGGTCGCCGGCGAGGTGGGGGTGGCGGAGGAGGGGTCGGCGCTTGGGGAGGTGGCGCTGGGCGATGGGAGGTTCCAGGAGAGCTCTGGTGGCGTTCTAGGCAGGAAAAGGAGGACGGTGGCGAGAAGGCTACGGGCAGGGAGGCGTGGTGATGGGAAAAATGGAGCGAGGAGAGGAGGGGTTTTATAGGCGGTCTCGGGAGGCGCTGGGATGGAAAGACGAGGGAGATCGGGAAGGTGGAGATTTCTGTCTCCATGGACATGGAAAGCTTCAGAACGTGAGAGGAAACAGAGGAAGGAGATGATCTCTTGTTGGGCTAGAATAGGAAAGTGCTTAATGGGCCAGCAGGTTTTCCTAATAAAACGATTCCATTCCTATTTTTAAAATTAGGAAACTAAAACAATAAAAAGGAAATCAAATCAATTCGGAATAAAGAGTTTTTATATACTAAAATTATCAGAAAAATAAAATGTAGATGATGAGCATTATTCCACGGCCAAAATAAAAACTTAAAAAAATGTTTTTCAGAAAATCCCTAAAGGCTTTATTTCGTTTTGCAAATAATTTTAAATAAAAACTTTGGTTTTCTTGGCTCAAATATTTTCAAAAATGCCCCTGATTTTGGAGGTCATTTTCCTCCGCTCTTTCTTGCTTGCAAGAATTTATTTTTCGGGTATTTCTCGGGAAGAAAAATAGAAAGCAAGTGCAAATATTTGAAAGAATTAAATTGCAAAACTCCGTTCAAATTCTTTATAGTTGAAGAAGTCATGTCATCTTCTCTCATTGATTTTAATAGGATGAATTTGAATTTACCGGAGAAGGGGAAAGTCATTTTATTCCCTCTCATTCAAAAGTTTTTGAAAAGGTTCAAATTTCACTCAAGTTTAATTCACTCAAGCAAACAAACAAACAATTCAATTAATTATATTAACATTCCAAAATTTAGAATTTTGGGATGTTACAAACCTACCACACTTAAAATGAATCTCGTCCTCGAGATTCGAAGAGGCTAGCAAGAAAAGGTTAGGGGTTGGGGGTCTCCTAGCAAATGTTTTGGTCAGAAAGGTCAGGGGTGCTACCACACTTAAAAACAAGGTCATGGTTCCAATAAACTCAGATATTTCCTCTGGAGGGCTGACAATGTATGTCTCTTCACATATCTTACAATAGCTCCTTCATTAAAGCTCTTACATCGAAGCATAGAGTTTTCCTCAAAAGCTTAGGTCGGTTCGTCAAGGTTGAAGTTAAATCCGAGACTGGATCTTCTTAGCTGATGGGTCTGTGTCCATTCTAAACAACTATCGAAACACTCATGGTGGTCTACAATTTATGGTTTTCTCCTGCAGAAAACGGGTCAGGTTGAACCTCACCGTATAACCTCGTTTGGCAGCGGTTGCTGTAATGGGGTTCCATCGTCCTACCATTTTATGGTTTTATGGCTTATCGCGTCGACACTCTTCTAAGTTTTTCAAGGCTCTCTGATTTTCCATCAACATATGATAGTTCATGATAGAAGTCTCCGGTATGGGGGCCAATCCATCCCGTACTTGAATCATTACCACATATGTAAATATCGAATCACGTGTTCTAACACTTGGGCATACTCACAAGCATTGCAGAATTTTCTCTTTTTCTCGGACTGGTTTTCGAGTAAATCCATGGTTTCTGCAAGCCAAACAAAACATCTATCGTTACTTCATCACTCTTAGGTTTTTGCGTAATCTCCTATGAAACGTATGCTGATTGGACTGCTGATTTCTCCAATTTATTCCTTTATTAAGGTTATATCAGTTTCCTTTCAAAATCCTGGGCCTGTGGGTTATGGCCCACTTCAACACTAGTGCAGCTTTAACTCATCCTTGGAGTAACTCTCTTGTTACACCTCCTTTAAATCTGTACACTGTTTCTTCATACCATCATATCAAAAGCAAAATTTCAACTTATTTTGTCCAGCTTCCTTCTATGGACCGTCATGGATAACACATTTCTTTCTTCATTGATCCTGTGGTTTCAGAGTACTATGACCAAAATAAATGCACAAGTTTATCCATAACATCTCATTATTCTCATATCAATTTTTCATTACATCCTTAATCATTTTTCGTGAATCCAAATTCCAAAAGTTTATTACAAATGCTGCCACCCACATGGTTCGGTATGGTGGACATTACTTCCAACTTTATTCATTTATCCTCCTCGAGGATTCTTGATCCTTTGGAAGTGTGCGACATGAGCCTTGAAATCTTCAATCTTCTTTTTCATCCTGGTGGTCTTGAGCTTCTCCTTCATCATCTCTGCATGCACTTCGCTTAGGTATTCCCGAGTATAACGGAGTCTTGCTTCAAGTATTTCTCGATCCGGCGTATGGCTTCCATGGCTGCTTCACGAACAGCGTCGAAGAAAGTTGCTTGTGGCACACGTGAGATGAAAAAGTAATGCCCCATCCTCTTTGGCAAACTCCTTTCAAGCGGTGGAGGTGTACCTCCACATACCAAAGTTCCACTCCCTTTTGCATGAAGGGTAGCCTTTGTAGACTGCATCTCCTTCAAGGTGAATATGCTTCATCATGTCCTTCAAGATCTTGGGTAATCATGATCACTTGTCGTGGTCATGATCGTTTGAGGCCCTTAAGGAAAGACTCATAAAGGGTTGTCATCTGCATGTGTAGGATATGAGGGGTGCTCAGAACAAGGAATGTATCTCCATGGGGAAATTGCAATTGTCTCCAGAAAAGTTTGGTGTTCTGTTGTCCATGGGTTCAAGATTCCGGGGTTTGGTTGAGATAGAAAGAGAAAGCAATTACCCACTCATCAACAAAATTATCGTTTGTAATGGGCGTTCTACTATGGTTTCGTTTCTAAGTCCTCATCTCTTCGGTCTTCAATGCTCGGGAGTTTCCAATTCTGATGTTGTTCCCATATGAAGGCCTTCTACCATTCTTCCGTAACTTCGTCTCTCATGGTTGAAATAAATACAAGCCTCGAATATCGCATCTATCCAACCATTCAATAAACATACAAAATAATAGCAACCAAGCATTCATTTATTAAATCAATACTACAGATCGCCACCCACATAAGTTGGTATGGTCGATACTTAAATCGAGAAGCGTTCATCTTTATTTCTCTCATGGTGGGATACTACTAAGCTAATTTATTAGGAACTTGGTCATTGTCCCCACCGGGCTTCTTCGTGTGGACTTGATCTCCTCCAGTTCTTCGCTAGATTTTCTCTGTCGACACGGAGTTTCTTGTGACGACCTCTGTATGTCTGAAGTTGTTCCTTGAGCTTACGGATCTCAACGTCCTTTGTATGAGACATGGTCCTGCTGTTCTTGAGTTCTGGCGCATTCTCGAGATCTCGAGGTTTTCCTCCTCCAGCTTGTTTACCTTGATCTACGAGTCTTGACCTCTTCTCGTAGTGCTTCATTGTCGAACAGGGCTTCCGGAGATCCATCGAAGATTCTTGGCGTATTGTTCCAGATCCTGATTGTACACTAAAAGTGGGGAGAACTTCATCTTTTGCGCTTCCGTCAAGGCAATAGTTGCTCCATCGGACTTCTGCCATCCAATCCTTCCAAAGAAGTGTGAGTTTAGTGCAGCACGATGGCGATAGCATAAGCGTGCAATAGCACCATGGACGGCAGTGTTGATGCCCATATCACAGTCACCATTTATAGTTCCGAAGCTGATGTCTGCAGTCTTGGGGGCTTCTTTACGACCAAAAACTTGGGCCTTGACTCCCCACGATCTGGACGTCCTCTTAGTTGCCTTGATCTCGGTATCGGTAACTTCAGCAGCTGACTAGCTCCACAAGGAAGGGACCTCCAAGAACCTTCTCGTAGTGTTCTCTTTTCTTCAGAATGTAGCTCTCCATCTATAGTTCGAAATATGGAGGGTTCAGTAAAAGGAATCAGGTGTTACGAGTAGTACAAAACAAAGGTCATTCCTATTGGGGTCTTCATATTACTAAGTCATTTTCTAGGGTCACGTTCTAACATTCAAAATGTGCTCTGTTACCATATCTGAACCGACCCGACCTCGACGGTCAAGCCTACGTATTCTTGTACCATCCACGGATCAAGATCTTTGGCACACAGTACATCAATGTATATATCAAAGTGCAATCACATGTATAAATAACGTAAAATGATATATACCTCATAATAATCAGCGGAAACAATCAAGCGGGTGTGGAGTCCCATCAACGCCATCGGCAGGTTGAGTGTAGACCGTAACCTGTATCGTAACTCTTACTCGTCGAGGAAATATCTGCAACATGATACGTTGCAGCCGTGTAGGTCAGTACATTGAATGTACCGCAAGATCACAACATGAGAAAACGGATGATAAAACTATACTATATGCAATATGGCTTTATGGCTCAGTATCTGAATTTTGTTTGCGTAAAAGCTGGTTTTATTTTACCTACATCAAAGGAATAAAATGAAGCCTGTACTATGGAGTTTTTCTGTCATGACATGGTTCCGCCAACCGATGTCTCATAGCCCAAAATCATCATAAGTTGCCCACAATTAAGTTATCAATCCGGTGTTGAGAGTTCGAAATAGATCCAAGTCCAGATGCTCAAATTGTCCGTAATCGGGACACGGCTAATCGATTAGGTTTAAACCCTCTGCAGAGGTTTGTACACTTTACCCGCAAGATTCGATCCCTCTTTTTACGTTCTCGCACTTCGGGTGTTTGAGAACAAGACGACCGAAACATGGTCTTCCGAAGAGTTCCTCTGACCACTGTCCGGTACTCATCCCATCCTACCGTAGTTCTACATCTACTAGTACCGTCCCAGCCAGAGTCACAACTAAGGTCAACCAAGCCAGAGCCCATAATGACTTGCGGTTGCACAGTAAGCTTCGGGCATGAAGTATTCTTCCGTCTCTTTGAGTCCGGGTGAAGCTTTCCGCAAGATGTCATGGCGCTTCTCCATGCATCCCGCCAACCACTGGTTTCTCCAGGTGCCGTCAACCGCCCTTCACCCAGTGAGTGTGTATTGAATTCTGTCTCGAGTCTTGAAGTCTTGAGGCCTTGAAGATGCAGTCCTTGCAGCTTTCATCATGGTGTTGTCATCATTGGCGTAGATCCTCCATTCTCACACCACTCCAGTACTCATACCAAACCCGTCTACTATAGCGTAGCATTAAATAAAATATCGTCCGGGCTTGGTAACAGGGGGTGGGTTCCTACCTCATGCATACTACTCAACTACAAGGATTCAATATCACTCTTGGAGGGATTGTTGCAAAGGTGCCACTATATGCAATAAAACATAGGTATGAAAGCATGGTCAAAGTGAACTTGGCTTGTTGACGATCTTGAAAACTAGGGTTTCGTAGTAGCAATCTTCGCACTCGGAAATTCTACCGAGGCAAACAATAACTATAATAAGCACATAGCATAACATAACATAACAAAGTAACACACCAAAACCAACAAAGCAAAACCCAAAGGAAAACTTAAAGAAAAAACAACTCAAAGTTTTCCTACTTCAAATAACAACAAAAATAGTTTTATATAACAAAAATTTCTTAACATCATCTAATCATGGTTTTATGTTAACTAAACAGAAAATATTTCATTAAGCAACTAGGAGCAAAAAGAATTAAATAAAATCTATTATGAAACTCCCGGAATAAGCAAAACAAGCTTTAATTAAAATCTGATCTAACTCAATTTTTATAAATCCAAACATAGACAAATTATATATTTTGGAAACTACAAGAAAATTGTGATCTAACATAAAAAGAATCAGCATCATTGGACTTCTAGATCAAAAGTTATAAGCTAAACAAGAACGGAACTAAATCTGTTACGGAAATAAATCTGAAAACAAAACGGAGTTACCTGTCGTGAGGCAGAGATGGCAGGAAGGAGATGGCGATGTGGAGGGCTGCTCGGCGGGGGGCGAGGTCGCGGGCGAGGGTGGGGTGGCGGAGGAGGGGTCGGCGCTTGGGAGGTGGCGCTGGGCGATGGGAGGTTCGAGGAGAGCTCTGGTGGCGTTCTAGGCAGGAAAAGGAGGGCGGTGGCGAGAAGGCTACGGGCAGGGAGGCGTGGTGATGGGAAAAATGGAGCGAGAAGAGGAGGGGGTTTTATAGGCGGTCTCGGGAGGCGCTGGGATGGAAAGACGAGGGAGATCGGGAAGGTGGAGATTTCTGTCTCCATGGACATGGAAAGCTTGTGTAACGTGAGAGGAAACAGAGGAAGGAGATGATCTCTTGTTGGGCTAGAATAGGAAAGTGCTTAATGGGCCAGCAGGTTTTCCTAATAAAACGATTCCATTCCTATTTTTAAAATTAGGAAACTAAAACAATAAAAAGGAAATCAAATCAATTGAATAAAGAGTTTTATATACTAAAATTATCAGAAAAATAAAATGTAGATGATGAGCATTATTCCACGGCCAAAATAAAAACTTAAAAAATGTTTTCAGAAAATCCCTAAAGGCTTTATTTCTTTTTGCAAATAATTTTTAAATAAAAACTTTGGTTTTCTTGGCTCAAATATTTTCAAAATGCCCCTGATTTTGGAGGTCATTTTCCTCCGCTCTTCTTGCTTGCAAGAATTTATTTTTCGGGTATTTCTCGGGAAGAAAAATAGAGAAGCAAGTGCAAATATTTGAAAGAATTAAATTGCAAAACTCCGTTCAAATTCTTTATAGTTGAAGAAGTCATGTCATCTTCTCTCATTGATTTTAATAGGATGAATTTGAATTTACCGGAGAAGGGGAAAGTTATTTTATTCCCTCTCATTCAAAAGTTTTTGAAAAGGTTCAAATTTCACTCAAGTTTAATTCACTCAAGCAAACAAACAAACAATTCAATTAATTATACTAGTCATCAAACACGTGCGTCCGCACGGGCTCTCTATGGAGTATATATCATACTCATGGAATACGGTTCACTTTCGAGATGTCATAATGGTGAAGAGGTAGAGAAGCAAGACTCAAATCTCTTGCTGATGAGCTTCGAGCTTCCAGTCCTATTAAGGCATAATATAGAGAGTGCTCATTCAATGAGAATTTCCCGCATAAGTATTTTGGAAATCTAGGCCTGGCGATAACATCTGTCTTCTAAGGACCTTAACGGTCTGCCTAAGAAAAATAGATATAGTGAAACAAAGAGACTAAATATTGCTTGAACGGTCCTAAACATTCATCGATAGAGATGATAAAGACCCCAAAGAAGATGTTAGCCTGATGGAAGGGTGGTCTTGATGTTGCTTAGAAAAGATAGATGTATCCCAACTTATACTGCTCTCGCGAAAAGACTCTTTCTTACTACCCGTCTCATATGAATCGCCGCTCACTTAGTACAACTTCAGTACAAAGTTATATTAAGTGAGCGGCAATTAATATTTATCGAAGGAAGTATTTTTTTATTTGTTATAATTATACTTTGATAATGTATCCCATTGATCCGTGCTCCATTTGATCCGTATCATTTCATCAGAGCCGTGCTCCATTTGATCTAGTCATCAACCTGTGCGACTGCACGGGCTAGAAATATAGAAACCATATTTATACTCAAGAAATGTTTTAGTTTGTTTTTCTCACTGATTTTGGCAACCGAAAATATGAAAAAATGCGGCATATTGCTGAAAAATATTTAGTTACATGTAGTCGCACGGGTCATGAAAATATTGATGGATGTGTCCCTGAAAAGAAAAGAAAAAAAGTTAAACATTTATCATCGATCGAAGTTCCTTCTTAATGACGCGAGAATTTCCTTGTTTTTTCTTTTAATGTTTGAATTTCCTTGTTTCTTTCCTTTTTACATGATAATTTCCTTGTTTTTTTTCCTGCGTGGGGATTTCCATGTTTTTTATTTTATTTTTATGTGATTTTTTTCTGCCGGACGTGATAATCTGCAGTAGGCAAGTTTCTTCAATCCTGGTCATAAATTTTAGGTGAGACGATCTAACGGACTAACTAATTTTTGTTTTTTTATATGTGTATTAATTAGTTTTGATGAGGTGGATTAATGAGAATGGGAGCTTTCCTTCTTAATTTGTGGGAACGGGTGGAGACTTACCTTGTTTTTGTTGATTGTAGAGACTTACCTTATTTTCCTACGTGAGGTTTCCTTTTATTTTGTACGTCAGGATTTTCTTGTTTTTTACGTCGTAGGTCAGGCTACGTGTCAGATGGGTTTTTCTATAGGACTTGGTTTTTTAAGTGAGGTTTCCCTTTTGTTTTGTACGTGAAGCTTTCCTAGTTTTTTTCAACTAATGTTAGACTTAGACGTGTCAGATGCATTTTTTTCTAAAGGACGGCATCATTTGCGTTACACAACTTTTCCTTTTATCCTGATCGTATATTTTACAATATAACGGTTTAATTAATTTTGATGATGTGGATTAATGAGAGGTCTAGAAAGGTGCCTCAAATTAGTAAATATAAGATTAACATTCCAAAATTTAGAATTTTGGGATGTTACACATGTGGGCCCGGTGGGTTAGTCTAATTTAAACAGGAATTTAAACTGTGGTTAACTAAGGGCGTGGGGTCCGTGTGTCAGTGGGTCAGGGGGTAATTAAGTTGGTAATTAGCACCTACTGACGATGCCACGTCATCACCACCGGCGTGTGATCGCCGGCGACCAAATCCGCGGCGGGTGTGCATCGGAGTGGCTTGGGTTTCACCTACAGGAGGCTGCTTGGGCCGCGGGCGGTCCCGTTGGAAAGCTGGCACTCGGCCGCATCCAACGGAGGTGGAAGGAGGCCCTGGGGTTGCCGGAGCTCACTGGAACGGAGCTCGCGGCGGCTGCCGGAGTTCGGGCGTCGGCGGAAACGACGCTACAGCGAACGGCAGGAGGGGTCGGTGGGGTTTTTGGGCTTTTGGCATCACGCTGAGCATGGTGGTATGCTCAGACGCGACGTGCGTGTGCTCTAGCCACGGCGGCGACACAGCCGGCGGCGATGGGTTCTCGGGATCGACGGAGGCGACGGCTACACGGTGAAATCGAGCACGGGGAGAGAGAGGGGAGGCGTAGGAGCTCACAGTGGAGAGGAAGAGGTGGTCAGCGGGCTCGGGGGCGTCCGGAGTTCAACGAATCGGGCGACGACGACCGGCGGGTCCGAGGTAGGAGACGAGCCCGTGAGGGCGTTGAGGGGCTTCGGAGGCGTGGCTCGGTGAGGGGGTCGAGGACGGAGTGGCGGAGCCTCTGGGCTGCTCGGGAGGTTGAGGGAGAGGCGTTGGCTGCGGTGGTGGCGAGCGGCGGCGACGAGCTCCGCTCGGTGGGAGAGAGAGGGAGCCAGAGGAGGGGATGGGGATGAGAGAGTGAACGAGGGGGTTCCAAGGGGTGCGTGGCGTCGCGGGAGACGTCCAGAGCATCGGGGGGGGGAGCGGCAAGCAGGAGGTGGCCGTCGGTGGACGTGCATGCGGCAGCCACGCGCCTCTCGTCCTCCTGGCAAGGAGGAAGACGACAGGGGAGGCGGCCAGTGGGCTGGGCCGCTGGAATTGGACCAGGTGGGCTGAGAGGTGAGCGCTAGGTAGTCCTTTCTTAATTGCATTTTCTTTCTGTTTTCTATTTTCTGTAATTTGTTTTGATTTAGTAATAATACCAAACCATTTCATAAAATCCTGGGAACAGTTATGGGTGCTTCGAATTATTTGGGGACCCTTAACAATTTCCAACATTTTTGGAGCATCTAAAATATATATAGCATTTAAAGGCCCCAATTCAAATAAAATATGAGTTAATTTAAAAAATCCAGAGTGGCCAGAAAAATAAGTGCATTATTTTTGGCAAAGGTTTTCACCTTCATCAAAAATAATGAATTTTTCTAAAGAGCATTCTGAGTTCATTGAAAATATTTTTATTTTGATCCTAAATGCATTTCATTTAGTGCTAGGGTTTGTCATCCCCATTTCAAATTTCATGATAATTAAACATGATGCATGGATGCAATGCCACTAGTTACAAGCAAGCTCTAGGGCTATGACAACTCACCCCCACTAATCAAGAATCTCGCCCCGAGATTCAAGACGTGAGGTAAGAGGAAAAGGGAAGTCACAAAACTATCACAATCTTCATGATCCATTTGCCCTTCTCGAAGAGATTGATTCATTCCATCATCTTGGTCTTGACGTCTTCGCTTTCGAGATCTTCAGTCGACACGACAACAGAAAGAAGGGGAAAGCCCTACAGGATTTAATCTTCTTGAAGATCGAGCAACTCAAGATCAGTTCATGGAGTGAGACGTAAGAACAACTCTTGAGTTGAGACACCAAACACACATTAGGAATGATGGTAAAGAAATGGATGACGAAGGTTCAAATTGGTAGGCAACCATTCCATGCTTAAGTAGGATGGTGCATGGTTTCAAAGTAACATGGAGATGATTGCCATGATTCCATAACGGAACACCTTAGGAAAGGTGACTCGAAGAACTACTCCCTTAAGTGGCAAAAAGAATTACTTTTGATCCATAGATCGTTGGAACTCTTTATACCAGCCTAAGGCAATCACAATCGATCATTTGAAGGAGTTCGAAAGAATGACATACTCGGACTAGAATGGATGATGTGGACTACCTTGTGGAAGACAACGCATTGGATGATTTGCTTATCATTGGAATTGGATGGAACCCAAGGTAAGTCCACTTTTGAGGATGATCCTAGACATCAATTACTGAGAAGGGCAGCCCATGGAAAATTGGCAAGATGGGATGCAAGCTGGGAACAAAATGCAAATGTTGGGAAGGTTCCAACCATCATATCTGCCTGAGATTCAGATCTGGTTGGTGTTAGGATATTCCAGACTCATCGAGTCTAGAAAGAAAAATGAAAGTTTGCAACACAGATCGACGAGAAGATGTCGCGAGATTCTCGGGAATGAACTACGATAGCAAGCTCCAAAAGATGAGCTGGTTCTGCTACAAACAAGTGAACACGCTGTCCCAGACAAGCATGACCACGTAGTAGTCTTATAATACAACACTACCGAGTTCAGGTGGGGCACCATCAACAAGGATATCGAAGTCGTGTGCATGAAGTAGTATTCGCACATCAACTCCTTTTTCTTGAACAAATCAATCAGTGGCTTGGTGTGCTAGGAATTGCATATGGAATGAAGATGATCAGTCTATCAAACCACAGAATACTTCGCACATGCGTGACTGACTTGGGATGATTCCACAGGAAGCAAACAAGCTTTCTCGAATCCACGGCGACAACTTACATCAAATGCATGTGAGTTCGAGGAAGTCACTTCTTCCATCCAAGCATATGCTTCATGAACGGATCACGAAGGCATTGCTTACAAAGTTTTCAACACTAGGTTGATGTTCAACATGAATCATGGGGGGGACAAAATGCTACTGATGGGCTCAACAGCAACTCATCGGAATTTCCATATCACTGGACTTCCGCCATCATGTGAACACGGTGATAGTATTGGTCAGACCAAAATATGTAATGGTGTATGCTCGAGGGATCAACCACGAGTAAGACAACATTACGAGCATCGTTGGTTCTGATTTGATTTGGCGATAGCCCACACTCAAATCAAAGGATTGATAAGAGAATAGGTCCAGCAACCGATCACATGGACCAATCGATGAAGATATCATCTTTCTTCAACACACACTACACAAGAATATCCCTTTGGAACGAACTAAGTTGGGCAAGCTTTTATCTTCCAACTCTCCAAGTTGTTGTCTAGCTTAACCAACTAGCTCAGGGATATCCAACACATATTCTTGGAGAAGGGGTGGTTCACAAGAAACCAACTTGATCACGAGCTCAACATAACAGTCAGGAAACAACCCGGTAACACTTCCAAGAAGATATTTGGAAAGTCACGAACCACCGGTATGTTACTAAGCTCGAGAACAATCTTGCTTTTGAGGGCAAGACGATATGATCAAATGAGTGGGGACTTGACAAAATCCTAACTCATCTATCGAAGAATGCACCAGAAATAAGGACTAGGTAGCACGATCAATCTTAGGATCATGATTTAATAACCAACACGCTAAGAATGAGAATATTGTCCATTAACTAACAACCAACACGGTTGCTAGGAGTATTGATTTCACACATCATGGTTCACTTGTCGGCATTCCGGTTACAACAACACGAGGACCGAGGAATGAATGATGATGGTGAGAAGTATCACTACGTCAAGAATTCATGAGAGTTGGTGCAGTTCTCATGACACTTCGGACATAAAGGGGTAATACTCCAAGGTAGAAACGAACAAAGCTGAATTGGCATTTTGATCTGCGGGATACAACTACTTTGACCCAATCCTAGAAATGGATGAGGTATCGAGTTTGTTTCTCCAAGTCATTCGAGACAGAATGGCAGACGGACCACAAGAGTAATAGGCATCGATAAGCGAATGCACGCATACCCTTGACTATCAATTGACAAAGGGGTCGAGAATACAACTAAGGAGGAACAACTCGAGGAGCATATAACTTTCTGAGTTGTGGATGCATAGGTTAGTATGTCGAATCAAGTTCAACAGGGTTCTTCCGGATAACCCATGCAGGAAAGTAGAACTGGCAGATTCACAATTATAAATGGAGAACTCCTCAAGAGTACTCTGATTGTGATCCTTTAGTTCAGCGAGGAACTTCTGCCATAAGCGGTTCATGGCATTTGGAAGAAGGAAATACCACGGACCTCGAGGACTAATGCAAAGGTTACTAATATCCTAAAGGAACTAGCAAATACTAACAACATGAAGTAGGGTGAATCTCGGGTTCAAGAACCCAGGGATAGAATGCCTACTAACTAATAACATCACGGGATGCTTTCAAGAATAATGGCGAGAATCATCACATTTGGGGATACAAAAGCATTGCTAAATTACTAGGTGACTTCCTAAACACCTAGGGTCATAATAATAGCTCCAACATCTACGCCGAGGCAACAAAGTACCTCAATTTACCGATTAGTGTGCTTATTCTGACCAAAAAGGACATCGGGAATGGAAGGAAAGGATTTGCAAATGCATCAGACTATTTAGAGACCTGGGATGACTCGGACAGCATAACGGCTGTAAATGCTCAAAAAGATTTGAGACATCATACAAAATGGTGGCATAGCCACTTAACAACATCATATCAAGGTTCCGAGATCAACAGTTAACATATAGAAATAGTAGGAACTGAACTGGGGCGTAAAACCAACAATCTTAAAAGTCTATGGATTAGTGACACGTCATCCTAATAGATAGATGAGAAGCCTAGTTCTTAAACCCCGTAGAGGAGAAGAGGATGACTCAGATCAGAAGGCCATGAGGTATAAGGAGTAAAAAGAGCCTTACGTTCCCTTCCACAATCAATTCCCTTACATAACTAAAGCATTTCTAGACACAACTTGACCAGTTTGGCTTGGTAATCCTCTGAGAAGTCAGCTCGATACCAACGCTGTCAGGACCCCGATTCCAAGTCACATCGACCTAGCCGGTAACACCTCATATCACTTTGCGGCCTCACGCACGGTATTCTCATGGGTGTCGCCTTACCATGGCCCGGGACCGTTTGCGCCTTTTGGCTCACGTATATGATAGTGGCGCTAGCATCCATATGACAAAGAACCCGGGCCGACATGGCTAGTCGTGAACCCAAAGCGGCGCTAACCCATGGGGACAGGCATACATGAATCACATCGAGCATGTCGGTCATCAATGTATGAATTCGGGCTGTAGCACTGGGCTAACAGGACTCCGGTATCCCGGGCTGTAGCAGGCTAGGCAGGACTCCGAATATCACCGCGTGACATTTCCCGAAGGGATGTACATAGGAACGAAGTGAAACACATGCCGTCCATCAAGTGTCCAAAGCAGTAGTCTTTGGGCTAGCAGGACTCCGTGAACCGGGCAGTAGCGGACTACTATCGCTCAGAAGCACTAGACTACATTTCCCCATATGAGAGGCTGCCAAGGATAAACAACTAGATTGTCGGATCCCACACATACCAAGCATTTCAAACATACACACAATATGCTCAATATGTGTAAATACAACATGGCATCACAACATAACTCTCGACTCAAATATTTATTCATTAGGCTCCGAGGAGCGAGATATTACAAACATGGGTCTCATGACCCAACACTCGAAGCATACAAGTCAAAGCACAAGCGGAAGCTAAACATGTCCGAGTACGCACAACTATAAAATGAAAAAGGCTGCGAAGCCGACTATCTACCAGATCTGCCGAGGGCACAAGATCGTAGCTGAGGTAACAAGCTAAGCGTCAAGTCCAAGCGGAACTACTAGCGAGACCGACATCTCTCGCAAAACATAAAATAAGCAAGCGTGAGTACAAACGTACTCAGCAAGACTTACATCGTAACTATCTACATATGCATCATTATCAACAAAGGGGTGGTGGAGTTTGACCGCAGCAAGCCAGCTTTGACTCGGTGGCTATCCTAAACTACATTGCAAGTAACTCTTTTGAGGTGGCGCACGAGTCCACATATTCACCATATCAATACACCACTATGGACCCGCTCCGTCTCCCTACGAGAACGCCATCCATAGCACTCACGCTTATCTTGTGCATTTTAGAGTATCCACTTTCACTTGTCTATGAACTGATATAGGCAACCCGAAGCCCTTCTCCATGGACACGGCTATTCAATAGATCATATTAACCTGCGGGGTGTACTTCTTCACACGCTCTCACCACTTACCGTCGTTTACACGACATGTACTCGGCAACCTTCAAGCGGAAGCCCAGCGTGGGTGTCGGCCACAGCCTACCTAAACACTCAAGTCCCTAGTCCAGGTTTATCGCCTATTCAGGTTCCATCCGCAGGGAGTCCGCCGAGGTTTCCCATACAGCCCGAGCGATGTGTGCAGGGTTCCCGAGATACCAAGCGGGCATTCGCACACACGGACCACGGTGTATCTACCGCATCATAGCCCACCCCTAGGGTCAGCGCCACATACGGCCTCCAACACATATCCTACAAACACCAGAAACTAGTTGCAACTCCTAGACAGAGGACAAGGGTGGTTAAGAAGCCGAGAGAGTCAATTAAGGATCCCAATGTGTGGTAGTAACTGTTTCATGGATCACAAACACAGAACTCAGTTCCTGAGGACGGCTGCAATGAGACAACCCACCATGTACTCCTACATGGCCTCTCACCGCTACCTTTACCAAATCGTGTTCACACACTTAGCTCACACACAGTAGGACATGTTCACACACCTCCGATTCATCCCCGATGAATCAGACCTGACTCAACTCTAAGCAGTAGCAAGCATGACAAACAAGCATGAATGAGTAGGCACAACATGGCTCAAGCAACTCCTACTCATGCTAGTGGGTTTCATCTAATTCTTGTGGAATGACAGTCGTCAGAGGATAAAGGGTTCAGCTACCGCAGCAAGTAACACATGAGTCGTTGTTGTCCTAATGCAGTAAAATAGAGCAGGAGCGAGAGAGTGGGATTATATCGGAATGAACAAGGGGGTTTTGCTTGCCTGGCACTTCTGAAGATAATATAGTTCTTCATCGGTGTCATCGAATTCATCGTCGGTACGTCGTCTACTGAGAGGGAACAAACACCGGCAAACAAGGAAGAACACAATCAATGCAATGCACATTCACATGAATGACATGTCATGTTAAGGTACTGAATTCACCTAATGCAATATCTAGCCAAGTTAATTGAAGTGGAACTCGAACAAGAACAAATTCCAACTCCAAATGTTATTTCATAAATTGCCCTAATCATCATTTGTCATATTCAGTGAGGTTAACTTGTTCAAACATGCATGATCATGGCATAAACAGATTCTTCATATTTTTCTGATCATTTCTCATATATAACTTATTTGATTTGGAGCTACGGTTGATTTTCTATGAATTATAGAAGTTAGCACTATTTTCTGGAATTTCCTGAATTAAAATAAATCCAGAAAAAGAGTTATTGCGTCAGCATTAGGTCATGCTGACCTCAGCAGGTCAACAGGCAGGTCTAGGTCAAACCTGACGTGTGGGATCCACACGTCAGTGACACAGACTGGTTTGGGTGGATGACAGGTGGGCCTGGTCAACTGCCACGCCAGCAAAGTCAACCTGACATGTGGGCCCGGTGGGTTAGTCTAATTTAAACATGAATTTAAACAGTGGTTAACTAAGGGCGTGGGGTCCGTGTGTCAGTGGGTCAGGGGGTAATTAAGTTGGTAATTAGCACCTAATGACGATGCCACGTTATCACCACCGGCGTGTGATCGCCGGCGACCAAATCCGCGGCGGGTGTGCACCGGAGTGGCTCGGGTTTCACCTACAGGAGGCTGCTTGGGCCGCGGGCAGTCCTGTTGGAAAGCTGGCACTCGGCCGCATCCAACGGAGGTGAAAGGAGGCCCTGGGGTTGCCGGAGCTCACCGGAACGGAGCTCGCGGCGGCGGCCGGAGTTCGGGCGTCGGCGAAGCAGCCTTCAATGACGGCAGCGGGAGGGTCGGTGGGGTTTTGGCTTTTGGCATCACGCTGAGCACGGTGGTATGCTCAGACGGGACGTGCGTGTGCTCTAGCCACGGCGGCGACACAGCCGGCAGCGACGGGTTCCCGGGATCGACAGAGGCGACGGCTACGCGGTGAAATCGAGCACGGGTAGAGAGAGGGGAGGCGTAGGAGCTCACAGTGGAGAGGAAGAGGTGGTCAGCGGGCTCGGGGGCGTCCGGAGTTCAACGAATCGGGCGACGGCGACCGGCGGGTCCGAGGTAGGAGACGAGCCCGTGAGGGCGTTCGGGGCTTCGGAGGCGTGGCTCGGTGAGGGGGTCGAGGACGGAGTGGCGGAGCCTCTGGGCTGCTCGGGAGGTTGAGGGAGAGGCGTTGGCTGCGGTGGTGGCGAGCGGCGGCGACGAGCTCCGCTCGGTGGGAGAGAGAGGGAGCCAGAGGAGGGGATGGGGATGAGAGAGTGAACGAGGGGGTTCCAGGGGGTGCGTGGCGTCGCGAGAGACGTCCAGAGCGTCGGCGGAGGGGAGGGGGAGCGGCAAGCAGGAGGTGGCCGTCGGTGGTCGTGCGCACGGCGGGCACGCGCCTCTCATCCTCCTGGCAAGGAGGAAGACGACAGGGGAGGCGGCCAGTGGCCTGGGCCGCTGGAATTGGACCAGGTGGGCTGAGAGGTGAGCGCCAGGTAGTCCTTTCTTAATTGCATTTTCTTTCTGTTTTCTATTTTCTGTAATTTGTTTTGATTTAGTAATAATACCAAACCATTTCATAAAATCCTGGGAACAGTTATGGGTGCTTTCTGAATTATTTAAGGGACCCTTAACAATTTCGAACATTTTTGGAGCATCTAAAATATATATAGCATTTAAAGGCCCCAATTCAAATAAAATATGAGTTAATTTAAAAAATCCAGAGTGGCCAGAAAAATAAGTGCATTATTTTTGGCAGAGGTTTTCACCTTCATCAAAAATAATGAATTTTTCTAAAGTGCATTCTGAGTTCATTGAAAATATTTTTATTTTGATCCTAAATGCATTTCATTTAGTGCTAGGGTTTGTCATCCCCATTTCAAATTTCATGATAATTAAACATGATGCATGGATGCAATGCCACTAGTTACAAGCAAGCTCTAGGGCTGTGACAGAGTAGGGCATGGGAGGCGGCAGGGCATGGTGTGCCAACTGGCCGGTCCGTATCCCGTGTTCTAGTTTTTCTTGCCGGAGACCGCACCTTCACTTCACGGGTCTTGAACCCCGCCCCCGTACATAGAGATCGCAGGTGGAGGACGTCGGTCGCCGCCGTAGAATAGGTTTAGGGTCGGGTTTCTTTTATTTTTCTGTCCTATAAAAGTTCGAAATGTAATGAAAATCTGCCGTGTTTGCATTAATATCGGCCGGTGTATATGAACTTTCACAATAATGTACATATTGTGTGAGTACTAGCAAAGATTCCCGTGCGTTGCACGGAAGATCTCGATCTATTGGGAGAAAAGGATGAACGAGGGAAAGCCTTATCTGCAAATGTGAAGAGGAGTGCGGGTAAATTGTCATAGTTTCCTTCCTATCCGTTAGATATAGATCGGACGGCCTATATTGCAGGATGACAGGCACACCATCATCACCAACTCTGCTTTTTATTGAACAGAGACAAATCTAAAAAACCCAACTAAGCCAACCTCCCAGCATATCGCGCGGGAAAAGACCCGGCCTCGCCATTTTAGTCGGGATTACCGGATTACTAGTAGTAGTATCGATGGATCGCGCGAAGCAACATTTTTTTTGAGGGGGCGAAGCACCTACTAGTTTAAAAGGAAAAAAGGCGGTACACTCACAACACTCCTGTCGCGGTTGCATTGCAGCCCACACACATTCGGTCCTGCACACGGCTCACATAAGCGGGCAGCGCTTGCCTCTTCAGCGACACGTGGGACTGCACTTGGAGAAACCGACCATCGCCAAACTCCCCGCCCACCGCGTGAAAATCCTCCCCCACACACACAAAATTCCCCCAAATCTGATTCAACCGCCCTTGACCAAATATTCCCCAAACCCCCTCCCGTCCCCTCCACTCCATTCGCTCTGCCAAAGCCGCCCTCCCCGCCGACCGTCGTCGGCGCCATGTTCATCGAGGGCGACGCGATCCTCTCGCTCCCATAGTACGCTCTCGTAGACTGCCGTCCTCTAGCCGCGCCGCCACCTCTGGCTACGTTCTTGTGGAGGCGCACGACGGTCAGCGCCGCCACCGCTCGCGACGTTCGTATGGAGACACACGGTGGTCAGCTTCTCCCATGGTACGCGCATTCTAGACTAAGGGCCCGTTCATGTCGGTGTAGCGCTGAATGTTAGCAGATAGACAATGTTAATCTCACTGTTTGCCGAAGTAGTTTACTGTCAATATGCTCTGCTTCAGAAGCTTCCTTGCCCTGTTCTGCACTCAATCTGCTTAGCTAAGATGGCATGCCAAGGCCGATTAGTTGCTAAAATATCCTGCCATATATTTATTGTGTCGTAGATTGCCATGGTCTAGTAGCCAATCTGTTAGGTGAAATAGCTCTACATCGTTTTATACTCGATCATTGTTGCTGCGATGGCCTTCGATAGTTCGATGGCTGTGTGCTCGGCCTCATTGACTACTGAAACAGCCTGCCATAATTTAGCACTCAAATCTGTTTGTTGAATTAGCTTTACATATATTTCGTTACTTAGATCTGCTCGTCCAAATATCTTGCCATAGCTTTAGACATCGACCTAGGTATTTTTTTTGTAGACTTCAAAAAAAAAGCATATATGTTTTTCCTGTAATATCTAGTAGAAGAACTAATTTGTATGTCTAATAGATAGACAGGACTTGGATAACTTCGCTCGAAGATTCTCCGCTGCATATGTCGAGGGGTTGAAAACTTCATGAACTTTATCGAGCTGAGTACGGTGGTCCGAAATCAGATGTGCTCTGCCTGTGTAGCAGTTGTATGAATTCAGTTACAAGACCCCACCAACTGTGCAAAATCATCTACACTTGTATGGGATGTCGGTCACATATACTAGGTGGGTTCATCATGGTGAAGCTGTGAACGTCAATGTTATTGACTACGTGGAAGCAACAGATCACCATCTTGATCTGCCTGATGCTCGGGTGGAAGAGGAGGAGGAGGTGGTGGTGACGGAGCCAGTGAGTTTGACCAACATTGAAACAATGCTACGAAATGCTCGTGCATTCCGTGAACTTTCACCTGTAGAAGAAAAACGGTGGGCCCGCATGTTGGAACAATGCAACGTTGCTGTCACCCCAGGAAATAAGCTATCAGTATTCTCAGCTATGGTCACCTTTCTTCAGGTGAAGACATCTGAGCGGATGACCAACAAATCATTCTATGCGATGTTGGCTGCTTTCATAAATCTTTCCCGAGATCGTCTGAGCTGCCACACACCTACAGTAAAATGAAGAATTTCCTTCGTGCAGTTGGAATTGGATATGATATGATCCATGTTTGTAAGAATAATTGTGTTCTGTTCCGGAAGGATTATGCCAACTTAAATGAATGCCCGAAATGCAAACCATCAAGATGGAAAGAAGGCGATGCTGTGAAGAGGATTCCTCATAATGTTCTGAGACATTTTCCAATTACACCAAGATTGCAGAGGTTGTTTCATGATGCTGAAACAAGAGAGGATGTACTGTGGCATTCTAGAACAGGAGTACAGAGATCAGGATGTACTGTGGTAGTGAGTGGAAAAGCTTCAATGATAAACACAAAGAGTTTGCTGCTGACCTGAGAAACATTAGACTTGGCTTAGCTTCAGATGGATTTGACCCATTTGGCCCCCAAAGCGCCACATATAGCATGTGGCCAGTGCTTGTTATCCCTTACAACATGCCTCCAAATGTCTGCACCAAAGAATCAAACTACATGATGGCCTTGCTCATCCTAGGTCCAAAAAGTCCTGGAAAGGATTTTGATTTGTTCATGGAGCCTCTTGTGGAGGAACTTCAACAGCTATGGAAGGTGTTCTCACTCGAGACCTATATAGCAGCCCACCACCTGATTTCTTTCTGCGTCTTGTTGTAATTTGGTGCATCCATGATTATCCGGCTTTGGGCACTATGTCGTATGAACACACATGGTTACAATGCATGTGTTATTGTGACAGAATCCTCATCATCGCAATACTTAGCAAGATCTGTTACATTGGACACCGCCGTTTCCTTCCCAAGGACAAGCCGCATCCTAGAAAATACCAAAGACATGTGTTCAATGCAAAGCATGAAAACGTGATGCGCCAAAGAGGCTCACCGCCGATGAGTTGCAAGTGGAATTAGAGAAGGTCAGGGCATATTACACCAGAAACCATCCCGGTAATGGTAGCGGAAAAGGAAGCGTGTACGGTAGAAGAGAGATTATTGTTTACCCGCAGGTCCACTTTGTGGGACTTGGAGTATCGGAAAGATTTGGATCTGCGGCATAATCTTGATGTGATGCACATCGAGAAAAATATATGTGACAAGCATTATCGGCACACTTCTTAACATTGAAGGCAAGACGAAAGATACCTTAAAATCTAGGATTGATTTGACACACAGGTATCGAGAAAGGATTTGCAGTGCAAGATGAAGGTAAACCACGGGATATGGCACCAGCTGTATACGTCTTGGACAAGGTAAAAGAAAAGAATTCTGCGAGGTCCATCACGTGTGAGGTTCCCACATGGATTTGCTTCCAACCACGAAAGGAGAGTCGGTCAGATGGAAACAAGGTACAAGGGTTGAAAACTCATGACTGCCATGTCCTACTTCAAAGGGTTTTACCTGTTATCCTTAGAGGATTGGGCCGCTCTGACTTATACAGAGTAGTTGCAGAGTTGGGACAATTCTTCAAGGAACTCTACAGTAGAAATATCAGGATAGATGCTTTGGAGCGTCTTAGGGACAAGATACCAACTATACTATGCGACCTTGAGAAGATATATCCTCCAGCCTTCTTTGATGTGATGGTGCATTTGGCTGTTCATCTACCTGATGAGGCACTACTTAGAGATCCAATACAGTATGGCTGGATGTACCCTATTGAAAGGCGGCTAGGCACTTTCAAGGGCTATGTTAGGATCAGAGCTAGACCCGAGGGTTCCATTGCAGAGGCCTAGATTGCTATAGAAGCGTTGAAATTCTGCTCAAAATACATTGAAACAGCTGATCAGCTTAGCAAAGAGGTGGGTGAAGACAATCCGGGCTCAATGTTTTCGATTATTCTGCTCGAAATTACTGGGAAGAGTCGACAAGAGGACAAACCTAAAGATTTGGACAATATGGTTTGGTATGTGTTGAATAACTGTCCTGAGATACTACCTTATATCAAGTAAGTGCAGTACTGCAGCTTATACATCATAATCTACTAAACTTGCCGCACATTCTTATACATTTAGATGTTTGACGCGATCACTATGTTGTGCAGCATCTACAAAGAGGAGTTACTGCCGCAAAATCCAAGAAACATTGACAAACTGGTTATGGAAGGATTTGCGAAATGGTTAAAGAACCATGTAAGCTTTTGAAGTGCACTATCAGTTTTGTTAATATATTGAGTACATAAGATGATCAGCTTGTCTATTTTCTAACCATAGGTTAAGAAGATGCGGGAGGATGGGCAGGCAGTTGATGATGCCCTTTACTCACTAGCAATGGGTCCTGATACTCGGGTAAGACATTATGAATCTTGCGTTGTTGGAGATGTGTGATACAACACCCTTGCACGAGACGAAGGCAGGAAGACACAAAACAGTGCCATCCAGAGCATAGATACGTATGACAAAGAGACAACTGAAATGTATGCTAACATAACACACATTGTTCAGTTGCGTTATATCTCGATTTGAGGATCATCGGTGTGTGGTTACATTGTCTTTGTCGTTGGTATAACCTGTTTTCGGGATCGCAAAACCCAGAGCTGATGATTATTTCAAATCCATCAATGTCAAGGCGGCGTACCAGACCAACGAGCCTTTTATTTTGGCAAATCAAGCAACACAGATATTTTTCTTGGAAGACACATTTGCACGTAGTGATGACTGGAGAGTATTGCAAAGGTTTGAGCAGAGGAATTCGTTTAATGAAGTTGCACAATAAGATGATGCTTACACTGCTCCTGATGTACAAGATAACACAGATGTTCCTAATATCTTTGAGAACCATCACGTCAATGACGCCGGCGAAAAGATTGTCTGTCGTGCTGTGGACATACAAGAGTTGATCAAGAAGAAGCCAACGTTCGAGGACGTTGAGGACGAAGAAGAAGATGAAACCGTGGGGAATTACGATTCAGACTGATACACACGGCGAAGATGTTGACGCTGCTGCTGCGGATGATGATTACATTGCTTTTGTCATATTTTCCTGTCGGAAGACGTTTTTTATCTACTATGTGAAATTGTGTTTTCTATGACAACTGAAACCTGATGAGCATGTTGTTTAGTATTTTACTGTGAGAACATCACTTGTTATGTATGCTGATTTGTGTTTGGTGATTGTATGACAACTAAAACATGATGACATTGTTGTTTACTTGTACTCATATTTGGCTGTGAAACTTGAATTTGATGACATAGTTTGCTGTTGGACTGCAATTTAGTCGATGTCTTCGAATGAGAACAAAGCTGACCCGACAGGGCCTCTGCTATTTATTTATTTATATGAGCAAAAGGGGATACCCCCTGATTTCCGTTAATAGAAATCATTAGATGTTCACAACACTACGCCCAGCCTGCTACACAGGTTTCATTCATTACTAATTTCAGCAAAGTGCTCATGTCGTAGCCACTGAATACATCATGAGTGCTACATACACTGCAAATAAAGAGACAATCATCCTATAGAGCACATCGATTTTTCCCATTATCTTCACAAGCTCTTTCATCTCCTCATTGCTGTCAAGGACGTTCAGCAGTTGTTGCTTGGCCATGATCAGAGGAACTGCATCTTTAACCTTCTGCTCTGCATCTTCCTCTTCTGCCGTTCCTTCAGTTACTTGTCCAACACCCCAACCTGCTGGTATTGGGATTCCTCGACTAACCAAATAATCAGCGTAGTTGCATTCCCCCACATCAGCAACTTCCCAGAAATACAAATCACACGAATCTTCCCTTTTCTACATGAATCAAATTGGAAGATCATCGACCAAACTATTAAAAAAATCAGCAACTGAAAGCAGCAGAACAACACTTAAACATATTATTACCCCATGATTCGGGCATTTGTAGAAGACTCGGCCAGGGTTGCGGATTGTGGTTGAGACGCGACGGATGACTCTGCGTGATTTGCAGCAGTGGCACCACACCAACGACAGCGGGTTGCGATGAGCAATTGGCTGTGGTGCGTGTGCCGGTGGAGGTGTGATGAGACCCACAGGCGATGGTACGGGTGGCGACTTGGCGCATATCTGGTTGTTGCCTGCTGAAGAGCAGGTGGACAAGCAGCCAGCGGACATGGTTGCTGCGGCCAGAGCTTCTGATGCTAGGCAGAGCAAGTAGAGAAGAGGAGAAGCGAACGTTGGATATGTCAGTTTCATTACTTGCAGAGTAGCATACCACCATATATAGTCATAGTATAGGTTTGGATTCGAACCAGCTACAGGAGCACATCTTTCTTTTTTCTAAAACTCGGCAACGTCTCTTTACTGGTAAACTAGCTTGTTCTGTACACCTTCCCAAGTCTTTGATTTTCTTTCCCTTTTTTGCGAGGAAGGAAGGAGGACAAAATTGAGAGTTCCTCGGACTCGAACCCAAGACCTCTCGGCTGGAAACCAAGGGTGCTAATCACTTTTGTGGAGAACGTTCCCAGTGAGGAGGACGGCAGACGAACGCATTTTCCTCACAGTTTTCTTCCTATATATAAAAAAGTATGCTACTTGGTGTCCGCTTAGTCAAAAAACGATTGTGCCAACCTTGACCATTGGATTGACATTCAACGTCTGTCGCGTTTCTTTAGTCTCTTCTTCCTTGAGCCGCCAAAGCCAAACCAGCGCCGGCAGGACCGCCTGCTCCCGCCTCCCACGGCTGGCTGTGATCTTCCCCGGCTCCTGTTCGTTCCTGTCCGAGGCCTCACCATCGTCCTCCGCCTTGGTTCGCTCGCCGCAAAGCCGCCATCCGGTGTTGTTAACATGGTCAACAACCGAGAGGAATAAGGAGATGACTGTACATGGTGAGGATGACAGTAGGGACCCAGCAGCGCGTGTAGTAATTTTGTTTTTTCGGGACGGAGAAGGGTATCAACTGGGTTGTGCGGGATCCGTGGCCCATCTAGCCCAGGCTTTTATTTCATATGTTTAGCACATGATCAGCCCAGTTTGGTTTTTTCCTTTTTGAGAAATGGCTAGCCAACTCTTTTGTTTTTTGCAGAATAACCAACATAGGCCTACTTGCTTTTCTACGCCCTGTTGGGCCGGAAATCTTTCAAGATGAGGAGGGATGCATTTTGCCCAGAAAATGGGCTATAAGTAATAAGAAATGGGCTATAAGTAATAATAAATGGGCTGTAAAATGAAAAGAATACAGCAAACATGCAATTAGTTCCAAAATACTATTTTCTTTTGGATTTGGATATTTTAAATTTCATTGTTTTTGTGCGGGTAAAATTTCATTGAATTTAAATTAAGGTATATTTAGATTTAAAATTAATTTGAATCTGGCTAGAAATTTCGGGTTGTATGCTGTTTGGGACATATTTGGAGGCTGACTTGTGGGTCTACTAGGTTGACATGTACTTTGGCTTTGTCAAGTTAGTCCACAAACAATTCTAGCAGCACTCACCGTTGGATGTTAATCCAACGGCCGTGTTGTTTCTTCAATATCTGATCTTCTTGCTCCAGCCACCCAAACCAGCTCCGGTGGGACTGCCTGCTCCCGCCTCCCGTGGCCGGCTGTGCTGCTGCACAGGCCGCACCACCCCACCCTACTTCATTGCTGGCCAGGTGTCGGTGTCAAAATCGGCGGATCTCGGGTAGGGGGTCCCGAACTGTGCGTCTAGGCGGATGGTAACAGGACACAAGGGACATGATGTTTTTACCCAGGTTTGGGCCCTCTCGATGGAGGTAAAACCCTACTCCTGCTTGATTAATATTGATGATATGGGTAGTACAAGAGTGGATCTACCACGAGATCAGGGAGGCTAACCCCTAGAAGCTAGCCTATGGTATGATTGTTGTTTGTCCTACGGGCTAGAACCCTCCGGTTTATATAGACACCGGGTAGGGTTAGGGTTACATAGAGTCGGTTAGAATGGTAGGAGATCTACAAATCCGTATCGCCAAGCTTGCCTTCCACGCCAAGGAAAGTCCCATCCGGACACGGGACGAAGTCTTCAATCTTGTATCTTCAAAGTCCAGGAGTCCGACCAAAGGCCATAGTCCGGCTATCCGAACACCCCCTAATCCAGGACTCCCTCAGTAGCCCCCGAACCAGGCTTCAACGACAACGAGTCCGGCGCGTAGATTGTCTTCGGCATTGCAAGGCGGGTTCTTCTCCAAATCCTGTGTACTTGTTTGAATAGTGTCCGGCTTCTCGTAAGTATCACGCTCCTCGGCTTCCACGCCCAATAATGGCCATCTTCCACGTGTTGAACGAATGCGAAAAGCCAGGGTATTTTTACATTTACCCCCCTTGCTGCGCAAATGAGCTGCCTATATAAGAGACAAGGATCTAGATCCGAATCACACCACCTTCCCTTCGCGAGCTTTCATCGGAGCGCATCTGACAGAAACCCATTCCATCCTGGACAGTCGACGCGGCTCCTCCTCTCGCCCTCCTAGTCCTCAGCCTGGAGATTGGGAGAGATGCTCCGTCCCGCACAGCGAGTTAGTGACGCTCCAAACCAAGGGGTTTCTTGCCCCAACCTTCATGGTACCGGTTCGAGCCAGACTCGCCACCTATAAGGGCGGAAAACAAGCGGAGAGTGTCCCCAGTCCCTCCCGAGGAGAGCGGGTATGCCTTGTCCCTTATCTGATAAAAGGGCTCGGATTTCCAATTCATCCGTTTCTCCGGGGGCTCCTGGAGTTCTATGGCCTCAAGTTGCACAACCTTACGCCTGCCTCCATTCTGCATATTGCGGGCTTCGTGGCCCTTTGCGAGCTGTTCTTGGGCATCGAGGCTCATTTCGCGCTGTGGAAGAGGTTGTTCTGCCTCGTACCCCGTTCTCAGGAGGGGTCGAAATATCAAGTGGGCGGAGCCAAACTATGGTGCATCGCCGGGACTGGATATCTATCCGGAACCCCGAAGAATGCGTCCAAAGATAGGCCTTCGGAATGGTTTTATATAGAAGATGTCCCCCTGCCGGACCCTGTTCGGATCGGCCTCCCGGAGTTCAGTAATGCTCCTTTGAAGAAACGCCTAAGCTGGCGTCCACGGAGCCCTCAGAGGGAAAATGACAGGGACGTCCTTTACCAGATGAGCCGAATAAGGTTGTTGGCTCATTCCGGACTGACCATGATCGGGGTCATGGCCACATGCATTATGCGGGGGGTGCAGCCGCTCCAGTATAGGGGCCAGCCCATGCGGATTTCAACGGGGAGGATGATGCCACCCGCCATGGCCGTAAGGGGCCGGGATCGGCCGCCGATCCGAGGAAGATCTTGTCCGCATTGTACAAGGGAGAAGAGGAAGAATTTCTTTGCGTCAATCCTCAGGACGGGTTTTCTATGAACAATCCTCCAAGCTGGGTAAGCGGACATTTCTTTTTGTCCATCCGATCCATATTCCCATAGTCAAGTATCTCATTTTGTGATTTCGACGCAGGAACTGCGCTAGGCCGTAAAGGATATAAACAGCCCGCCTCCACAACCTAAAGATCCAGAACGGTTCATCGATCTGGCCTCCCAAGAGGATCTGGACATATCGGTGGAGCTGATTGATGGGGTATTTCACCAGCTGAGCATTGATAATGCCCTGGTTGCCATTACGGCCGATTACCCCTGAATACTTCCCGCCTCGCAGGTAACTGAGACCGAAGCCCCAACACTTTGAGAATGATTCATCCTTGCTTATTTTTGATCACTGTATACCAACGGTGTTTTGCAGGGGGAGCCCTTGAGGCGGAAGGCCGAGCCTGCGGCGGCTAGCCAACAAGGGACATCACAGCCCGGCAGGCTAAAAAGAAGTGCGGTCCGGATTGAAGCACCGGCGCAACGGTATGACGCGTCACCTTATTCCCTGATTTTATTCCGGAAGGCATAATAACGCTCGTGCTCTATTCAGGAAAAAGAGCGCTCGCCGGACTATATCCGGAGACGTTGCCAATCGAGCCTCCGCCAGCCAGGCTTCAAAGCCAGGCCCAAAAGCGGAGGCGAGCACGAGGCATGCATCGGATGCTCCTCCGACAGAGGATGCCGACAGATTGTCCGCCACCAACTCAGAGGTGGAGAGTGCCCTGAATCACAGCGCCGCCGGACAATTCTTCGTGACACATGTTTCTCCCAAGAGGCGTTGAGCGCCTTCAATTCGGAGATCGCACCTCGTGCCGCTCAATATGGTCTAGCTAGAGCAGCGGAGTAGTATGTAAAAGACATACGAGTGAGGAAATTTAATGCTTATATATGCCAAGAGCCCCGAGACTTGAAATAGTTAGAATAACTGATTTAAGGATCATTTATTGTGCAGGATCTTACAGAGAAGAATACCCAACTGTCCCAGGAGCTTGAAGAGTGCAAAGCCAACTTGAGGCTGCACAAGCCGCGACAGGGGAAGCCAAGGAGACCCCGTCTGGTAATATACGCTTTTAAAAGATAAGTATGTTATGAAGTGCGGCGTGTGTATAGATCTGATAATAACATTGCAGATGGCGCCGGGGTAGATCCGGACAAGCAACAGCTCTTACGCCGGTTAAAGGCCGGCGAGAACGTGCTTACGAGGGTGAGGCAGGAGAAAAATAATCTCCAAGATGCCAACACCCAGCTGGGTGAAGAGCTAAAGGATGTTCGTGCCAAACTATCTGACTCCATTAAGGAGAATCGGCGGCTTCGACGCGACATTTTTAGTAAGTGCTTAAACGAACTTTGAAAAAAGAGTTCGGCGAGGAAGTCGACTAACGAGTTATGTCGTAGGTATGCTCACAGGCCGTCCTGCGGAGAAATGCCCGGTTCTCGGGTGAGCTTCTTCCCGAGCTCTTACAACTGCACGAACGAGTTCGGCAGGTGATGAAAGGCGTCGCCCAGGCCTTGTGGCCATCTGTCTCCCTGCCCGAAGGCCTTGGGGAGCTTGCAGAGAGGCTCTAGGGAGCGTGGCGGCCTGTGAAGACGCGGTACACGAAGGCTAACCCAAACCACATGGCCGAGGTCGGACCTGTGGGGCCAGATGGGAAGGAGATCCTGTGAGCTTAGTGTACGGCCAGTAGAATTGGCATAAAGTATTCCCAGCAGGATGTAAACTAGACAACCTGTTAGATGGCATTGAAGAGGAATACAATCAGTCGAATTGACTATGTAATATATGGTGACATGTAAAATGCCTTCTAGCCAGATTGTAGATCGTTTGTCATAGAGGACCTTTTCGCTTCAACCTCGGGACCAAATAGTCCGGAGTGTGTCCGAATACCCTCGCGGTTATATAAAAACTGGGGCATGCGTTGAGACCAGGCGTAGGGGTCATTAGTGCTTTATCAGACAAGTGCCCAACTAGTTATGTTATACTACATGGTTAGTAAGAAACATCTTCCAGGGAGAATAGTTCCGTTAGGGGTTCCTTTCCCTGGGAGGCATGCCCTAAAGTGCATGTCCGGACTGCGAAAAAAGCAGAAAAACATCTGGGGGAAGATAAATAAATAGGTAAGAAATCTTATTTTAGTTGACCGACCGAATATTCTCTTAAGAATGCTAGCTTTCGGCTTCACCCAGTCTGAGGTACACATCCGGCTGACCCGGCAGTAACAATTGCAGAGGTGCTCCCTTTACCACCTAGCCGACAATCGGGAACGTATGGGTAAGCACAGGAGCCAGGTAACCCAGATTGGCCAAAACTTAAGTCATATCGATGCATATAATGGTGAATAAAAGGTACATGCGGAAGTGTGACACATGTATTGGGCATGAAGCCCTTATAATTAAGCTTCTGTGAAAGAAGCCCCCAGGTACAATGAGCACGGATAGCCCGTCAAGTGTGTGCGAACAATGCGCTAACGAGCCTTCAAAGGCCGGAGAGAAAAAGGAGGGAGAAGGAGAAAAATAGAAGACATCTAAAGTATAAAATATGGACAGAAGAAGGAGTGGAACTCAGAATCCGGCGCTAGGCGTAGAATCTTCGGAGACGGGCTGCATTCCATGGGTTCGGCTTGAGTCGGTTATCCGATGCATCTCACAGATGGTACGCTCCGCCGGTCAGGACTTGGTCGATGATAAAGGGACCTTCCCATTTGGGCTTAGTTTGTCCTTTTTCTTGTCCGGCGGGCATAGAACTAGCTCACCAACATTGTAAGTTTTGGCCCGTACATCTCTGCTTTGATATCTTCGAGCCTGCTGTTGATAAAATGTGGAACGGGCTTTTGCTACGTCACGCTCCTCCTCCAAGGCATCCAAATTGTCCTGCCGATCGAGCTCGGCTTCTCTTTCTTCGTACATGCGCACGCGAGGTGAGTCATGAATTATGTCGCAGGGCTGAACTGCTTCTGCGCCGTATACCATAGAGAATGGTGTGAATCCAGTCGTGCAATTCGGAGTGGTCCGCAGCCCCCAGAGTACGGAGTCGAGCTCCTCTACCCAGTGCGTCTTAGATTCCTTGAGGGACCGCACTAATCTGGGTTGGATGCGGCTCATAATTAGATCATTTGCTCGCTCGACTTAACCGTTAGTTTGAGGGTGATAGACTGAAGCGTAGTCGAGCTTGATGCCCATCTTTTTGCTCCAGAGTTTGACCTCGTCGGCCGTAAAGTTCGTGCCATTATCAGTGATGATGTTGTGGGGGACACCGTAACGGTGTACGACCCCTGATATGAAGTCTATCACCGGTCCGGATTCGCCATCTTGACAGGCTTGGCCTCTATCCATTTGGTGAATTTATCCACCATGGCCAGTAGGTATTTTTGCTTGTGGGTTCCCCCTTTAAGGGGTCCGACCATGTCAAGCCCCCAGACCGCGAAGGACCAGGTGATGGGTATAGTTTTGAGGGCGGTGGGTGGCATGTGGCTTTGGTTAGCAAAGAGCTGGCATCCGACGCATCGTTGGACTAAGCCCTGAGCATCTGCCCAGGCTGTCGGCCAATAGAATCATGTA
The DNA here is from genome assembly GCA_021605205.1 of Aegilops longissima. Lineage (NCBI taxonomy): Eukaryota > Viridiplantae > Streptophyta > Magnoliopsida > Poales > Poaceae > Aegilops > Aegilops longissima. Next base: position 609,077,881 of record CM038681.1, on the reverse strand, counting down.
TGGAAGGCCTTGCCTACAAGGGCCCGGGCTGCGGCGTGGTGCCCGCCGAGTCCGGCATGAATTTCAGCCAGAAGATTCCGTCCTTTCTCTTCGGAGATACACCTTTGAAGGACTCCGGTTGTGCTTTTCTTATAAATCTCTCCCTCATGGACTTTATAGGCTTTAGATCGCCGCACTATGCAGCGGGCCTCGTTTTGGTCCTCGGGAAGTTCCTGCCTGGTTAGGTAGGCTAGGAATGGTTCTGTCCACGGGGCAATGACTGCCATTATTACATGGGCTGAGGGTGTTATTTCGTTGGTAGAACCACCAACTGTGTTATTTTCGGACTCTCCTTCCCATAATACGAATGGCTTAAACAACCTCTCTAGGAAGATGTTGGGGGGGACCGCATCGCGCTTTGCGCCAATGCGTGCCAACACGTCTGCTGCCTGGTTGTTATCCCGGGCTATGTGGTGAAATTCGAGCCCCTCAAACCGAGCTGACATTTTTAGGACGACATTGCGATATGCTGCCATTTTCGGATCCTTGGCATCAAACTCTCCATTTATTTGGGATATCGCGAGGTTCGAATCCCCGCGCACCTCTAGGCGTTGAATGCCCATGGAGACTGCCATCCGGAGACCATGTAGAAGGGCCTCTTATTTGGCTGCGTTGTTGGAGTCCGTATACATTATCTGGAGTACGTATTGAACTGTATCTCCGTTTGGGGACGTCAGAACGACGCCAGCTCCCGGGCCAGCTAACATTTTGGAGCCGTCGAAGTGCATTATCCAGTTGGAATATGCGCCGTACTCTTTAGGGAGTTCGTCTTCGATCCATTCGGCGACGAAGTCGGCCAAAACTAGCGACTTAATAGCTCTCCATGGCTTATAGGTTATGTCGAACGGGAGGAGCTCAATGGCCCATTTGGCAATCCGGCCCGTCACATCGCGGTTGTTTATGTTTGGGTGGGCGGGTGGAATTAAGTCCGGAACCACGCCCAATCTGAGGCTTAAGGGCCAAGCAGCTTCCGAATTTGGAAGCTTGGATTCTTGGATGTTGTCCAATGAATCTAGCCCGCTGCCTGACTTTAGGTTCAGGGCTTGCGTGACGTCCTCTCCTCCGCTGGAATCCGGCATGGAGGGGTCGGGAATCCGGACGTAGCTAGTCCTTAAGGTAGAAGAAGGGTCGCCGTATTGTTTCTCTACCACAGCAACGTGGTGGGTAACCTAGGGAGAGTTGATCTCTCTCAGATCGGGTTTAGGCCCAATCTGATCATAGTCTATAGCAACTCCTAGGGCGGCGATGCGATCCAAGAGCTCGTTTAAGGAAGAGAGCTCCATCGGATCTAACTGCTCGGCGAGCTCCGAGTTAACGTGAAGATTTCTTTCGATGACCCGATAAGTCATCATCGGTGCGGCGGCCGAACAGGCGGTCATAAGAAAACTGCCTAGCCGGAGAGTTTGGCCGACAGCCAAAGCTTCTTTAGCAATAGTGCCGTCTTTAAAGACGGGATGAGGCATCCTTCCTGACGGCGACGACACAGAGGAACTCTCAATGAAAGCACCAATGTTGGTGTCAAAACCGGCGGATCTCGAGTAGGGGGTCCCGAACTGTGCGTCTAGGCGGATGTTTTTACCCAGGTTCGGGCCCTCTCAATGGAGGTAAAACCCTACTCCTGCTTGATTAATATTTATGATATGGGTAGTACAAGAGTAGATCTACCACGAGATCAGAGAGGCTAAACCCTAGAAGCTAGCCTATGGTATGATTGTTGTTCGTCCTACGGACTAAAACCCTCCGGTTTATATAGGCACCGAATAGGGTTAGGGTTACCTAGTCGGTTACAATGGTAGGAAATCTACATATCCGTATCGCCAAGCTTGCCTTCCACGCCAAGGAAAGTCCCATCCGGACACGGGACGAAGTCTTCAATCTTGTATCTTCAAAGTCCAGGAGTCCGGCCAAAGGCTATAGTCCGGCAATCCAGACACCCCCTAATCCAGGACTCCCTCACCAGGCCATTCCTCTACTCACCCACACCTCATGTTATTTTCCGGTGACGGCAGCTGGACTAGTAAACCCTCGTACTCCCCACCACGTGGGCAACCATTGCCGAGTCTTCCCCGGCTCCGTGTCGTTCCCTTCCTACGCCTCGCCGCCGTCCACCGCCATGGTGCTCTCAACGCGGCCTGGTCAACGTGGTCAACGAACGACATCCATCGGCCGTGGACTGTACGCGCAAAATAATGATTCCTCCACCTGACAGCTGGGACCCACCGGAAGGGCCTCTGTATTTCGCGAAAAAAACGTTCCCCCCGCTGACATGTCGGACCCACCAGCTATATCTTCGCACGCAAGGAAGTGCCTCCTTATTACGCACAAAAAATGAATACCCACCCTGCTAGCTGGGACCCACCATAGTGGGAGGATGACTTGTGGGACAACTAAGTTGACGGGGACGGAGGGCTTTGTTAACTTAGTCAATATGAATGATTCTAGCTCCAGTGACCGTACGATCTCCATCCAACGGCCGTAGTGCTTATTCAACCTCTGGTCTTCTTGCTCCAAATTACCCAAAGCAGCGTCGGTCGTGCCGCATGCTCCTGCCTCCGTGGCGGCTGTCTTGCGCGGAGGCCTCACCGCCCCCTACTATTCCCACCGCTGGCTAGGCCCTGCGGCGACGGCAGCCTCACACCGCAGCCAAACCAGTGAACCCTCGTAATCCTCTCCGCGCGGGCTTCCACTGTCGTGTCTTTCCCGGCTCCGCGTCGTCCCCTTCCTAGACCTCGTCGTCGTCCACCGCCGTGGTGCTCTCGGCGTGGCCTGGTCAATGTGGTCAAGGAACGACTTCCATCGGACGTGGACTGTACATGGAGAGGCTGACAACTGGGTCCACGGCCGCAGTAAGGAAGTGCCTCCTTATTACACGGAAAATAATGATTCCTCCACCTGACAGCTGGGACCCACCGGACGGGCCACTGTATTTCGCGGAAAAAACGTTTCCCCCTGACTGCTGGGACCCACCAGCTTCATCTTCGCCCGCAAGGAAGTGCGTCCGGGCCAAAAAAAACGATTCGCCCCTGTTTACTGGGACCCACCAGCTACACCTTCGCACGCAAGGAAGTGCGTCCGGGCAAAAAAATAAAACAATTCGCCCCGCTGACTGCTGGGACCCACCAGCTACATCTTCGCAGGCAAGGAAGTGGCTGACAGTCGGGACCCACCTGGTCGAAGCGTACGTAGCGTAGTTATCCTGGTCGCGAATGTGTACGTACATACTGGTCGATGTAGAGGCGCGCACGTGTCATAGTAGAGGCGCGCACGTAGCATGTACACGTACGTACAGTGGCCAGGGTGCAAGAAATAAAATACGGCCACGTATGTGTCATACGGGCGGTGTCTCGAACGCCTACTCGCGCATACGTACGGCCAGGGCTCGTGTACATGGCTGGGTCGGAATGGAGAAACAACGTCGTCGTCGTGTTCATGGGGAGGCAACGGAATACGTCGTGTTCATGGGGAGGCAACGGAATGCGTCGTTTTCATCGGGAGGCAGCGGAACGCGTGGGAGCCAACCGGCTTGGACGGAACAGGCGATGGAAACGAGGCCTGGCGTACCGCAGAAGGGAGGAAACAGCCTTGTGTTCGACTGGCCACGTTCGGAACAGGGTCCTATTGATCGGAAGGGGTGTGGCGTACCGCAAAACGGAGGAAACGGACCTCCTACGGTCGAAATGGGGGTCTTGTTGATCGGAGGGGTGTGGCGTACCGCAAAACGGACGAAACGGACCTCCTACGGTCGAAACGGGGGTCCTGTTGATCGAGAGGGGTGTGGTGTACCGCAAAACGGACGAAATGGACTTGTGTTGGAGCGCTATGGTCAAAATGGGGGTCCTGTTCATCAGGAGGGGTGTGGCGTACCGCAAAACGGGACTCCACGGGATACTGTTCATCTCCACCGTCGACCTCCTCCAGGCTCCACGGGCTACCGTCGACCTCCTCCAGCCTCCACGGGCTACTGTTCATCCAGCCTCCACCGCGCGCTACTCCACCGGCTACTGTTCAACCACCCCTCCACGGGCACCCCTCCACCGTCTGCTGTTCATCCAGCCCTCCACACCACGGGGTCCTGTTCAACCACCCCTCCACAGCCACCCCTCCACCGTCTACTGTTCATCTAGCCCTCCACACCACGGGGTCCTGTTCATCCAAAGGCAACACCACCGCTCACTGTTCATCCAACCCCCCCCCCCATACGCCATCGCTCATCCCGAGGCAGCATCGATCGGCTTGATTAGCGGCGATGAGCGAAGAATCGCTTCGATCGAGTTCGATTAATAGTCATCGATCAATCGCTCGGTTCGATGAACGCGTAGCTGCGGTGCAATCGCTTCGGGTTCGTTAGAGCCCAACGCCTCGCTTCGGGTTGATTAGAGCTAACGCCGCACGCGTGTACGAGAAAGCGCGCATCGCCGCCCCGACCTCCCACCGTAACCGGCAACTCCCCAAAATTTTCCTCGCCCTCGCTTCTACCATGGTTTTTTCCGTCATGGACGACCCAAAGAATGTCTTGCAGCTGCGTCTCCGGCCCGCCCAGGACGAAAAGCCCATTTTCTGTCATGATTTTTGTCATACAAGTAGGAGCCCACCACATCTATGATGATACCGGGTTTTGTCACAATTATCGTCATAGAAGTGTCATATGTATGACAGAAAAAAATTGTTCGACCCAAAATGTCACGGATGTGTCTTTTTTTTGTAGTGCGAGGAGAAAATTTTACTACTCCCTCCGTTTACTCCTCGTCCCTAGTACCTTGGTTAGAGAGATTATCATATTTGTTTGGAATATATATGTCCTTTAGTACTCCCTCCATTTACTTATACAAGGCCACTATAAAAAAATACATTTTGCATCTATACAAGGCCACAAAGAGTAACCGAGACAAAAGTTACTACTCCCTCCTTTCCAGTTTATGGCTCAATTTCAAAATCTCTCCAACCAAGGTAGACGGTGAGTGGTCGAATTAATGTCTTACTCCTAGTTTGCACAAGTAATTAGTACGCTCGTTTTTCTCAAGAAGTTATGTTTACCGAGGCATTAATTAGAACGAATGCATGAATGACCACTAAATTTCAATGAACTTCTACATGCATTGGTGAGTTTTCTGTTGACACTGCTTGCATCGGGTGATCTAACGCACCTCGAAATCCAACATGTGATGGTACTACTACTAGTAGTAGAATTGAGACTTATAAAACGGAAAAACGAATGTTTTTTAGATGAGCCCTATAAACCCTAGTGGGTGCGTACTCCGTAAAATCAGATTTTCCCAAAACTAATTTGCTCAATCTTTATTTGCTTGTTTCCCTTCCTGCCTCCTTGCCTCGAACAGACTATGCCAAACTCCCCTGCCTGCCGCGCGGGAAAAGACCGTCCCTCGCATTCTTTTAGTCTGGGTTTGTATCGATGGATCGGGTGAAGCAGCAAAAACCCAAGCCGTGTCTTGTACGCCTTCCTTGCCGCTCACTTTCAAGAATTCTGTACTTCCTGTCACCGACATGTGGGACATATAGCAACCGGGTCAACGTGTCAAGCACCAAATAACAATGCAGAAGAACAGGGGCGACTTACCGTCATCTGCAAAGAGTAGTAAAGAGCAATGGGACGTCAAATCACAATGTCGCACCTTCCTGCATTTAACGGCAACCATTATTTCACACTTCGGTTCGCCATCATCTCAAACCACGTAGTATTTCTTCTGCCTCAAGAGGGACACGCGCATCGCCTTGATACATCATGACACGTGGGACCACATGACAGGCCATGCTCCCCCGACGATCGCTCGGTAAAATCACCTCATTTTTACTATACTTCCTCCGTACCGGTTTACATGGCATGCATGTTGTTCTAGGTTGAGAATTTATATGTGATGAACAGTATATGTTTAGAAACTAAATCCGCTTAAGAATCCAATGATATACTTTTTGTGACATAGTTACTCTTATTTAGTTAGTCAAATGGATGACCTAGAACTACGTGCACGCCCTATAAACCGATATGCCTAAAAAAATGATACGGAGAGGGTAGTTCAATACGTATCTTTTTAGATCAGTATAGTCGGGATTCACCAAGGAGCAAATCCAAGTGGTAGGCTGCTCCTGTCGTGTTGGCGTAGCAACTCAAGCAGGGTCAGTCCGCACACGAAATGGCGACACACTTAACAGGACCCCTTTGGCCGACATGTGGCTCAACCACCGTCTTGTTCCAGGTGCGATGCACCAAATTACAGTTCGAAGCAGCGGTTGGAACCGGAGGCACCCCGGGCATAGCGCCGCAGTAGTAGAAAATGAGCGATGAGGGGTCAAATCACAAAGCCCCACCTTTCCCGCATTAAGCTGGACAGACGAAGAAACCATCATTTCCCTCTAGGGCGCAAGAGCATAAAGAAAAGAGAAAACAATGGTGCTTTTTTGAAAAGAACCTCCACTACAAAGCGGCTTCTCCCTCGTCCTCTTGAAGAAAACCGATGATGCGTGCGGCGGTAGGGTTTGTAGGAGTACTAAGGAGCGCGGGGCCATGTCATAGTAAACCTGAGAGGAATTGAGTTCGAGTCGACGCCTTAAATATGTGTGGGCCGCTTGGTTTTAGGGGAACGAGGCAGCATTTTCGGTTCAGGGACCAGTGGAGATATAGTATGTACAAAAAATTGTGGACATAGGTTCGACCAAAAGGCAATGATGCATGGCCCTGCATTTTGATATACCCGGGGCCGCGTGAAATTTGCTACTCTACTCAAAAATAGTAAGGTACACATGCATTGAACGCATGAGATTTTGAAACCAAATTATGAATAAATACACACTATAGCATGTAAAGCTTTGAGTCATGTACGCATGATGTAGATGTTTGTTTAGTTCTTATAGTTCATCTCATTCAAAATCAATTAGTTTTATAAAAATGCTAAGATTCATGGGGTTGTGCATTGTAAAGCATAAAGTAAAAAACAAATAATGGCAATTCATTTAGAAAAAAAATTCAATTATGATACGGAAGATTCTAGAACAAAGGAGAAGTGCTTGTGTTTTGAGGTTTGTGCATTATGCTTAAGTTCAACCATGGAGTCTTCTAAATTGTACATGTGGCAGATCTAGTGGAATGTTGATGATATCCAACGGCCTGTAGTGCTCGGATTTGCCATCTCTGCACTGTCGGATTAGCTTCATCCAGCGACCATCTTTCAAAGTTATTCGCACACTATATAGTTCTTGTGCCATAGTTGCATGTCTTGGAAAAAAGCTACTAGTGGGTTTTACTAGCTATTTAGGAATAGAAGATGTATACATGGAAGTTGTAGGGAAAGAGATGACATGGAGTATCTCAATTCCTATGAGTAGGGATTGGAAAAGAGATGTCATTTGGTTCACATCAAAGGAACTTTTCTATTGAATCTAGAGATAACATGTATCTCAATTCCTATGAGGAGGGATTCAAAAAGCGATGTAATTTGGTTCATATCATAGGAACTTTTCTATTGAATATACGCTAATGTTTATTTTCCTTTGAAATTATGGGAGTATAGGAATCCATTTATATGAACCAAGTGGCTCTAAAGCTATAGAAATGATATCATGTTTATTTCCTTTGAAATGTGGAGTATATGAATCTATTCCTATGAACCAATTGGCTCTAAAGGAAAAAATCCTATAAAAATCATATCATATAGAGTTCCTATGATATTCCTCCGCACCAAAGGATGGTTGAAATTGCTGCAGGTGATACGATGGTCTTTCTTTGTAGACTCCTCCCCCATCTTTATAGTTAGCTCTCAAAGATGAATGAAATGATATATACAGGGTATTGTACACGTGCAATTTGGTACAGAAAAACTCGATACAAGTTTGCGAGGTTCAAATTTTCAATAAAGCTATATGCACTGCATTTTGGAACGGAGGGAGCATATGGCAGTTGCTAACACTAACGTGGAAGATTTGTGTGTAGGAGCAGTGGCTGTTCTGTTAAATGACATGGCAAAAAAAACAATGTCGGATGCCGATCTAACGGTTCTTACGGCGTTCGTCAGGAAAAGGCTTGTGGTGAACGTTTGTCGGGTAATGATTTACGGACACATGCATTGCATTGATACGTGCCCCCTCTCTCTCACGCACACGCACCCTCACAGGTCACGACTCTCCCAAGTCCTCTCGCACCCACCGTCTATCTGCAGGTAGACGTCACACACATATCTGCTCTTCACACCCTACCCTCAGAACTTCTAAAAAACAAAAGACGTCACGCACATTTTATTTTAGCTCACACGTCACACACTGATACTATTACTCTTGTGGCGAACGTTATTTGGGCATAGTATATTGTACTCTCACGAATAGAAGTGGTGCACGCACGCACTAGTTATCTCACACCCACTCGCGGGTACACGTAGGAGCACATTTTTTTGAAGCTGGTACAACAAAATTGCTCCACTATATATATAAGCAGGAGCCTTAGCGCTTGCTTTACTAGGGTTCCTCTTGTTCACTCTCTCATGCTCTCCAGATCTAAGCAAGACATAGGTGGCCACACTCTCTCAGCTCAAGGCTGGTCACAAATCTGGCCGGACAACCTCGACTGGGGTAGGGGTGTAGGTGCATCGTTCACGCTGTCGTCAACGGCGAGGGAGGAGACCAACGGCTGCCCGCGCGTCCCGATCGGCGGCCGTGCCGTTCTCTCTGAGAGAGCTCCAGCTCGGGAGGGCCTATGACCCCTTCTTCCTCCCTACGGCATTGTGGCCAAGATGCGGCCTCCCGACGCCGTCTTTGCTACATGCCGACGACCCTCAGGTATATATTCCTTCGAAACCTTCCTTGTTTCATCGCCCTCGCTCCCCACTTGGCTTCATGTGGATCTTTTTCTACTTCCGTTCGTTGTTCCAAATCCACCTAGACTTTTACTATTATTAGAGGTAAAGCAAGTTCATACAGTCGACTCTAAGAGTTGGTTCAAACAGGGAAGAAAGTGGGCAAGCTGTAGCATGAATCTAGGACTTGGTTCTAAGAGGAAACGGGGAAAGTAGTAGATACTGGCTACCCAACCGGTATCTTGGTTGAAAAGACAAAGAAAGCATGGTGGATGGCGAAGGGTGGGGGGGGGGAGTGGACCTATATCTTGGTTGAAAAAGGAAAGAAAGTGACGGGTGTTGGGGGACAACGCAAATGAGAATGAGCAGGTCTAGATTTCCTGTGCTCACATAGGAAAATATCGCCGAAGAGATAAAAAATGGGACAAATGCAGACATGCTGCCTGAATGATTGCCGCTCTCGGCAACCACATCTGCCTCACCACTTTATGCCCCTGCTGTCCCTACGCCCATATCGCTACCGTTAATGTAAAATCACATGAAGCATTAAGCAATGCCACCTAATGTCACTATAAGTAATGGTCTAGTGCCGTCGATAATTTGAAGCAATGCCACCACCATTTTATGAAGTGCTTCCGTCTTGCTTTATTTCCCGTGAATTGTGTTTTTGCAGTTACACTTAAATCTCACACCGCTAACATTGCTTCATCCCAGTGGAACTGCACAAATTTGATTGCACATTTACTGACCATGTGCTACTCTCATGACAGTAATACTAATGCTATTGTTCTGCATGTTAATCTAGTGGCAGTGTTGATGTGATGCGATGGTACTTACTTAAGGACACTTTCATACTATCAATCTAGTGCCAATTATAACACAACAAATGTTGTTGTTAATCATGGGCCATTGCAAATATCTGTCACTGTTTAAATAACCGTATTTCGTATTTGCACAAATAGGGATGTCTGTCTCCATATCGTTTCGGGATGTCTGTCTCCGTATCGTTTTCTATCCGTGCAATCAAAAGCACACACCTCAGTTTTAGTAGAACTGCGCAAAATGAGATGGCTATTCCTAGCTGCCGTCGTCTAACCACCCGTCTTCCAGGTATTCCTACATTGGTAGTTACTAGGTAGAATGACCAACGCAATCTAAAAGAATCTGATTCGTACGTTTTACTTCCTGATTGCAGTGCAGGGATGAGCGAAAACATCTGCATCCAAGTCCGGAATGCACTTTCTTCCAGTTCATCCATGGACCGAGGACTAGCTGGCACGGCTGCACGGAGGTTTTTGGGACAGGTGCGCGGACAAGAGGCATTGTGGTATTTTTATTTCTGCAAATAGCGGCGCTTAAATTTAGTGGAATGCACAAGACTTTCAGCTGTTCAGTACACTGCATGGTTCAGTTTAGCATCCCGGCTGAGAACACAATTATAATTGGTTATTCTGGAATGAGAGAACCTAAACCTGAATGGTGGCAACAAGAAAAAACCAGAGTGAACTCCAGGAAATTTAAGTCTGCCGGGAGGCCCTTTGCTCAAAGAAGCCTTGCTTGTTTTTTCCTGATTTGTAAATCTTCTCACAACTTTGTCTTTTGCTGTGAACTAGTATATTTTGTTACGTTCTATGAATCATTGAGATGTATAAAATTGCTTAACTTATGCTTTTCAAGTTTTTTATGAAGCCGAGTTTAATGTGAGTGTTCCACATGAACGCTGGACTAGCGTGTGAACGTTTGAATTTACATTGTGGCATCGTTAACTGCATGAACCACTGTAACAAGATACATAGTTGCTTATATGTCAGACAGCAGATTGTTGATTGTTAGCTGGTCGATAGCCTAGTGATGAAGCGAGCTGAGCCAATGTGCCGTTGTCGGTGTCAGTACCGGCGGATCTCGGTTAGGGGGTCCCGAACTGTGCGTCTAGGCGGATGGTAACAGGAGACAAGGGACACGATGTTTTTACCCAGGTTTGGGCCCTCTCGATGGAGGTAAAACCCTACTCCTGCTTGATTAATATTGATGATATGGGTAGTACAAGAGTAGATCTACCACGAGATCAGAGAGGCTAAACCCTAGAAGCTAGCCTATGGTATGATTGTTGTTCGTCCTACGGACTAAAACCCTCCGGTTTATATAGGCACCGAAGAGGGCTAGGGTTACATAGAGTCGGTTACAATGGGAGGATATCTACATATCCGTATCTCCAAGCTTGCCTTCCACGCCAAGGAAAGTCTCATCCGGACACAGGACGAAGTCTTCAATCTTGTATCTTCATAGTCCAGAGTCCGCCAAAGGTTATAGTTCGCTATCCGACACCCCCTAATCCGAGACTCCTCAAGAGCCCCAACCAGTGCTTCAATGACGCATTTAGTCCGGCGCTTGCAGATTGTCTTCGCATTACAAGGCGGGTTCCTCCTCCAAATACTTCATAGAAGATTTTGAACACAAGGATAGTGTCCGGCTCTGCAAAATAAGTTCCACATACCACCATAGAGAGAATAATGTTTACACAAATCCAATCTGTTGACGTATTCCGCAGCGTGACATCACACCACGGCCAAGCCTTTATTCGAATCGTTTTTATTGTCCCACCTCATCGCGTTTAGCGAGGCAGTTTCCTTGGCACGTCTTGTCGAAGCAGAGATCGTGTCCCCATATTCCGGGATTCTCATCAATACGGGCGTGGGTAACCCAATCCTGCCCGTTGGTATATTTCCTCAATCGAAGGCGAGTCCCAAACGGTCACGGGGAGGGCTCTTTGTATTCAACCTCTTTATAAAGAGACCAAGGCTCTACTCCTTTCTTTCAATCTCAATCGAATCCGCCTCTCGCCGAAGTTCCAACACCCAAAGCTCCAGATTCAGCGCCGGACCTTCAATGATGTCCGCCCGGCCTTCAAGGCGGTGGATGCCTTCCTCCGCTATTTAAAGAAGACGTGCAAAGCTGAGAGATGCCAGTATCTAACCGGCGAAATCTCGCATAGGTTGCCTGCTCAAGGGTAGGTTATTCCCACTCCCAAGCCTGGTGAGAGCCTGGTGTTCGTGTCTCACTTCCTTCGGGGGCTAGGCTTCCCGACGGACCCCTTCGTGAGGGGGCTCATGTTTTATTATGGGCTGGAATTTCACGACTTGGCTCCGAGTCCATCCTCCACATCTCATCGCTCATCGTCAGAAAGTAAGCCTTCCTCCGCATTACTCCTCACTTGGATTGTGGCTTAAGACCTTCAAAGTAGAGCCGAAGATGATCGAGGGCAGCACGCGGAGTGCGGAGGCGCTGTTATAAGCAAGAATGCTGACGCTCCATGGCCCGAGGGCTCTTTCAAGAGGAGTTCAGCTTATGGCAACGAGAGTGGTTTTATATCACAACTCCCAGGGGCACCAAGTGGGTGGAGCCACCTGCCTTTCGCTCCAGTCCCCCACAACAGCTAGCATCATGGGTCAATAAAGGGTTTAACTGGGGGCCGTCCATGGACGTGCCCTTGTTGCAGGGCCGCATTCGAGATCTCCTAGAGAGAGACATTAATCTGGTCGCGGTGATGCAGGTCATGTTGATTCGCCGCACCTTGCCCTGCAAACGTCGCCCCTCCGCCTGTGGGAGTTTAATCTGGAGGGACCACGAGCTCTCCAACATTTTACGGGCGCGACGCCCATGGAGATGTACAAATTGTTCCCCGGACTTGACCGAGGACGCAGGTCTGAGCTGCAAGCGCCCGGATGCTCAAGTAAGTAGTCCTGTACCCGGACATGCCATCCGTATCGTAAAATTGCCCTTAAAAGAGTTGTCCCTTAAACAGGAGTGGATAGCGAAAGAAAAGCTAATCAGGTGTCCGACCCCCCTCCCTGAGACCACGCCGGATCCCGTGTTAACCAGGATGCTGGAGGTTGCGCCTTTGGAAGAAGGCGAAGGGGGGGAACAAGGAAGCTACCGCCTCCCCGAAGGAGGCTGTCAGGAAAGGAGGAATCGAGAATCCCTCCATCCAGGGGAAGAAGAGGACCGCCTCTGAAGACCCAGAGACCATGGTCTCAAAGCGGGGGAAGAAATCTTCGCCGAGGGTCCTCAAGGCCGAGATGCCTCGGCCAAGACTTGTGCCCCTAAGGGATCAGCCTCCAACAAGCCGTAAGTAGAGAGGGGAGTATTAAAATAAGAAACATCCCTGTTATATTTCTGAGGAAGATAACCGACATTTTACCTTGTAGTTCGGATCTCAGCCCTTCTCAGCAGAGCTCATCTTCAGGGGATCTTCGTCCGGAGATGATGGAGAGCGGAACGCCTCCCCTGCCGTCTTGCCTTGCGGGCGGGCGACCTGAGGTGTCGCCATGGAAGGTTTCTCGAATCCGCAGGCCGAAAGCAGCCGATGGCTCCCAAAGCCCTCCGTGTCCGCCTTCAAAAAGGCCATCGACGAGTCCGCACCGTCCGCACGCAGTTGAGGAGTGAAGGATCTGCTCGGGCGAGCATCTATCTCAGAAGAACACCGTGCATTGATGGGCACGGTGATTGAAAGGATTTCATCTGCGGAGAGCGGGTTGCACGAGGCCGTCAGGAGTTTACTGACAGGTTTTGAGGTACGTGAAATGATGTACCTCTTGACAGTTCCGCATATAAAAGATGCGCCTGTATAGATAGTAGCCCCTGAGACTCAGTGCGCTGTCAAAAATGACGGCGCGCCGAGGATCATAATCCCACGTATGATATGTCGCTTTTCCTATGTAGGTGGCGAAGTGTCCGGTGGCTAGCCGGACAGATGAATTTGCCGAGCTAAAGCGGCAACTTGACGTGGCAGATGCCGACATCGCGCTTGTCAACAAGCGGCTTGACGAGTCCCAAGGTATACGATTTCTCCGCGGACACCTGGTAAGGGGGCTTGATGCCCATGCCTTACAAAATAAATGCTTGATGCAGATGGTGCCGCTGCCATGGAGAACCTTCGGGCGGAACTCGCGCGAGCCAAGGAGCAGGCCAGGAAAAGTGATGCGGCTGCCTTAAAGGCGGCCGAAGAGCTGAAATCCGAACAGGCTGCTCACTGCCGAAGCAAGAAGGAAATGGCCGAGATGGCTGTGAAGTTGAAGAATGTTGCCAACCGTTGCAAGCTTCTTGAAAAAGAAGATCGGGCGGAACAGAAGGACCTGGAGAAGGCCACTAACGAGGCCAAGGATGCTCATTCTGCAATGAGAGCTATGAAGGAGGAGCTACGTCAGGCCGGAGATATCGCGGCTGGAAAGCCCTTTATGCTGCGGATGAAGTTCGGGGATCCTAAATATGCTCAATTGGACCGGTTGTGGAGTGCGGCGGATACTTACCTGGACTTGGCGGCTAGTGCCGCGGACGCGGCCGAACACTTCCGAGATCAAAAGGATCACGAAGTGGAAAGGATTTTTTGGTCGCAGTTCCACAATCCAGAGCGCCCACTTCCATTAACCGATCGTTTGGCCGCATGGGCGGAGCTGAATAGGTTATCCGGACTCGCCATGAAGTATGTTGTGAGTCATCTATGGCCGGAAAGGCCCGAGCCGAAGAGTTATTTTAGCTTGGTGCAGCAATTCCTTGGTGCGGTGCCGCATGTCAATTCAATGAAGAGGTCAGCGTGCATAGAGGGTGCGTGGATGGCTCTTGCCCGTGTCAAGACATACTGGGCGGAGATGAAGGCCACCGATGTTGCATCCCAAGATTCGGACGGGAGCCGAGTACCGCCGAGCACTATTTTCGTGAAGTTCGCAGGCGCTGCTTAATAGAAACGCAGTGCTTGAAGGATATTATGTTCGAATAACATTTATTATTGTAAAACAATGTTTCGAGGAATATAAAAGCTTTTTATACTTGTGCCTTCAAGAATTAAAATACCTCCCAGTCGGCCGTTAATGTATATGTATATATAACCTGAAAGATGGCAGTGTTGGCTTCAGCCCCACGCATATAATGCGGGGTGTTCGCAGAAGCGATTTTCACACTTGATCCAACGCCTTGGTCCTATAAAGGAGGTGATAGCGTAGCGAACTAGGCAACCGGACTATAATGCTTTATCACTTTAACTTAGCCATAGGAGTTTTACAGTGGGGCTACTATATAGCCCCTAGGGGCACCGCGCTCGCCCGAATTCGGGGCGCGTGTGTGACTGGCCAGGAAACGGCCCTTCGTTAATGCAGAGGAATCCTAAAGATTCCGGCGGGTCATCGAGTGGTTGACCAGTCTCACTCTATATCATGACAGTCAGTTTTCGGCTTTCTCTACTGAGGTGCTCGCCTGGCCGAACCGGGGCACAATCAGAGTAGTTCTCCTGGTGCCGCCTTAGCCGATAGATCGGAACGTAAGGCAGCAAAACACAGGAGCCGGGCAAACCCAACATTTGACCAAAGACATGATTCGGAGCTGATGCATATAAGGCCAAACTCGCGACACCAAACACTCCCTAAGGTATTCGGTCTTTATGAAAACGGGCTGAAGAACGCCCTTAATAATAAGCCCCTGGTGTCGAGGTACGCGCAGAATTCTGACGTGGCCACATGCCAAGACGCCAGCCTCCACCTTGGTTATAGCAAGAAACCGGGAATGTGTATCAACAAGAGACAGTAAAAAAGGTTTACGCAGCGTCTTAATCTGAAAAGAATCCTTGGAACGGGTCCCTACTGCACGTCTGCGCCTGTGTCTCCGTTGTGCTGTATCCTGGACGGCGTAGCACGGTGTTCATCTGTAAAAGAGAGGAACTTAGTTGAAAGAGGTTGTGCGAAAATGTACGTTATATTAAATAAACAAAGTACAATTCAAAAAATGAATAAAATTGAGCTTTATTGTCTCTTGTTGTACATGCGCGGAGCCCCTTGTACGGGGGTATGCGGCTAGTAAGCCCTTGTATGTTTACGCCGGACTCGTCTAGCCATGTCCGGGGTCTGAACAACCTGTTTAGGTGCTTTGATTAGTGAAGCTGGTTTAGTGTGTGGCTGTCAAGGCAGCTGCACAATCTTCCGCGCTCGAGGAACACTCGATATTTCCCTTGAATGAGATGATGCCTCGCGGACCGGGCATTTTAATTATAAGAGATGCATAATGCGGTATCGCGTTAAAGCGGGCGAAAGCTTCAGCGTCCCCAGAGTGCTTGATAGCTACTTGTAAATGGGGCGATGTGGAAGGTTAGCTTTTCGCGGCGGAAGTTGTCGGGTGAGCCGAACATAACTTCTAGCAGGGGAGAGCCCGTACAATGGGCATATGGGCCTCGCGTTACCCCTTGAAAGGAAGTGTTGTTATGGCGAATTGTTGTTGGGTCTATCCCCAATTTGCGGATTGTGTCCTGATATAGCAGGTATAGATCACTGCCGCCGTCCATTAGGACTTGTGTAAAATGGAGTCCGTCAATTGTCGGATCTAATACCAAGGCAGTCCAGCTCATGCTCCGGATACTTCTAGAGTAATCCTGTTGGTCAAGGTGATTGGTTTTAACAACTAGTGGCGGACTCTCTCGATAGGCCGTATGGCTGTGATTCCATAGGCGCCACTATGTTTTTCCCTTTGTCACGTGAAGTGAGTTTACTGTTTTGACTTCTTGTGGGAAATTCTTTTGTTTTCCGGTGCTCTGCTTGTGGGGTTCGCCATCGCCCTCGCTTGGTGTGTCGAGCCCTTGTGTTCGGCGTTGAGTTTGCCGGATTGCTTGAAGACCCAACAATCTCGTGGGTATGGTTTGCGTGCTTCCGGAGTACTATGGATTTGGCATATCTTGTCCAAGATTTTGTTTAAGCTAGATAGCTTGTCCTCGTTATCCTTGAGGGGCAGCTTTTTGATTCTGCCGAGAGCTTTTGAATCCGGCGCTGATTGCCGTGCTCTTCGGTTGTTTCCTTGGTCCGCGCTGGTCCTCATCAAGGTCAGCGGTTTCTCGCTTCCATCCCTAACTTCGGATGTACTTGGGTCGTTAGTATTGCATCTTGCCAACCAGCTATGCTCTCCTGCGTAAAAGCGGGTCATGAGGCTTGTTAATGCGGCCATTGTTCTTGGCTTTTCTTGGCCGAGGTGTCTGGCGAGCCATTCGTCTCGAACGCTGTGTTTGAAAGATGCTAAGGATTCAGCGTCCGGACAGTCGACTATCTAGTTCTTTTTAGTAAGAAATCTGTTCCAGAGTTTCCGGGCTGACTCTCCGGGTTGTTGAGTTATATGACTTAAATCGTCTGCATCCGGAGGTCGGACATAGGTCCCTTGAAATTTTGCCCGAAAAACATCCTCGAGCTCTTCCCAACTTCCAATGGTATTATCGGGAAGGCTTTTAAGCCAATGTCGGGCTGGCCCTTTGACCTTGAGGGGTAAGTATTTTATGGCGTGGAGATCATCTCCTCTAGCCATGTGTATGTGGAGGATGTAATCCTCAATCCGCATCCTGTGGTATGTGGTTCCGTCAGATGCCTCTATGTTCACGGGCTTGAATCTCACCGAAATTCATGATCCAAAGACCTCATCGGTGAAACATAGGGGTGTGTGCACCCCTATATTTGGGTGTACCGTGATGTTTGGATACTTGATGCGCTGTATTGCTTACTAGAGCTTGCTTTCTTGGCCCGTAGATAGATCTAGCTGGGCCATCTTTTGATGCGAATCTCAGCGGATCGCGTGTCGGCTTGTGTGCGTGCCATTTGCCGCACTATATTGGCCATGGGGTCGCTTATCCCGACCCGGTGGCTTCCTTTATTTTTTGATTGCGGAGGCTCTAAGGCCTCTTCATCAAATTCGGCAGTAATTTTTGCTTCGATAGTTTTTTGTGCGCGATCGTCGCCAGATTTGTCTCATGTGTTGAGTACTTTGCTCCATCTGATTCTGAGTGCATCTTCCGTTGTTTTGAGCTTCCGTTTCTGCTTTTTCAGGCTACGCGCAGTGGCGATGAGCCTTTTTTGGAGGTTCTTCTGCTCCAGCAATCTGTCCGACATGAGGTCATCCGGACTGTTATCTTCACCGAGGACGGGTTGTTTATCCAAGTTTCCCTGTTCGGACGGTTGCTCGATGGCATGTTCGTCGTCCGCCGGTTCGCCCTGCTCTATGGCTGGGTCTGTAGGGCTGCTAACTCTGTCGAGGTGGGGTTTGGAGCGGCGCTTATGCCGCCGCTTTGATTGCTTTTCGAGGGAACGATCCCTCGTTGCGTCCCTTTGTTCCTCGTCGTCATTTCTTTTAAGTGTGTCCACCATGTATACATCGTGGGATGAGGTGGTTGTCCATTGCCCTATAGGCGTTGGTTCCTGTTCGTCTCCTACATCGTCGTCCATACCGTCGATGTCTTTGGAGTCGAAGTCGATCATGTCGGTTAAATCATCGACAGTGGCTACGAAGTGGGTGGTGGGTGGGATTTGAATTTCTTCGTCGTCCGCATCCCAACCTTGCTGACCATAGTCCGCCAGGCTCTCCCGAGAGGGAGAGACTTATGACCAGAATGTCGCCAAGGGCGAGTGCTGAAAGATGTCCGCGGCGGTGAACTCCATGATCGGCGCCCAATCGGATTCTATTGGCAGGGGCGCGGAAGGTTCGGAGTGCGGAGGGGAGTCCGGCACCTTGGAGTCACAAGCTTTGCAAAGGACAAGGCTGGTGTTTGGCTCGATCACCGTAGAGATTGCAGCCGCCAAGGCGGTGTCCAGCCACCCGTCCTTGATTGGCGCAGTTGGCTCCGAGTTGAGGGTCGGAGCGGACACTGGTGCGGCCTCCAAGGCACTGTTCGGCGGCAGAGCTAGATCATGCCCATCGTGACAGTGCGGCGCGCTTGGCTGTGGCTCGAATCCGTCGAAGATCAAGTCTCCGCGGATGTCGGTGTCAAAACCGGCGGATCTCGGTTAGGGGTTTCCGAACTGTGCGTCTAGGCGGATGGTAACAGGAGACAAGGGACACGATGTTTTTACCCAGGTTCGGGCCCTCTCGATGGAGGTAAAACCCTACTCGCGCTTGATTAAAATTGATGATATGGGCAGTACAAGAGTAGATCTACCACGAGATCAGAGAGGCTAAACCCTAGAAGCTAGCCTATGGTATCATTATTGTTCTTCCTACGGACTAAAACCCTCCGGTTTATATAGGCACCGAATAGGGTTAGGGTTACACAGAGTCAGTTACGATGGTAGGAAATGTACCTATCCGTATCGCCAAGCTTGCCTTCCACGCCAAGGAAAGTCCCATCCGGACACAGGACCAAGTCTTCAATCTTGTATCTTAAAAGTCCAGGAGTCCGGCCAAAGGCTATAGTCCGCTATCCGGCACCCCTAATCTAGGACTCCTCAAGAGTCTCCTGAACCAGGCTTCAATGACGATTTAGTCCGGCGCGATATTGTCTTCGCATTGCAAGGCGGGTTCCTCCTCGAATACTTCATAGAAGATTTTGAACACAAGGATAGTGTCTGCTCGCAAAATAAGTTCCACATACAACCGTAGAGAGAGTAATATTTACACAAGTTCAATCTCTTTGGCGTATTCCACAAGGCGACATCACACCACTGCCAGCCTTTATTCAAATCGCTTTTCTCGTCCCCACCTCAGCTGCTTGAGCGAGGCGGTTTCTTGGCACGCCTTGTCAAAGCAGAGATCGTGTCCCCTTATTCTGGTATTCTCATCAATACGGGCAGGTAACCCAACCGCTGCATTGATTACGGCGCTTGGGAGATAAGCGAGTTTTATCAGTCTGGTGGGGACACATAGCTTCATTCCATATAAGGGATAAGGATCCACATTTTCACACACGCCTTCTTCCTCCTTTGCTTATCCATTTCACAAGACTCGAGCTCCAGCGCCCAAGTCCGCACATCCCACCTCAACCTTCTCCAACTATGTCCGGAGTGGGAGGCAAGTGGATGGCCTCCTCCGTCATGGAGGGGCACATCAAAAAGCTGCGGAAGGCCGGATACCTGTCCGACGACATCGCGCATCGGCTCCCCAACAAGGGGCAGCTCATCCCCACCCCCATGCCCCATGAGAGGGTGGTGTTTCTCCCCCACTTCCTCCGCGGACTAGGGTTTCCACTTCACCCATTTGTCCGGGGGCTCATGTTCTACTACGGCCTAGATTTCCATGATCTGGCCCCGGATTTCATCCTCAACATCTCGGCTTCATCGTCAGTGCGAGGCCTTCCTTCAGATCCAGCCCCACTTCGCTTATGGCTGAAGACCTTCAATGTCAAGTCAAGGTAGTGGGCGGCCGCCAAGCGGAGTGCGGAGGTGCCATGGTGGGCAAGATGGCCAACGTCCTATGGCTCGAGGGCTCCTTCGTGGAGACCATAAAGGGGTGGCAATCGGGGTGGTTCTATATCACCGAGCCGTGCAACTCCAAATGGGCGACGACCCCCGAATTCTGATCTGGCTTCCCTACATGGCTCACCTCATGGAAAAGAGACGGGCCTAACATGGGGCAATTCGAAAGAGCTGACCGGACTCCAAACCTGCGTTCGAAACCTGGCAGACAAGAAGCTCAAGCTTGTCAAGGTAGTCCAGGTTATGCTCATCCGCCGGATCCTCCCATGCCAGCAACGGGCCTTCAACTTGTGGGAGTTTGATCCGGCACAACATCGAACCTTGATCCGACTCTTCGACACTACGTACGAAGATGCCTGGAAGGTGCTGTTCAAGGGAGCAGAGGCTCCCGCATCCACTACCGAAGATCGCGGATTCAGCTCGCAGCATCAAGCCAGCTAGGTAAGCTCTTCTACCCTTTACGGGACTCTTTTTTCATAGTTTGACTCTATGCGGGATCTAAAACTCCCTCACCTTTGACAGGACTGGCTGAATACGTACGGACAGGTTAACTGTCCGGCTCCCTTGCCAGAAGACCCAGTGGACGCCCGCTTGACGGGGCTGTTGGTTCCGGCACCTTACGTGGTGCCGGAGAAGAAGGCCAAGAAGAAGGCCACGGGAACTCGAAGGAGTTCTCGGCGCCAGGTGTTGTTGGACTCATCGTCCGATAACTCCGAGGCGGACTCCTCCCACGAAGACGAGGAGGAGGAAAAAGAGGCCTCTCCCCCAGCGGGGGGAGAGAAGAAAGGGAAGGCCTCCCCAACTGGGGAGGCTGGAGGGTCCAAGAAGGGAAGGACCCTCCCTCCGGACTACACCGCCAACGCCGACGACGGCGGAGAGGAGTGGCCATCAAGGACCAAGCCCGTGGCGAAATTGTAAGTGCCCGGACACCAGAATAACTCATGGCGTTCCATTTGTCGCACATCATCTTCTAATGCCGAGTATAACCATGCAGCCCGCCCAAGGGCGGGCTCGACGATTCGTCGAGCGGCTCCCTGGATTCGTCGGAGGTGAATAGCACCTCACTTCCGACCGCCTCGTCTCCTCCCGCCACGGATGACGCTGGGGTGGAGTCCCAAAAGGGGACCGGCCAGGAGGAGATGGCCCTGGAGGCGCCGCAAGGCGACCTCCCGGAACCCGGGCTCAAAGGGGATAAAACCCCAAAGGGCATTAACTCCGGTCCTATGCCGGACTCCGTACCGGAACCTTCAGTGGTTCCGGAGTCCGGCAGGCGACCCCTTCGTAAGAAGGGCAAGACTGCGACACCGGTGACCTCCGTCCAACAGGAGGCACCGGATGATTTGATGGAGGTGTTTAACGGCGCTTCCATCGATGAGGAGCACCACACTGTTATGAGCGTGGTGATCCAGAAAGTTCAGTCCGCCAAGAGCGGACTGACTGAAGCCTGTGCCAGCTTTCTAACAGGCTTCGAGGTATGTATTTAAGATATATAAAAATATTACCACATAGACAGTAGCCCTTGATGCTCAGTTTGGTGTTCGGAAAGAAAAGGCCGAACTGAGGATCTAAAAAGATATACGCAGGAGTCTAACATAAGTATGTCAATATGGAATGCAAAGGCGCGCACTTGACCTCTCTACTGACCGATCATGGAGGTTGATGCATTGAAGAAAAGCCTCGAGCAGTCCGAGAACGAGCTCGGACTTGCCAAAAATCAGCTCGAGGATAAAGAAGGTAAGTAATACCTTATGGGAGTATTTAAAAGATGTGGTTGCAAAAGATGACAGGAATAACGTGAATACTGCAGGGGCCACGAACGAGGTGGCGACCTTGAAGGAAGCGGTGTCCAAGGCCGAAAGCAATGCAGCCGCCGAGCGCACTGAGCGAGAGAGGCAGGAAACGCGGGTGGCGGAGGTGCGGCAAGAGCTCCAGGCTCTCGTGGAAAAACATGAGAGTTTGGAGCGTGACTCAAAGACTCGAGAGTCCGAGCTTGCCTCGGCCCTTGAGAGCGCCAAGGCCGCTATGGCCGAAGCCCAAAAAGCCCTCCAGGAGATTGAGGCGATGAAGAAGATAGCGGTGGGTAAGGCATTCTATATGCAAAGCAAGCATGTGAAAGTGAATTATCTGTTACTTACCCGAACTGAGCTCTCCAGAGCATTCGCAGATCTGCCTGCAGTGGCTGATGCTGCCGCATTCTACCGCGCCGAGGAGGGAAGCTCGACGGAGAAGGTGTTCTGTCTCAAGATGTCGAGGCCGGACACCGTGCTTTAAGCGACCAGTTGAAGTAGCTGGTCGAGCTCCATAAGGTGGCCGAACAGGCCATGAAAGGCCTCATAGTTCGGCCGTGGCCTAAGGAAGCCATGCCTGGAGCTACTTGGGCTGGTGAGGCGGCTGGTGGACGCTTGTCCATGGTTTGAAGTCATCAAGCGCTCCGTCTGCATCGAAGGTGCCCGTAGGGCCCTTGCCCTTGCTAAGGTGCACTGGGGCAAGATGGACACTGAGAAGCTTGTGACAGACGGACCACCACCGAAGAAGGAGCATCACAAGCCTGAAATGTATTATGAGGGCGTCCTGAAGGGTGCCTACCTTATAGCGGATGAGTGCTCCAAAGATATAATTTTTGAGTAGACTCACATTTGTTATCATGTACGCTGAAAACTTGTTCATATGCGCTAAGCAACACTTTTGAATTTGAAATATTACCTTCTGTGCGGCCGTGTATTAAATTTGAGAGATGGCGAGTCGTCGGTTTCAGCCCCATGCCACGAAAATGGGGTGTTCGATAAACTTGAGCGCTCTTGTTCCCATTCTGGGTCCTTCTAGGAGGCGCCAACGCAACGAACAAGGCAACCGGACTATAATGCTTGAACACTCTCACTTAGCCATAGAATTCTATAATTTTAAATTTCGGCGAAGCCCCTAGTATTCGGAAGACCGAGTTTGGGGCGCTATCCACGCCTAGGCCGGATGATGCCGACTCCTCACTCTAAGCGGCATAAGTCTTTATGGACTCAAAAACCTCTCGAACAGCGACCGGCTCTCGCCCTATCATGACGGTCAGTTTTAGCTTTCTCCACTGAGGTGCTTAACCCAGCTCAACCGGGGCACACTCGCATTGGTTCTCCCAGCGCTACCTTAGCCGATATAACGGAACATAAGGTACCAAAACATGGGAGCCGGGCAAACCCAACTATTGACCCAAGACATGATTCGGAGCCGATGCATATAGTGCTATAAGTTCGGGGTGCCGCACTTGTGAAAGTGTTCGGACTTATCACACCATATTGTGGGGTACTTAAGCCCTCGGTGTATTTTTCCGTACTAAAGTGTACGTTGCACAATGTTATAAATGAATATATATATATATATATATATATATATATATATATATATATATATATATATATATATATATATATATATATAGAAAACGGGAATTCAATAATAGGCAAAAGCAATATATTGTTTATTCAAAAGGGCTGAAGTAAGAGCAGAACGATACAAATAGTGCGATAAGCAAGGGACGGGACTTTTTAACGTGACCCCCTCCAGGGGTAAGCCGCGGGATGGTATGTAAAACAGATATATTGCTCGCAATAGAGACCCCCTGGACACTCGACGTAGCTTTCTGCTTCCCTGGCTTTTGCATCATGTGTTCGGCGATTCTACTGCCGGACAGGGCTTCGTGAGAACGGAGTCCTGAAAGTAAAAAAAAAGGAAGAAAAGAAAAGAATGACACAATCGAGAGCCCATGGTGCGGTTGAGCCGCATTCTGGTCATGCCGTGGTCGTGCCCCTTCCCCTATGCCCATGGTATTTCCCGAGCGTAATTATGTACGCCTAGTACTAGTTTCGCAATTTTGCCGGGGCTGGGGCTTTGGGCCGCATTGCTATGTGTGCTCGGAACGTACCAGGCGGTCTGGTTGTAGGTTACTCCGGGCGCGCTTGACGGTGTCCGGACGTTTAATGGTCGGACTCGAGAATTGCCTTAAGAGGCTGCTTTGTACTTCTGCCGCGAGGGCCGCCGTATGCTCCTCCGTCCGGAGAGAGCGTTCAGTGTTTCCATTGACCGTAATGACTCCTCGAGGACCTGGCATCTTGAGCTTGAGATATGCGTAGTGCGGCACCGCATTGAACTTTGCAAATGCGGTTCGTCCGAGCAATGCGTGATAGCCGCCATGAACGGGACTATGTCAAGATTAACTCCACTTCGGAAGTTATCCGAGATCCAAGACCACTTCAAGTGTAATCGAGCCTGTACATGCTTGGCCTCTACATCGGTATGACGCCCTTAAAGGTCGCTTCGTGGGTTTGATCCTTGATGGGTCTATGCCCATTTTGGCGACCGTGTCCCGATAAAGCAGGTTCAAAGTTGCTGCCGCCGCCCATTAGGACTCTAGTGAGATGAACTGGCCAATGATTGGGTCTAGAACCACGCGCGAATCCGCCATGGCGGATGCTAGTGGGTGGTCCTTCGATCAAAAGTGATCGGGCAGGAAGACCACGGGTTGAACTTTTGGGGCGATCGCTCCATCGCATATACGCCCCTTGGTGCACGCCCACCCCTTTGGGTATGTGGGTTGCGATAGCATGTTCACCGTCCGCACTTGTGGGGAAGCCCTTCGTCCTCTATTGTTCGGGGCGGGGCTCCTCCTCGCCATCGCTATGCAGCCCCTTGTCATTGTTTTCGCATTTAATTTGCTGCTCGCTTGAACACCCAACAATCCCTGTTGGTGTGATTGGCTGGTTTTTCGGGTGCCGTGTATCCGCACGAGCGATCGAGTATTCGTCCAAATTGGACGGGCCCGAGTACTTATTTTAAATGGCTTTTTCCGCTGACCGGTTTAGAGCCTCAATCCGCATTGACCGCCGATCCTCAAGATTATCGCCACGCGGCGCTTTGTGCTTGTTGTGACGCCGACCTGCAATTGCTGTCCTTGGTATCCGAATTACCAGGGCTCTTGGTCATGTTGTTACTGCGAGCTAGCCAGCTGTCCTCTCCCGCACAAAAGCGGGCCATGAGTGTTGTGAGGGCTGCCATGGATTTCGGCTTTTCCTGTCCTAGGTGCCGGGCAAGCCACTCATCACGGATGTTGTGTTTGAAGGCTACAAGGGCCTCGGCATCCGGAATATCGACGATTTGATTTTTCTTGGTTAGGAACCGTGTCCAGAATTGTCGGGCCGATTCCTCTGGCTGCTGAATTATGTGGCTTAGGTCATCGGCGTCTGGTGGTCTTCCCAACAACCAATTGACACTGCTGGCAAGCTGTTAAGCCAATGCCAGGCTGGTCCTTTAAGCTTGAGTAGGAGGTATTTGATGGCATGTAGATCATCACCGCGGGCCATGTGGATGTGAAGGAGATAGTCCTCGATCCAAACCGCAGGATCTGTTGTGCCATCATATGATGCAATGTTTACTGGTTTGAAACCCTCAGGGATTTGATGATCCATCACTTCATCTGTGAAGCATAGTGGGCGTGCGGCGCCTCTGTATTGGGCTATATCACGACGCAGCTCAAATAAGCTTTGTCTACTGTGTTCGGCCCGGCCGGAGTTGCCATATCCGGTGTGACGGTTATCATCACGTGTCGTGGGGCGCCCACGCGATCCGTAGATCGATCTTGTTTGCCTTGCCTTGCACTCCAATATATCTCGCAGGTCCGCGATTTCGCCGCCTTGGTATTTTTTGAGCGCGCGCCTGGTGCGGCTTGAGTTGAGGGCGAGAGGCCTCTCCGCAGCCACGAGGTGGCCACCAGCCATATCATGCGCCGGTGATGTAGGTTTGGGTGCTTCCTCCTCTAATCGGGGTAGCAGCCTGCGTTTTGGGTAGCTCTTGGAGGGGCGCTCGAGTTCGTACTCTTAGGCCGCAAGGACTTCAGTCCATCTGTCAGCTACCAAGTCTTGGTTAGCTCTAAGCTCTTGCTGCTTTTTTTGAGGCTGCTTCTCATGGCCATTAGCCTGCGTTTGAAACGCTCTTGTTTGACGGGATCCTCGGGTACGACGAATTCGTCATCGTCGAGGCTTGCCTCATCTTCGGAGGAAGGCATGTGATTATCGTCCTCTACCTCTCTTTCTGCCGCTCTCTCATGAGGGCTGGCTTCTCCATCCTCCTGCGCTGAATCATTCTGGAGGGGGTTATCTTCGGCACTGTCCGGGGTGTTATTGTCTCCCGTGCCGGAATCACCATTTTTGCTGTGGCGGGATTTAGAGCGGCGCAGCTGACGCCGGCGCTTAGGCTGTTTCTTCGAGGGGTCATCTTCCGCTGTTCCATCGCCATTCCCATCTTTTGGGATGTCCACCATGTATAGGTTGTATGACGAGGTAGCCTTCCAGTGCCCTGTGGGCGCTGGTTCTTGTTTGTCTCCTGCATCGTCGTCCATACCGTCGATGTCTTCGGAGTCGAAGTCGAGCATGTCGGTTAAATCATCGACAGTGGCTATGAAGTGGGTGGTGGGTGGCCTTTGAATTTCTTCGTCGTCCGCATCCCAACCTTCCTGACCACAATCCGCCAGGCTCTCCCGATAAAGAGAGAGACTTTAGTGAATTCAGAATGTCGCCAAAGGGAGAGTGCTTTGAAAGATGTCCGCGGCAAGAATTCCATGATCGGCGCCCAATCGGATTCGACAGGGGGCGCCAGAAGGCTCGGAGTCGGAGGAGTCCCGCACCTTGAGTCACGAGCCGCAAAGGACGGGTAGGTGTACGCTCAACCGCCATAGAGATCGCAGCCTCGAGGCGGTGTCCAGCCACCCGCCCTCGATCGGCGCAATGGCCCGAAGCTAAAGGTCGGAGCGGACTCGTGCGGCCTCCAGACACCGCTCGACGGCAGAGCTGGATCATGCCCCTCATGACAAAGGCGGCGGCTTTGGCTGTGGCTCAACCCGTCGAAGATCAAGTCTCCACGGATGTCAGCCGTAGTTCAAACTTCCAAATCTGACTGGTGGCGGGCGAGCTTAATCTGCTCCGGATGGACAAGCTAATTGTCCATGCAGGCAAAGCCGCCCGAACACGAAGATCTGTCCGGGAGAAAAGTCTCACCGAGCGCATTGTTGTTGATGATCAAGGAGCCATGGGCCAAAGGATAACGATACGTAGGAACTCTCAATGAAAGCACCAATGTCGTGTCAAACCGCGGATCTCGGTAGGGGGTCCCGAATCGTAAGCGCCTAGGCGGATGGTAACAGGAGACAAGGGACACGATGTTTTTACCCAGGTTCGGGCCCTCTCGATGGAGGTAAAACCCTACTCCTGCTTGATTAATATTGATGATATGGGTAGTACAAGAGTAGATCTACCATGAGATCGAGAGGCTAAACCCTAGAAGCTAGCCTATGGTATCATTGTTGTTCGTCCCACGGACTAAAACTCTCCGGTTTATATAGGCACCAATAGGGTTAGGTTACACAGTAGTCGGTTACAATGGTAGGAAATCTACATATCCAGACGCCAAGCTTGCCTTCCACGCCAAGGAAAGTCCCATCCGGACACGGAACGAAGTCTTCAATCTTGTATCTTCAAAGTCCAGAGTCCGCCAAAGGCTATAGTCCGCTATCCGGACACCCCTAATCTAGGACTCCCTTAGCGTACATCACCGTAGTTCAAACTTCCAAATCTAACCTGATGGTCGGGGCATAGCTTTCGATCTGCTCCAGATGGCTGCTTAATTGGCCCGCATCGCAAAGCCGCCGAATATTTAAGATCTGTCCGGGAGAAAAATCTCACCCTGGACCGCGTTGTTGTTGATGATCGGAGGAGCCATCGGCCTAAAGATGACGACACGAGGAACTCTCAATGAAAGTACCAATGTCGGTGTCAAACCGCGGATCTCGGTAGGGGTCCCAATCAAGGCCTAGGCGGATGGTAACAGGAGACAAGGGACACGATATTTTTACCCAGGTTCGAGCCCTCTCGATGGAGGTAAAACCCTACTCCCGCTTGATTAATATTGATGATATGGGTAGTACAAGAGTAGATCTACCACGAGATCGAGAGGCTAAACCCTAGAAGCTAGCCTATGGTATGATTGTTGTTCGCCCCACGGACTAAAACCCTCCGGTTTATATAGACACCGAAGAGGGCTAGGGTTACACAGAGTCGGTTACAATGGGAGGAGATCTACATATCCATATTGCCAAGCTTGCCTTCCATGCCAAGGAAAGTCCCATCCGGACACGGGACGAAGTCTTCAATCTTCTATCTTCATAGTTCAGGAGTCCGGACATAGTTCAGGAGTTCGGCTATCCGGACACCCCCTAATTCGGGATTCCCTCAGCCGTGTTTTGCACAACTGCTTACAAGTGGGGTAGCACCAACAGTGTTTACAAGCACTTATGTATACGTCGGCGCACAGTTCTCAAACGAGTACTCTATTTCATCAAAACACACACTGCTCGTATGATAAACCGTGACAACTTATGTCTTACCATGCCATATTCATGAAAAAACTAGCGAGGACGCATCTGTTTCGGCAACAATTAGGATGGTTCTCACATGATTCACGGGCACACAAAAGTAGCAGCAGTTCCCATAGACGGATTCAAACATAGTACTAGCCGCAGAGGGATCGATAACAGACAAGGTTCGGATAATTAGACACAATCCAAACTATTATTAAACAATAGCTGGGGTAACTATTTCATGCCTCGATCTAATTTGGGCTAGACACAAGAAGGACCTTGCCATGAACATCATCAAGGACGTCCGGCAGCAGCTCAATCCTGTGAACCTTCATGAAGACAACCTTGTGGCCTTGCCACTCATAAACTTGTTTGTGGAGGAATGCCACGTCATCTTCCTGCGTAAGGAGTAGCTTTGAACTTCTTGTGCTTCAGTACACCCTGGACAACACGGCTGACAACAGTGAGGCTGGAATACAACTCTTCATTGGTATAAGCGAAAACGGCTTCCAGGATCCAACAGCCTAAAAACTATGTTTTCCCAGTGCGTATATTCAGGTCATCCGCCTCATAGCGAGTGACATGTACAACCACACAATCCTTGTCTGCATCAGGGCTCTAATTGAAACAGAAACAAATTCTGAATTACTTTCCAAAGATAAGAAACACAAGTTATTTAAACCACTATGTATAGCATGGCATCGGCTAATAAAATTTTGCATTATTCATCACCACATACTTAGATGAAAAACCACAATCGAGATCGACAAAGAAGAAAATCACCTTGGGCAGCTCAGCGGGGGGGGGGGGACACATCCTCAAAGGGGGAAAACTGCTCCTGCAGTGCCACGGGGGCTGTAACCTCAAACGGGGCGTTGGCCATCTTAGTAGTGGCCGTGAGCGTATCTGGGGTCAGCTCAGTGGCTGCCTCCATCTTCTTGGAGCTCTCTGTCTCGTGGGGATCAGACTCCCGCGTCTGCTCCAATATCGGCAGATCTTTGCCTGGTTCTCCTTGGTCCATCGTGAAACTGACGAATACTAGGAGACCACTGAAAGGAAAACACAATCGCAATGACAATGAAAAAAAAGAGAGTGAGGATCGGTTACTGCTTTGCAAAAGTTCTTTTTTTTTCTCTCAACGAAAATATACCATCATCACGGATCCGTTTACCTTCCCTTCGTTGGCAGAGAAGAACAGTGGCAGATGCGAGTGTTGCCTTTCTTGAAGACGGTGAGGGAGAAGGGGATTCAGCGAAGAGTGAAACGATGGTTGCTTCGTCTATCAAACTTAGCTGCGGGGAGGTGGGGTGTTGTGATACGACGGCTCGTTACTGCCGCGCTACGACCGGGGTGACTCTCCGCCTGCATACTGCCTTCTAATTTGGTGGATGGAATTTGGGCCCGCGCGCTGCATGGCCCGCATGTTGGTGAACAAAAGTATAACGGCATTCAGTAGAGGGAGACGTTTCGATGACCTAGGAGGAGCCAGAAGCGGTATTGTGTATCCACTGTACTAGTAGTAATTGTTTTGCTGGGTAGCTGTAGAATGTCTCCACTGTACTAGTAGTAATTGTTTCTCTAGGCCCAAGACAAAACAGCCCATCCACCCTAGTAAATAGTAAAATCAATTCCAAAGCCCATATATTTACTGAATGAGAGGCGCTACCCACACCCAGCACACAGCCCCCCAAAAAACCTGGGTGCTCTTCTTCCTCCTCACTCCCACCCACCTCACGTCAGCTCGCTCCACTCGTACCCCCAAATTCCTCACCTCACTCCTACAGAAAACCCAAGCTCCCCTTCAAATCCGTGAGCGCGACGCAACGCCCTCGAGGAAAATGGAGTCGGCTGACCCCAGCGCCAAGAAGATGAGGCTCCCGCCAGCGGTGACGCCTGATGTAGATCCCGCACCCGGCAGCAAGTGAGAAGCGGCGACCCCGCCCCCACCGGATCCCAGGATCCCGTAGAATCTCGGGTGGGCCGCATCAGCGATCTCCCGGACGCCATCATTGGGGAGATCATCTCGCTTCTCCCCACCAAGGATTGCTGCCGCACCCAAGTCCTCTCAATTCGGTGGTGCCCTCTATGGCGCGTGCGTGCTTTAATCTCGACCGTCGCCGCCTATCTCTCTTCAATGATTTTGAAATCCCCAGAGCCATCATCTCCTCCCACAAGGGCTCTGTTCAAAGCCTCTTCATCCCGTCATGCTACCTGAGCAAGCATACCATGCCCTGCATGGTGGGCGCCTGGCTGAAATCCCCTGAATTCATAGAACTACAGCTGCTTGAGTTCTACTATTCCCCTGGAGATCACATACCACATATTGAACGCCATGTACTTGTGCCTCAAAGACCGATGTCCATCTCATGTTTTCCTCCTCTCGCCACACCGCCACCTTTGCGATGTGCTACCTACTGCATAATCTGTACTAAACCTTCAATCCCATTTCTCAAGAAACATTCACTTGTGCGGGTTCAGATATCGGAGGCCTCATTGCACAATCATCCACTCCAGCTTGTCCTGCTACTGGAGTGCTTGGTGCTTGTTTTCATAGTTAGAATCGGTTGTCTCCAAGTAAAGTCGCCTAACCTTGTAAGAATTGGAATTTCTTTTGACGGAAGGCAGCTCATCATCCAAGATGCCCTTCACTTCAAAGGTTGATCCTTGATTCTACTTATTCACCGCTGCAAATAACCGCCCTTCTCGCGCCTAAACTGTAGACCTTGGGTGTAATACATGATCTCTGTGCTCATTTCAATATGGTGTTTGGCTCCAGCTTCTTCGTGTACTTTATATTATCATCTACACTTGTAACCATAAGCTGCATTTTAAATTTCTGCGCATAAGTTATATATCATCTTGGAGTACACATTTTGTAGTAATATTATGTTCTATGCTCAATGAAGAGTTTCTCCATGGATGGCCTATCAATGGTGCTGGATTCTGTCAAGATCTTATATATCCAAATGAATAGTTTTGATCTAAACAAGATTATTGGCTTGCAGCAATGCTTTCCATGTCTGAAGAAGTTGTATATAAAGGTGATAATTTCACGCACATTGGAAGCCTGCATATAGTGTACTTGAATTAACCGTTCAGCTGTTGCTCTTTCGACACTCTTTTTTTAGACCTTCACTATTTTCAATCTTCATGTCTATTTAGGCAACAGGACGGGGTAAGAAAGTTATAACCAATTGGTGGATTCGTAAGCATCGGGATTTTCGCTTCTCATTAGATTCGATTGACGACAATAACGCTAGAACGATATGTAGCCAACTGTGTAAACACTAGATTTGTCACATTCTTCCTGCTGAATGCGAGGTTACTATTGTCCATCAGGCTTAAGTTTATCAGCAGCATGGTTTTGACGGATGGGTAGTTGGAAGAGCAAAAAAGGAGTTTCAGTGGGCAAAAGAGCTTCCAACGTGTCGGGCTTCTATTTACAACATATTGTGGTCATAATCCAATAAATTTTACGACCCAAGATGTTCATTCTATGGACCTGACCGATCCATTTGACTGTGATCGCCAAAACAGTGCTAGAGTTAGATGTTGTTGCCCTTTTCAACCTGGATTGTTTTGTAAACCTGATGAACAATTGACCCTCGTGCTTTTGTACAGTTTGTAAGCTGGAGTTAGATGTTCTTGCCCTTTTCAATTCGGCTGTGACTGTCATATTTTCTTTGAAACAAGGCAAATGGCTTGCCAGTCGTTTAATTTAGAGTGAAATATTGTAACAACTAACAAATTTCAACCAAGGGAAATAACATCACTCTCGCCGGCTGCTTGAGCTCACTGCATTACAGAAGCCAAGTGATTAGCCCCCACCAGCACCCACAAAATTATTTCGAACTAGCACATCAAAAGGGCTGTAAATTTTCATAGGAAAGGTTGCATGACCGTTACAGATTTGGATTCTGACATTTGGGACCCGCGAGGAAATAGCCAATCCAAGGTGGTGCCGACTTACTAGCCAGTCAACAAACGATTCTGCCTACCAGCCGTTAGATTGACATCCAACATCTGTCATGTATCTTTTATCTCTTGTCTTCTTATTCCTCTAGCCGCCCAAACCAAACCACCCCGTCGGCTCCGCCTGCTCCCGCCTGCCGTGGCTGGCTGCGCCTCTGCCTCCCTACCGTACGTACCCTCCAATGTTGGCCAGTACCTCCCTCTATTCCCCCACACGTCCTATTGTTCTCTGGCGACGTCAGCCCCAACACGCACTCCGCACTCCAAACCAGTCAACCTCAGACTCCCCTCCGCCGCGATCGATCGGCGCATCTTCCACGGCTCCCTGTCCGCTCCATCCGAGGCATCGCTGCGCCCTCCGCTTAGCGGCCTTGGTTCGCTTCGCCGCACGGTGCGCGCCCTCTTGCGTTGTCAACATCGTCAACAACCGAGAGGAACAAGGACATGACTGTACGTGGAGAGGATGATAGTACGGACCCACCAGCGTCATGGCAGTACGCAAGCAAGTGCTTCTATATTACAAGCCCAAAAATATGGTTCCTCCTAATGGTTGGACATCTGGGGCTCACACCATTGTCAACGTAGTCAATAAACGAGAGAACTACACTACGAGTGGCTGACAGCAGGGACCCAGCAGGTCGCGTAGTTTATTTTTGAGGAACAAGCAGTTGTTATTTATACTAGTTTTAGCGATAGATCAGGGTAACAACGGGGCTGTGCGGGCGCTGTGGCCCGTTTGCCAGGGTTTTATTTATGTTTACCACATCATGAGCCCAGTTGTGTTTTTTTTCTTGCTGAAAATGGCTAGCCCAGTTCTATTTTTTAAAAGAAATACCCAAACGAGGCCTACTTGCTTTATCAGCCCTGCTAGGCTGCAAATCTTTCAAGACGAGGAGAGTTTCATTCGGTTTGCCCAGAAATGGGTTGTACATTTTTAAAACACATCAAACCGGGAATTAGTTTCAATTTTTTTTCATTACAAGGTTTTAAATTACATTGATTTTTATGCGTGGACAATTATTTGGCTTTTATATTTATATAAATTTTGAATGTGAATCGATATTTCGGGATTAAAAACAGTTGACCGCACCAAAATATGCAGAATTTCGTATACTTTTTAATCGTGGCCACAATATGGGGTGTAATGCTAACAAAAGAACATGGGCTCCAAAAAGTTCTTAAGAATTAGCAATGGGTTGTACATTATTAGAAATAATGGTAGATGGGTTGTATGCTGTTTTCCACAGATTTGAGGACGACTTGTGCGCCTACTACAGGTTGACGCAGATGCTTTCCTAAAAAGGTTGACGCACACGCAACGCCGTGTCAACTTAGTCAACACACGAGACAGTGATCGTTGGATGTCCATCCAACAAGCTGTGGTCTTCTTCAATCTCTGCTCTTCTGCTCCAAATTACAAACAAGCACTGTGGGACTGCCTGCTCCCTCCTCCCGCAAGCTAGCTATGCTGCTGCCAAGCAGGCCTCACCGCCCACCATACTCCCATCGCTGGCCTAGCCATCCCTATACTCACCCACACCAACTTTTATTCTCCGTGATGGCAGACTAACCAAGAAACCTCGTACTCCTCCGCATGGGAAACAACTATCGAGTCTTCCCTGCCCCATGTCATTCCTTCCTAGGCCTCGCCGTCAGTCCACCGCCTCGGTGCTCTCGGCGCAGCCTGGTCAACGTGGTCAATGAACGACATCCATCGGAAGTGGAGTGTACGTGGAGGGGCTGACAGCTGGGTCCACGGCCGCTCGCAAGGAAATGCCTCCTTATTATGCGCAAAATAATGATTCCTCCACCTGACAGCTAGGACCCATGAAAGGGCTTCTGTATTTCGCGAAAAAACGTTCCTCCTGCTGACATGTCGGACCCACCAGCTATATCTTCGCACGCAAGGAAGTGCCTCCTTATTACGCACAAAAAAATGAATACCCCCTGCTAGCTGGGACCCACCATAGTGGGTGGCTGACTTGTGGGCCTACTAAGTTCACGGGGACGGAGGGCTTTGTCAACTTAGTCAATATGAACGATTCTAGCTCCAGTGACCGTACGATGTCCATCCAACGGCCATAGTGCTTCTTCAACCTCTGGTCTTCTTGCTCCAGCCGCCCAAAGCAGCGCCGGTCGTGCCTCGTGCTCCTGCCTCCCGTGGCCGGCTCTGATGCCGCGGAGGCCTCACCGCCCCCTACTACTCCCACCGCTGGCCGGGCCATCCCTCTACTCACCCACACCCCCTGTTATTCTGCAGCGATGGAAGCCTCACACCGCAGCTGAACCAGGTGAACCGTCAGACTCCTCTCCGTGGGCATCCACCGCCAAGTCTTCCCGGCTCTCGTCATCCCTTCCTAGGCCTCGCCGTCGCCCACCGCCTTGGTGCTCTCGGCCAAGCGTGGTCAAAGTGGTCAACGCCGACTTCCATCGAAGAGTATTGTACGTGGAGAGGCCGACAGCTGGGTCCACGCCCACAACCTAGTTTTTTGTGATTTGCCAAGTCGCTTGTCGTGCCTGTTGGGCTGCAAATCTTTCAAGACGAGGAGAGCTTCATTCGCTGGCCGAGAAAATGGCCTATCAAGAATGAGAAATGGATGTACATTTTAAAACACATCAAACCGCAATTAGTTTCAAATTTCTATTTTTTCATTTCGAGATTTTAAATTGCATTGATTTTTATGTGTGGACAATTTGTTGGATTATATATTGATATACATTTATTTTTAAAATTAGTTTGAATGTGACTCGAAATTTCGGAATTAAAAACAGTTCGGACCGCACAGAAAATTGCAAAATTTCGTATAATTTTTTAACCGTCGCCACAATATGGGTTGTAATGCTAACAAAAAGAATATGGGCTAAAAAAACTTAAGAATTAGCAAATGGGATGTAAATTATTAGAAATAATGGCAGATGGGTTGTATGTTGTTTTCCACAGATTTGAGGCTTTCCTTAAAAAAGGTTGATGCATAAGCAGTGATTGTTGGATGTCCATCCAACAAGGCCGTGTCTTCTTCAATCTCTGCTCTTCTGCTCCAGCCCGCTCAAACAAGCGCCAAGCGAGACTGCCTGCTTTCTCCTCCCATGTCAAGCTATGTGCCTGCCGCCACAGGCCTCAGCCCCCACCGCAGACTCCCATCGCTTGCCTAGCCATCCCTCTACTCACCCACACTGATGTTATTCTCCAATGACGGCAGACGAACCAAGAAACCCTCATACAACAGATTCTCCGCGGAAACTACTACCGAGCCTTCCTCGCTCCATGTCGCCCTTCCTAGGCCTCGCCATCTTCCACCGCCTGGTGCTTTCGGCGCTGCCTGGTCAACACGGTCAATGACCAACATACATCTGAAGTGGATCAGACGTGGAGAGGCCGACAGCTGGGTCCCTGAAATCCTCAATTCATAGAACTACAGCTGCTTGAGTTCTACTATTCCCCGGAGATCACATACCACATATTGAACGCCATGTACTTGTGCCTCAAAGACCGATGTCCATCTCATGTTTTCCTCCTCTCGCCACACCGCCACCTTTGCGATGTGCTACCTACTGCATAATCTGGTACTAAACCTTCAACTCCCATTTCTCAAGAAACATTCACTTGTGCGGTTCAGATATCGGAGGCCTCATTGCACAAAGATCATCCACTCCAGCTTGTCCTGCTACCGGAGTGCTTGGTGCTTGTTTTCATAGTTAGAATCGGTTGTCTCCAAGTAAAGTCGCCTAACCTTGTAAGAATTGGAATTTCTTTTGACGGAAGGCAGCTCATCATCCAAGATGCCCCTTCACTTCAAAGGTTGATCCTTGATTCTACTTATTCACCGTTGCAAATAACCGTCCTCTGCGCCTAAACTGTAGACCTTGGGTGTAATACATGATCTCTGTGCTCATTTCAATATGGTGTTTGGCTCCAGTTCTTCAGGTACTTTATATTATCATCTACACTTGTAACCATAAGCTGCATTTTAAATTTCTGCGCATAAGTTATATATCATCTTGGAGTACACATTTTGTAGTAATATTATGTTCTATGCTCAATGAAGAGTTTCTCCATGGATGGCCTATCAATGGTGCTGGATTCTGTCAAGATCTTATATATCCAAATGAATAGTTTTGATCTAAACAAGATTATTGGCTTGCAGCAATGCTTTCCATGTCTGAAGAAGTTGTATATAAAGGTGATAATTTCACGCACATTGGAAGCCTGCATATAGTGTACTTGAATTAACCGTTCAGCTGTTGCTCTTTCGACACTCTTTTTTTAGACCTTCACTATTTTCAATCTTCATGTCTATTTAGGCAACAGGACGGGGTAAGAAAGTTATAACCAATTGGTGGATTCGTAAGCATCGGGATTTTCTCGCTTCTCATTAGATTCGATTGACGACAATAACGCTAGAACGATATGTAGCCAACTGTGTAAACACTAGATTTGTCACATTCTTCCTGCTGAATGCGAGGTTACTATTGTCCATCAGGCTTAAGTTTATCAGCAGCATGGTTTTGACGGATGGGTAGTTGGAAGAGCAAAAAAAGGAGTTTCAGGTGGGCAAAAGAGCTTCCGAACGTGCCGGGCTTCTATTTACAACATATTGTGGTCATAATCCAATAAATTTTACGACCCAGTATGTTCATTCTATGGACCTGACCGATCCATTTGACTGTGACTGCCGAAAACAGTGCTAGAGTTAGATGTTGTTGCCCTTTTCAACCTGGATTGTTTTGTAAACCTGATGAACAATTGACCCTCGTGCTTTTGTACAGTTTGTAAGCTGGAGTTAGATGTTCTTGCCCTTTTCAATTCGGCTGTGATCTGTCATATTTTCTTTGAAACAAGGCAAATGGCTTGCCAATGTTTAATTTAGAGTGAAATATTGTAACAACTAACAAATTTCAACCAAGGAAATAACATCACTCTCGCCGGCTGCTTGAGCTCACTGCATTCTGTAGCCAAGTGATTAGCCCCCACCAAACCCACAAAATTATTTCAACTAGCACATCAAAAGGGCTGTAAATTTTCATAGGAAAGGTTGCATGACCGTTCTGATTTGGATTCGACATTTGGGACCCATGAGGAAATAGCCAATCCAAGGTGGTGCCGACTTACTAGCCATCAACAAACGATTCTCGCCTACCAGCCGTTAGATTGACATCCAACATCTGTCATGTATCTTTTATCTCTTGTCTTCTTATTCCTCTAGCCGCCCAAACCAAACCACCCGTCGGCTCCGCTTTGCTCCCTTCCGCCGTGGCTGGCTGCGCCTCTGCCTCCCTACCGACGTACCCTCCAATGTTGGCCACCTCCTCTATTCCCCACACGCCCTATTGTTCTCTCGCGACGCCAGCCCCAACACGCACTCCGCACTAAACCAGTCAACCTCAGATTCCCCTCCGCCGCGATCGATCGGCGATCTTCCACGGCTCCTGTCCGTTCCATCCGAGGCATCGCCGTCGTCCTCCGCCTAGCGGCCTTGGTTCGCTCGCCGTGCACGGTGCGCCGCCCTCTTGCGTTGTCAACATCGTCAACAACCGAGAGGAACAAGGACATGACTGTACGTGGAGAGGATGATAGTACGGACCCACCAGCGTCATGGCAGTACGCAAGCAAGTGCTTCTATATTACAAGCCCAAAAATATGGTTCCTCCTAATGGTTGGACATCCGGGCTCACACCATTGTCAACGAGTCAATAAACGAGAGAACTACACTACGAGTGGCTGACAGCAGGGACCCAGCAGGTCGCGTAGTTTATTTTTGAGGAACAAGCAGTTGTTATTTATACTAGTTTTAGCGATAGATCAGGGTAACAACGGGGCTGTGCGGGCGCTGTGGCCCGTTTGCCAGGGTTTTATTTATGTTTACCACATCATGAGCCCAGTTGTGTTTTTTTTCTTGCTGAAAATGGCTAGCCCAGTTCTATTTTTTAAAAGAAATACCCAAACGAGGCCTACTTGCTTTATCAGCCCTGCTAATGCAAATCTTTCAAGACGAGGAGAGTTTCATTCGGTTTGCCCGAAATGGGTTGTACATTTTAAAACACATCAAACCGGGAATTAGTTTCAATTTTTTTTCATTACAAGGTTTTAAATTACATTGATTTTTATGCGTGGACAATTATTTGGCTTTTATATTTATATAAATTTTGAATGTGAATCGATATTTCGGGATTAAAAACAGTTGACCGCACCAAAATATGCAGAATTTCGTATACTTTTTAATCGTGGCCACAATATGGGGTGTAATGCTAAC
The DNA here is from genome assembly GCA_021605205.1 of Aegilops longissima. Classification (NCBI taxonomy): domain Eukaryota; kingdom Viridiplantae; phylum Streptophyta; class Magnoliopsida; order Poales; family Poaceae; genus Aegilops; species Aegilops longissima. The sequence continues at coordinate 609,039,228 of CM038681.1, read as the reverse complement.
AAAAAGAACATGGGCTCCAAAAAAGTTCTTAAGAATTAGCAAATGGGTTGTACATTATTAGAAATAATGGTAGATGGGTTGTATGCTGTTTTCCACAGATTTGAGGACGACTTGTGCGCCTACTACAGGTTGACGCGTATGCTTTCCTAAAAAAAGGTTGACGCACACGCAACGCCGTGTCAACTTAGTCAACACACGAGACCAGTGACTGTTGGATGTCCATCCAACAACTGTCGTGCTTCTTCAATCTCTGCTCTTCCTGCTCCAATGGCCAAACAAGCACTGGGGGACTGCTGCTCCTCCTCCATGGCTAGCTATGCTGCCGCGCAGGCCTCACCGCCCCACCATACTCCCATCGCTGGCCTAGCCATCCCTATACTCACCCACACCAACTTTTATTCTCCGGTGATGGCAGACTAACCAGTAAACCCTCGTACTCCTCCGCATGGGAAACAACTATCGAGTCTTCCCTGGCCCCATGTCATTCCCTTCCTAGGCCTCGCCGTCGTCCACCGCCCTGGTGCTCTCGGCGCAGCCTGGTCAACGTGGTCAATGAACGACATCCATCGGAAGTGGAGTGTACGTGGAGGGGCTGACAGCTGGGTCCACGGCCGCTCGCAAGGAAATGCCTCCTTATTATGCGCAAAATAATGATTCCTCCACCTGACAGCTAGGACCCATGAAAGGGCTTCTGTATTTCGCGAAAAACGCTCCTCCCGCTGACATGTCGGACCCACCAGCTATATCTTCGCACGCAAGGAAGTGCCTCCTTATTACGCACAAAAAATGAATACCCCTGCTAGCTGGGACCCACCATAGTGGGTGGCTGACTTGTGGGCCTACTAAGTTCACGGGACGGAGGGCTTTGTCAACTTAGTCAATATGAACGATTCTAGCTCCAAAGGACCGTCGATGTCCATCCAACGGCCATAGTGCTTCTTCAACCTCTGGTCTTCTTGCTCCAGCCGCCCAAAGCAGCGCCGGTCGTGCCTCGTGCTCCTGCCTCCCGTGGCCGGCTCTGATGCCGCGGAGGCCTCACCGCCCCCTACTACTCCCACCGCTGGCCGGGCCATCCCTCTACTCACCCACACCCCCTGTTATTCTGCAGCGATGGAAGCCTCACACCGCAGCTGAACCAGTGAACCGTCGTACTCCTCTCCGCGTGGGCATCCACTGCCAAGTCTTCCCCGGCTCTACGTCATCCCCTTCCTAGGCCTCGCCGTCGCCCACCGCCTTGGTGCTCTCGGCGCGGCGTGGTCAAAGTGGTCAACGGCCGACTTCCATCAGAAGAGTATTGTACGTGGAGAGGCTGACAGCTGGGTCCACGTCCACAACCTAGTTTTTTTGTGATTTGCCAAGTCGCTTTGTCAGGCCTGTTGGGCTGCAAATCTTTCAAGACGAGGAGAGCTTCATTCGGCTGGCCGAGAAAATGGCCTATCAGTAATGAGAAATGGGATGTACATTTTTAAAACACATCAAACCGGCAATTAGTTTCAAATTTCTATTTTTTCATTTCGAGATTTTAAATTGCATTGATTTTTATGTGTGGACAATTTGTTGGATTATATATTGATATACATTTATTTTTAAAATTAGTTTGAATGTGACTCAAATTTCGAATTAAAACAGTTCGGACCGCATGTAAAATTGCAAAATTTCGTATAATTTTTTAACCGTCGCCACAATATGGGTTGTAATGCTAACAAAAAGAATATGGGCTAAAAAAACTTAAGAATTAGCAAATGGGATGTAAATTATTAGAAATAATGGCAGATGGGTTGTATGTTGTTTTCCACAGATTTGAGGCTTTCCTTAAAAAAGGTTGATGCATAAGCAGTGATTGTTGGATGTCCATCCAACGGGCGTCGTGCTTCTTCAATCTCTGCTCTTCTGCTCGCCCACTCAAACAAGCGCCAAGAGACTGCTCGCTTTCCTCCTCAAGGACGGCTATGCTGCCAAGAGCCTCAGCCCCAATCGTACTCCCATCGCTTGCCTAGCCATCCCTCTACTCACCCACACCGATGTTATTCTCCAATGACGGCAGACGAACCAAGAAACCCTCATACAACAGATTCTCCCCTCCGCTGGAAACTACTACCGAGCCTTCCCTGGCTCCATGTCGTTCCCTTCCTAGGCCTCGCCATCTTCCACCGCCCTGGTGCTCTCGGCGCGGCCTGGTCAACACGGTCAATGACCAACATACATCTGAAGTGGACTGTACGTGGAGAGGCTGACAGCTGGGTCCACGGCTGCACGCAAGGAAATGCCTCCTTATTATACGCAAAATAATGCTTCCTCCACCTGACATCTGGGACCCACCAAAAGGGCCTCTATATTTCGCGAAAAAATGTTACCACCGCTGACAACTCGGACCCACCAGCTATATCTTCGCACGCAAGGAAGTGCCTCCGTATCACGCACACAAAAATGAATACTCCCCCTGCTAGCTGGGACCCAGTATAGTGGGAGGCTGACTTGTGGGCCTACTAAGTTGACGGGGACGGAGGGCTTTGTCAACTTAGTCAATATGCATGATTCTAGCTCCAGTGACCGTACGATGTCCATCCAACATCCGTAGTGCTTCTTCAACCTCTGGTCTTCTTGCTCCAGCCGCCCAAACCAGCGCCGGTCGTGCCTCGTGCTCCTGCCTCCCGTGGCCGGCTGCGATGCCGCGGAGGCCTCACCGCCCCCTACTACTCCCACCGCTGGCCGGGCCATCCCTCTACTCACCCACAACCCCTGTTATTCTGCGGTGACGACAGCCTCACACCGCAGCGAACCAGTGAACCCTCATACTCCTCTACGCGTGGGCATCCACTGCCGCGTTGAAAGTGCAACTATCCCTAGGTGGTTTCGGTAATTCATAACAACATATAGCTCATTGAGCTAATGCTATTCCAAGACAAATATTTCAGGGAAGCTCAATGAATGGCATGGCATGGATGATGAAAGTGGATCCCTCAAAATATTAAGGAAAAAGGATTGGCTCAAGCTCAAAAGCTCAAGACTCTACATTTTACATTTTAGTGATCCAAGATCACATTGAGTCTATAGGAAAAGCCAATACTATCAAGGAGGGATGAGTTGTTGCTTAATGAGCCTCTTGCTTCATGTGCTTAGTGATATGCTCCAAAACCCTCCACTACTTTCTCACATCCACATATGACCTAAACCTAAAGTCAAACTTGGCCCCACCGATTCTTTCTATCTGGCGCCACCGAGTTCAAATGTCATAGCCACTGACACAAACCCTAGGCAAATCGGTTTCACCGATAGGGATCTCGGTCTCACCGAGATGGGATTGTAATCTCTCTGTTTCCCTCCGTAATGTTTCGGTCTAACCGAAGTGAGCGATCGGTCCCACTGAGATTGCAATGTAAACTCTCTGTTTCCCTTTCGTAACTTTTCGGTCTCACCGAAAGAGCGAATCGGTCCCATCGAGTTTACGTGACCAAGTCTCTGGTTAGCTAATTACCAAAATCGGTCTCACCGAGTTTGTGTAATCGGTCTCACCGAGATTATGTTATGTCCTAACCCTAACCATATCGGTCCTACCGAGTTGCATATCGGTCCCACCAAAAACCCTAACGGTCACTAGGTTTACTGAATCGGTCCGACCGAGTTTGTTGATTTGGTCCCACCGAGTTTGGTAAATTGTGTGTAATGGTTAGATTTTGTGTGGAGGCTATATATACCCCTCCACATCCTCTTCATTCGTGGAGAGATCCATCAGAACAAACCTACACTTCCAACTTACCAGTTCTGAGAGAGAACCACCTACTCATGTGTTGAGGCCAAGATATTCCATTCCAACCACATGAATCTTGATCTCTAGCCTTCCCCAAGTTGCTTTCCACTCAAATCTTGTTTCCACCAAATCCAAATCCTGTGAGAGAGAGTTGAGTGTTGGGGAGACTATCATTTGAAGCACAAGAGCAAGGAGTTCATCATCAACACACCATTTGTTACTTCTTGGAGAGTGGTGTCTCCTAGATTGGCGAGGTGTCACTTGGGAGCCTCCGACAAGATTGTGGAGTTGAACCAAGGAGTTTGTAAGGGCAAGGAGATCGCCTACTTCATGAAGATCTACCGCTAGTGAGGCAAGTCCTTCGTGGGCGACGGCCATGGTGGGATAGACAAGGTTGCTTCTTCGTGGACCCTTCGTGGGTGGAGCCTCCGTGGACTCAGCAAGAATCTGTTACCCTTCGTGGGTTGAAGTCTCCATCAACGTGGATGTACGATAGCACCACCTATCGGAACCACGTCAAAAACATCCGGGTCTCCAATTGCGTTTGAATCCTCCAAACCCTTCCCTTTACATTCTTGCAAGTTGCATGCTTTAATTTCCGCTGTCTATATACTCTTTGCATGCTTGCTTGAATTGTGTGAAGATTGCTTGACTTGTGCAAAATAGCTAAAATCTGCCAAAGTCTAAAATTGGGAAAAGGTTAAGTTTTTAATTGGTCAAGTAGTCTAATCACCCCCCCCCCCCTCTAGACATACTTCAAGGTCCTACAAGTGGTATCAGATCTTTGGTCTCCATTTGCTTTGATTTCCATAGCTTTTGGTGGTCATAGCCTTGGTTTCACAACCTAGGAGAGTATGGCATCTAGCGAGGGAAATTATCACCATAGAGATCCTTACTTTGATGGCACTAATTTTGCTAGTTGGAAGCATAAGATGAAAATGCATATTCTCGGACATAACCCGGTCGTTTGGGCTATTGTTTGTATTGGCTTGCAAGGTGAATTCTTTGATGGGAGAGAGCCGAACCGTGAAGCTAATGTGGATGAATTGAAGATGCTGCAATACAACGCTCAAGCTTGTGCCCCGAGGAGTTCAACAAAATCAGCCGTCTTGAGAATGTAAAGGAAATTTGGGATACTTTGATTGATATGCATGAAGGTACCGACTCCGTCAAGGAATCCAAGTTGGATGTGCTCCAAAGTCAGCTTGACAAGTTCAAAATGAAGGATGGTGAAGGTGTCGCTGAAATGTACGCAAGGCTTGCTCTTATCACAAATGAGATTGCCGGCTTAGGAAGTGAAGATATGACCAACAGATTCATCATCAAGAAGATCCTAAGAGCATTGGATGGAAAATACGATATTGTGTGTACATTGATCCAAATGATGCCAAATTACAAAGATCTCAAGCCAACGGAAGTCATTGGAAGAATTGTTGCTCATGAGATGTCACTCAGGGATAAGGAGGAACATCACAACAAGTCAAGTGGTGCTTACAAAGCCTCATGTGAAGCCCCCACATCATCAAGTGAGAAACAAACCTTCAATGAAGAATTGAGCTTAATGGTGAAGAACTTCAACAAATTCTACAAGAGTATTAGCAAATAAAGAAGCTCTAAGTCAAGGTCCTACAATGACAAAAGATCTTCTAGTCGAGAGCGCAATTGCTACAATTGTGGGAGACCCGAACACTATTCCAATGAGTGTATGGCACCCTTCAAAAGAAGAGAAGATTCTCCCAAGAGAAGAAGTAGAAGAGAAGAATCACCACCAAGAGAGAGAAGGAGTAGAGATGATTGCTATGAACGAAGACCATCACGGAGAAGCAAGGATTCGGAAAGGAAGGACTGGTCATGTTGGTGATTCGGCTCCGACTCCGACAATCACTCCGAGAGAAGCTATCACTCCGACTCCGAATACACTAAAGATGAAGGTGTTGCCGGTCTACCACTTGTGTCAACCAACTCCTACGACATATTTGATTCACCAAATGAAGGAATTGGAAGATGCTTCATGGCCAAAGGTCCTAAGGTAACACACCCTGAGTATGTTGATTTTAATAGTGATGAAGATGACTTGCTAGGTGATGATGATTTACTTGTTGACAACTCTAGTGATGAATACTATGATGAAACGTCAATTAATCATGCTAATCAAGATGAAACGAATGACAATGATAAGGAGAAGATTGAGCTTCTAACTAAAGAATTAAACACTCTTAAGTTAGCTCATGAAACTATCTTCGAGGATCATCGAGAACTTTTAAGGGCTCATGAGAAGTTACGCTTTGAAAAGCTCAATCTTGAGCAAGAGCATGAGTTCCTAAAAGCAATCAATGATGATCTCCGTAAGAAAAGTTCCTCTTACATTGCCAAGCGTTTACTCTTATCTACTTACATGCCTCAAGTCAAGTCAAGTAACAAGAACAAGAAAGATTCTTCCTCTAGTAGTAACAATAACAATGCAAAATCCAATATTGTTGCTTCTAGTAGTTCTCTTGATTCCACTAATGATCCTCTTAGCCAAGTTACACTTGAGCAAGAAAACAGCTTATTGAAGGGAATTATAGAGAAAGGTGTATACAAGAGCCTTGCTGGGAGTAAGCGATTCGAGGAAATTGTACGCAAGCAAGGAAGGCACCGGAAGAATCAAGGTGTTGCTTTTGAACGAAAGTTCAATGCCAATGGAGTAGAGTGGGAAGAAGATCAATACCCCAAGACGAAGTTTGTTCCTCAACAAGATAAGTATGATCCTACTTCCTTCAAGGGAACACAAGCACAAGATGATCTTCCACCACAAGACCACAAGAACAAAGGCGAGGACAAGCTTCAAGAGGAGATTGATGCATAAGCACCTAAGGCCTTGGTCAAGTGGGTTCCCAAGACAACGTCAAGTTCTACTTCATCGAGTACAACTACTACACCAAGGATTCCCATCAAGATGATGTGGATCCCGAAGAAGAAGAACTAGAGAGTTCTTGAGGGTGACTCCGCCAACATTATTCACTCATATCATTATGGCAAGGACAAGTGCAATCATCTTTCATATCTTGCACTAGTTCAAGGAGTCACAAACCCTCATGTTGGTAAGGCAAGGGACAAGGTAACCTAATGTTTTCATGGACATCATTTTGTGTGTGCATCACTCTGTGTCTATGGATATTCTTGTTTGTTCCTTGTGGACTAACCCATGTAGTTATTGAAAGTGCAACTCACTTCAAAGGATTTCTCCAAAAGATCTACATCAACATTGAGCATCCACATCTTCAACACCTACATGAAGTCATCATCGACAAAACCCAAGGTTAGTTCATCCCTCTAAGGGGGGATCTCACATCTAGGGGGAGCTTAACTCTAAGTATTGAGTCAAAGAAACTCTAATGATGTGAACATATCAATGCATTATGTAAAAGTGGTAACCCCACTTGAGCTTAAATGATGAGTATGACCTATGATCAAATGTTCTTATTTTGACTCCTAAGTCAATATACTCATATATAGATGACCTAGTCATCGCCAATTGTTTGATAGATGCTAGAATTGGTTGTGCATGCTTTGTCACATATTTTATTTTGACATTTTATTGTGTGAGCATGTTGGTTGCATGTTTTACTCATTCGAGGACATCCACTTGTTGTTTTGATTGATTGGCTTCTTTTTATTTGGCCAAGTGGATGGACAACAATGCCTAAGAACCTTCTCTAGCTATCTATGCTTTTCTCGTCTCAAACTCTATTCATGCTACATCACAAAATTTGATCAAGTCGATTCAACCACTGTGTGAGGAGCACTGAGTCCCCGATTCGTCATAGACTTAAACTTCCAAAACTTCTTTGTGATTTTCGGTCTGACAAATTCCTCCATTTCGGTCATACCGAGATCACTAAGTCGATCTAGGTTTTCATCTCGGTGCAACCGATTTGAACTTTTCGGTCACGCCGAGTTGCTGTAATTGTTAACAGTTATGCATCTCGGTGCCACCAAGTTGTTCCACTCGGTCACACCGACAGTGTCAGGCTATATATTCACACGGGCAAATTTTGGAAAACTTTCTCCGAAACTCCTCGCCCGCGCATAGCCCGCTCTGCCTACTAGGTCTCCGGATCGTCGACTTCGTCGCTAGACGCCTCCTGTCGCTGGTCTCCGCTGGCGTCAACAGGATTCATCTCCGCCGTTGCCGCCGTAGTGAGTTCACCACCGAACTAGGGTATGAACTCTATCACAGCGCTATCCTCGTCTGATTCTCAGAACATTGTGTTCATAATGCTTCTAGCCACGATTGAAACACCTCTATCCAATCAAAACAATCCTTAGAATAGATGCGATTCGAAAATTTAGGGTTAGGTTTCCGCCGAAACCATCTCGGACCCACCGAGTTGAAAAATTCGGTCCCACCGATTTGGCTAACGCCATTGCACTAGTAACTCTCGGTCTGACCGAGAATTACAAATCGGTGTGACCGATTTTAAAACTTTGTGAAACCCTAGCAGTCTCGGTGCCACAACTGTGACTCGGTCGACCGAGTTCACTAGTTTAGGTTCCAAAACTGCTTCGGTATCACCGAGTTTGAAAATCGGTAGATCCAAATGCTTTCGTGGAAAACTAAAACTAAGTTTTTGAATCATTCTTTGCAAAAGTCTCTGATTTTGTGATGCTCATCCACTCTACCTCATCTATAACTATTCACGTGGTCAGCATCAGTGTGTGCAGCATGTCGCACCAAAGTGACAGCCGAACAAGTCAGAAGAGCAGATTCACATGAGTGAGGGCACTAGTCCCTCTAGCAGCTCAGATGAGGGGAGCAGAAGCACTCCTAGCAATTTGCCCAAGGCTGCCACAAGGACAAGGAAGAAGAAAACCTCAGAGTCTGAGGATGAGGATTATGTGGCAGTTGAGGATGAGACTAGTTCAAAGAAGAAAGTACTCAAGAAGGAGTACCGCTCAACTGCAGCAAAGCCAGGGATGAAGATCAAAAGGCCTGCAGGTAGACAACCAATGTCCAAAGCCAGAGTCTCCACTAAGGCTTCTTTGGAATCCCAACCCAAAGAGCCCGCTGCAGAAGGAAAGAAAAGGAAGGAAATGGTCAAGAAGACCATGATCAGAGTAATAGGAAAGCCTTCCATGATGGAAGAAGAAGAAGAAGAGGTTGTTGCACCAGCACCCAAGGCACAAAAGCTAATGGGTGATGCTATAAAGTCAGGGGCTGCAACTTCAAAGCCCAAAGAAGCACCCAAAGCTGCCCCCAAGCCCAAGAGTGCATGTAAGAGGAATACCAGGTGTATACCAGCTGCTGAAAAGAACAAGGCCCCAATGCCTGATGTTGCTGCTGAGGAAGATGATGAAGGGCAAGTCCTAAGGAAGCTCAAACCCAAGATTCCGGACCACAATGATGCTGATCCTATGGCTGAGAACATGAAGATCAGGAGAGATTTAGGGTGGAGGCTATGGAGAGAGACAGATCCATATGCCACCAGGAGAAGGACTGATGTAGATTACAGGATCCACAACAAGGAGCAGCAGGACTTCTATGAGACAATCTTGCTTGATAAAAAGCCCATAGTGTGTGATATGAGGTGGGTCGACTGGACCTACATACAGGAAAATGAAGAACACTATCCTGGAGTGTATGACAGCTTCAGTGCGTGTGGAGTTGCAGATTTTGTTGGGCAGAAGCTCACAAACTGGAATGATGAGCTCATTATGCAATTCTACTCCACAGCACATTTCTATCCAGATGGCAGGATAGTTTGGATGTCTGAAGGAACGAGATACCAGTCAACCATTGAGGAATGGGCTAGTCTGATCAATGCTCCAAAGGAGAGTGAAGATGACTTGAATGTATATGCCAAGAAGAAAATGGATCACAACTCAATGTCACATATGTACAAGGAGATCCCAGATGATGCACTTGAGACTTTCAAGTTTGGATCAGTTCTTTTTCTTCTGTCAAGGCTGCCAACGATCAACTGGATCCTAAGGCACACTCTGTTGCCCAAATCAGGTGACCACAACATGATCAGAGGTCATGCGATTAATTTGCTTCACATATTTGATGTGCCCCAGAAATTCAAGGTCATGAGCCTCATAGTTGAAACTATCAAGAGGACAGCAGCAGATCAAAAGAGGAGTTGTGGATATGCCCCACAGATTCAGGAGTTGATTAACTCAAAGATGGGCACAGGGAAATATCTGTTGGATAAGGAACACTATGTTCTCTATCCTGACTTTGAGGACAATCAATTGTCATGACTGAGAATGAACCATCATCAGTACTAGCTCAAGAGAAGAAGGAGAAGGCAAGGAAAGAGAAGGCTGCCAAGATGCCAACTCTAGCAGAGGCATCTGAGTACTTTTTGAAGAACAAGCAGGAGCAGCTTGGTTACTTGATAGCATCAACTCTGCGGATTGAGAAGGGGTTGGCCCCCTAACTCAAAACCAGGAGAGCCTTGGAAAGAATCATGGAACAAAAATTCTATGATCTTGATGTCAAAGTAACTAAGATTCAGTCAGTTGTGGAGCAGCTACAGGATGACATGCAGGAGAGGAAGGGCAGTACAACAACTGATGCATTTGCCAGAGTGCCTCGAGCTCAGAGATCAGCCGCAGAGCCAGCACTGACACCGAGTCACTTCATCTGCTCCAGCTACAGCTCCAAGCAACCAGCTCCAAAGACCAACTCCTTCAACTCCTTCCACATCAACTGAAGTCTTCGTCCAAGGAGCCATCTCTACGCCACCAGCATAAGACCAAGCCTGAGACACGATATAGTCCTATGCATTTTCTAGGAACTTTTTGGTAACTTGTTTCCAAAGGGGGAGAAAAATGTATATATCATAGGGCTTCGAGAGAGAGAGTTTGCTTTTGTTCTCTCTTGTCTTCTTGGTTGAACTTTGTTTGCCTTTGATTGCTTGAGATACTATGCTATTTCCTGTGAGACATTGATGATCATGTGTTTGATCATAAGCTACACTTATGCTTGTTAGTTGATATTATCTTACTTACCCTTATATGATCATTCACTTTGCTTAGTGATGAGTGCATGTATTCAATCTTTATTATTTTGAGCGCTCCACCCAGATGTATGTGACATGGAAGAGTAACCCATGAGCCTAATTCCTTGTGCATTTGCAGTCCAAAGAAAATCTTAAAACATGCACAAATTTAGGGGGAGCTCTTGCTTATCACATACTTCTCAAAGCGAAGATGTTTTTCAATCTTATTATCATTTGTCGAAGCTTTGATCTATATGTTGTCATCAATTACCAACACGGGGGAGAGTGAAAGTGCAACTATCCCTAGGTGGTTTTGGTAATTCATAACAACATATAGCTCATTGAGCTAATGCTATTCCAAGACAAATATTTCAGGGAAGCTCAATGAATGGCATGGCATGGATGATGAAAGTGGATCCCTCAAAATATTAAGGAAAAAGGATTGGCTCAAGCTCAAAAGCTCAAGACTCTACATTTTACATTTTAGTGATCCAAGATCACATTGAGTCTATAGGAAAAGCCAATACTATCAATTAGGGATGAGGTGTTGCTTAATGAGCCTCTTGCTTCATGTGCTTAGTGATATGCTCCAAAACCCTCCACTACTTTCTCACATCCACATATGACCTAAACCTAAAGTCAAACTCGGCCCCACCGATTCTTTCTATCCGGCGCCACCGAGTTCAAATGTCATAGCCACTGCCACAAACCCTAGGCAAATCGGTTTCACCGATAGGGATCTCGGTCTCACCGAGATGGGATTGTAATCTCTCTGTTTCCCTTCATAACGTTTCGGTCTAACCGAAGTGAGCGATCGGTCCCACCGAGATTGCAATGTAAACTCTCTGTTTCCCTTTCGTAAATTTTCGGTCTCACCGAAAGAGAGAATCGGTCCCACCGAGTTTACCTGACCAACTCTCTGGTTAGCTAATTACCAAAATCGGTCTCACCGAGTTTGTGTAATCGGTCTCACCGAGATTATGTTATGTCCTAACCCTAACCATATCGGTCCTACCGAGTTGCATATCGGTCCCACCAAAAACCCTAACGGTCACTAGATTTACTGAATCGGTCCGACCGAGTTTGTTGATTTGGTCCCACCAAGTTTGGTAAATTCTGTGTAATGGTTAGATTTTGTGTGGAGGCTATATATACCCCTCCACCTCCTCTTCATTCGTGGAGAGAGCCATCATAACAAACCTACACTTCCAACTTACCAGTTCTGAGAGAGAACCACCTACTCATGTGTTGAGGCCAAGATATTCCATTCCAACCACATGAATCTTGATCTCTAGCCTTCCCCAAGTTGCTTTCCACTCAAATCTTCTTTCCACCAAATCCAAATCCTGTGAGAGAGAGTTGAGTGTTGGGGAGACTATCATTTGAAGCACAAGAGCAAGGAGTTCATCATCAACACACCATTTGTTACTTCTTGGAGAGTGGTGTCTCCTAGATTGGCTAGGTGTCACTTGGGAGCCTCCGACAAGATTGTGGAGTTGAACCAAGGAGTTTGTAAGGGCAAGGAGATCGCCTACTTCGTGAAGATCTACCGCTAGTGAGGCAAGTCCTTCGTGGGCGACGGCCATGGTGGGATAGACAAGGTTGCTTCTTCGTGGACCCTTCGTGGGTGGAGCCCTCCGTGGACTCGTGGAACCGTTACCCTTCGTGGGTTGAAGTCTCCATCAACGTGGATGTACGATAGCACCACCTATCGGAACCACGACAAAAACATCCGTGTCTCCAATTGCGTTTGAATCCTCCAAACCCTTCCCTTTACATTCTTGCAAGTTGCATGCTTTATTTCCGCTACCTATATACTCTTTGCATGCTTGCTTGAATTGTGTGAAGATTGCTTGACTTGTGCAAAGATAGCTAAAATCTGCCAAAGTCTAAAATTGGGAAAAGGTTAAGTTTTTAATTGGTCAAGTAGTCTAATCACCCCCCCCCCCTCTAGACATACTTCAAGGTCCTACACGCGTCTTCCCCGGCTCCGTGTCGTCCCCTTCATAGGCCTCTTCGTCGTCCACCGCCCTGGTGCTCTCGGCGCGGCGTGGTCAACGTAGTCAAGGAACGGATTCCATCGGACGTGGACTATACATGGAGAGGCTGACAGCTGGATCCACGGCGCAGCAAGGAAGTGCCTCCTTATTACGCGGAAACTAATGATTCCTCCACCTGACAGCAGGGACCCACCGGACGGGCAACCGCATTTCATGATAAAAAATGTTTCCCCCTGACTGCTGGGACCTACCAGCTACATCTTCGCACGCAAGTAAGTGCGTCCGGGTAAAAAAATGATTCGCCCCCTGACTGTTGGGACCCACCAGCTACATCTTCGCACGCAAGGAAGTGCCTGACAGTCGGGACCCACCTAGTCGAAGCGTACGTAGCGTTGTCATTCTGGTCGCGAACGTGTACGTACATACTAGTCGATGTAGAGGCGCGCACGTGTCGTAGTAGAGGCGCGCACGTAGGATGTACACGTACGTACAGCGGCCTGTGTGCAAGAAAGAAAATACGGCCACGTACATACATACGGGCGGGGTCTCGAATGCCTACTCGCGCATACATACGGCAAGGGCTCATGTACATGGCTGGGTCGGAACGGAGAAACAGCGTCGTCGTCGTATTCATGGGGAGCCAACCGGCTGGGTCGGAACGGAATGCGTCATCGTGTTCATCGGGAGGGCTTGGACGGAATAGCCGATGGAAACGAGGCCTGGCGTACCGCACAACGGAGGAAACGGCCTTGTGTTCGACCGGCCACATTCGAAACGGGATCCTGTTCGTCGGTAGGGGTCTGTCGTACTGCAAAATGGAGTAAACGGACCTCCTACGGTCGAAACAGGGTCCTGTTGATCGGGAGGGGTGTGGCGTACCGCAAAACAGAGGAAACAGACTTGTGTTGGAGAGCTACGGTCGAAACGGGGGTCCTGTTCATCGGGAGGGGTGTGGCATACCGCAAAACGGGACTCCACGGGATACTGTTCATCTCCACCGTCGACCCCCTCCAGCCTCCACGGGCTACTGCTCATCCACCGTCGACCTCCTCCAGCCTCCACCTGCGACTGTTCATCCACGGGCTCCTGTTCATTGATACGTCCATTTTGCATCATGCTTTGATATTGATATTTATTGCATTATGGGCTGTTATTACACATTATGTCACAATACTTATGCCTTTTCTCTCTTATTTTACAAGTTCTACACGAAGAGGGAGAATGCCGGCAGCTGGAATTCTGGGCTGGAAAAGGAGCAAATATTAGAGACCTATTCTGCGCAACTCCAAAAGTCCTGAAACTTCACGGAAGCAGTTTTTCGAATTTATAAAAAAATACTGAGCAAAGAAAGCACCAGAGGGGGCCACCCACCATCCACGAGGGTGGGGGCGTGCCCTACCCCCTGGGCGCACCCCCTGCCTCGTGGGCCCCCTGTCAGGCCTCCGGTGCCCATCTTTGGCTATATGATCTCTTTCACCCTAGAAAAATTCATAAGCAAGCTTTTGGGAAGAAACTCCGCTGCCACGAGGCGGAACCTTGGCGGAACCAATCTAGGGCTCCAGCGGAGCTATTCTGCCGGGGAAACATCCCTCCGGGAGGGGGAAATCATCACCATCGTCATCACCATCGATCCTCTCATCGGGAGGGGGTCCATCTTCATCAACATTTTCACCAGCACCATCTCCTCTCAAACCCTAGTTCATCTCTTATATCTAATCTTTGTCCCAAAGCCTCAGATTGGTACCTGTGGGTTGCAAGTAGTGTTGATTACTCCTTGTAGTTGATGCTAGTTGGTATATTCGGTGGAAGATTATATGTTCAGATCCTTAATGCATATTAATACCCCTCTGATTATGAACATGAATATGATTTGTGAGTAGTTATGTTTGTTCCTAAGGACATGGGAGAAGTCTTGCTATTAGTAGTCATGTGATTTTGGTATTTGTCCGATATTTTGATGAGATGTATGTTGTCTCTCCTCTAGTGGTGTTATGTGAACGTCGACTACATGACACTTCCCCATTGTTTGGGCATAGAGGAAGGCATTGGGAAGCAATAAGTAGATGATGGGTTGCTAGAGTGACAGAAGCTTAAACCCTAGTTTATGAGTTGCTTCATAAGGGGCTGATTTGGATCCATATGTTAAATGCTATGGTTAGGTTTACCTTAATTCTTCTTCCGTAGTTGCAGATGCTTGCAAGAATAGTTAATCGTAAGTGGGATGTTGGTCTATTGAAAGTACAGCGGGATATTTCGCCCGAACTACGAGTGCCGTGTTCCCCACAGGGACTATGCGACGGTAACTATGCTCGGCTAAAGCTAGGTAACACGATTCGGGTGATGAATGCAAGAAAGTAAAACTAAACTAAACAGGGTTATCACCAAAGAAAATGCAGATAAGCAAAGGTAGATTCAGATTTTACTCAATGTATTTTTGATATTTTCTATATGCTTGAGAAATTAGAACACTAACACAGGCAAACATCATCACACAAGAGAATCAACAAGACTAGAACACATAGGTTTATCTAACATGTAACAGAGAGAAGAATCATGGATATAGGACAGAATATATGTATCTCACATTACAAACACACACACACACACACACACACACACACACAGAGAGAGAGAACAACAGCAGGCTCGGTTTGGTGAAGAAGAACAGCAATAGACATGGGTTCAGAGATGAAGCAAGGGCATCAGGGAGAGAAGAGCAGCAGCAGGTTCGTGGGAGAGGGAGCAGCAGTAGTAGGGGATTCAGAGGAGGAGCGGCAACCAGGGGCGCAAGACGAAGAAGCAACAGGTCATGTTGAGGAAGAAGCAGCAGGGGGCAGAGAGAAGGAGAGAGGTGGAGGAGCAGCAGCGAGACAAGGGGAAAAGGAGCAGAAGCAGGTCGGCGCAAGAAGAGCAGCAGCAAGCTTAGGAGAAGAAGAGAAGCAGAGTAAGTGGAGCAGCGGCTAGTGGTGGTGATGGATGGCAGCGGCTGCTGGTGGTGGATGGTGCGGCGGCGCTGATGGTGGATGGAGATGGGTGATGAGGCGGGAGGCGCACCACCACGCCGGCCTGGCCGTGGTGGCGGTCGGAGGTGGAGAAGGAGGGTGGGGGAAAGAGAGATGCCGGGCCCAATCCAAAATTGAGGCATGCTAGGGATTTTGATCCTCTCCTCAGATCTGCACTTTTGCACTTCGGCCCTTCTCCTTCTCTGCCTACTTCACAAGTTGATCCCTCCACTCTTTCTTTCTTGCCCTTAAATCTTTAATATTAATCACACTCAAGTCCCTCTTCCTTCTCTTCTTTCATATGCTCATCTCGATTGCCACATGGACATAAACTTGTAGTTTATAGTGCCTTTGCGCACTTTGCTGCAAAATAGACAATTCACTAGTCAACATTCTCTTTATGATTATTATTCGAATATTCAACAATTCTTAGCAAGAATGGATGGATATATATCAGTTAATGGTATATTTGAGCATCAGATTATGTATATGAAATGTACTTATCAAGTTCCCCCACACTTACATCTTTGCTTGTCCTCAAGCAAAGGCATATGACAAGAGCAAGAATGTGAACACGAACTGACTAGAGAATGTCCCAGTGAAGTAGATCTCCAAACAGTGCATGCTTTGAACTTTTCTAGTGAAAATCAATGGTTAAGAGTGCTACAAAGCAGTAGGATACAGTAAGCATGACCATTTTGAACTTTTACAATGATAAAAGAGGATCAACAAGTTTAAATGATGACTGTGCCAAATGGTTCCTAAAGAGAGCATGATCTCGAGAACAAAAAGAACTAGAATTAAATCTTGTGATCAAATCACTTATTTATAGAGATAAAGCAATGATTATATTATTATTAGTCTCACCATAGGAACATACCTCCGATCCCCAGAACATGGTATACACCCGGCTCGACCAATTATTAGTTTTTTTTGTTTGTCTCCCCAAAGGAACATACCACCGATCCAGAGAACATGGTATACACCTCGTTCGACAATTACATTTTTTATTATTAATTACTGCCCAAACTAACCTGATTTCACATGCCACCGATCCAGGGAACATGACATGCTACTGTAGGTAGTCAGACTTATTTATTCATTATTACTTATCTTAAATGAACAACTCATAAGCACAAAAACAAGAATCATCACTTCTCCATGTATGGTTCACATGCTATCGATCCAGGGAACATAGCGTACTAGTCCATAGTGGTAAAGTGATTGCTCTCATTGGGAACACAATAGGCACAAGCTCAGCATCTAACACTTAATGATCTAAGTGTATCAAGGTAAAAGCAGAAAACGATTAAGTTTACTAGTGCACTAGGGATTTGAGCACTCAAAACTAATAGCTTCCACTACTTTCAGCAAAGCAAGCATTATGTAGATCACTAGTTTACAAGGCATTCAACAATCAGTTCACATATTCACATCAAGCACCATATGTCAAATAAAATTCAGTGGGGCAATATTTAAGACATGGCTTAAGCAACCCGAATAACATTTGATTTCAGCATGTATCAATGGATGATTTACTCGGAATGGGTCATGAAACAGCTCACCGCGTTTATACAGGAAGTAGCACTCGCTCGACACTCTCTAAACTGCAGCTCTTCTCCTTTTGCTTCCTCATGCATACTCCATCTTCACTCTTCTTCGTGTGTTCCCCTTGCTTCTCCTCTTCACCATGCTCTGAGTCCACCAGGGTCCCAAGGAATGTCACCTCGAACCTGGTCAGCATGTAGTGATTCGTGCACAAGCAAGAACCTGAAAGAGCACTCAACGAAAGAGACAATGCAAGTGGTACGGATAATACCCTCCAAGTCATCAATCGAATATCCAATTACATAAGCATAGCTATAAAGCACATGTTTAGGATGGTAGAAATCAGCAAGGTCGACATTAACATGAGGATGATATTTATCATTAAGCTCAAGACTAGCATGGGGATTATATGTTCCATTAAGCATAGGACTAGCATGAGGAAAGTAACTATGATCATCACAAATGAGAGTAATGCCACTAACAGGGTATATATCATCATATCCAAGCAAATGAGTTTTGAAATCAATCTTAAGTGATGGTATCATGTAATGGAAGGTAGTAGCAAAGAAATCATAAGGGAGCATGTCATCCAGAGGATTGGGTAAACCTGACACCTCACGCTCATGTATGACAATAGGTCAATGAATCTCAGGTTCTTCATCTTCATCTACAACAGCTTGTACTTCTTCAAGAGTAGTAGATGATGAATCTTCAACTTGATCACTTGGGAATTGCAGCTCTTGATCATCTTGTTCCTTGGCATCGAGTATTTCTTCTTGGATATGAAGTATCTCTTCCTCTGGACCCTCGCTATCTTGCTCAGCTGAATGTGAAGGTGTTGGAACCTCACATGTATCAAGGGATATCCCAGAAAAACTGAGCTCTAGCTATGAAGAAATAGTGCGGCCAGCGTTTATGTTCTTCTCTATCTTCCTTACTTCTTCCACTAGCTCTTTTCCACTCTTGATCTTCTTCATTTCCTCTAGTATCACCGGCCTAATTGGATCATCTTCGGCACTCCAAGTGAACTCGAGACTAAGCAACGTGAGCTTGTCTATATCATCAAAATCATCTTGTGTGGGCACTTGTGTTGAAGGTGCTGGTTGACCAAATGGAGGACCATTTAACTCCATTGGCAACATCTCCTGGTGTTGAGGTATATGAATAGGAGGTGAATAGCATTGTTGTGGTGCATAGTTGTTGCTCTCCCCTTCATACCTAAATCCCTGCATATGATTACTAGAACCAAACTGTGAGATCTCAGGGTTGTTGCTCCTATATGACATATTCGGGTTCTCAGGCCACCCATGTGAGTGATTGTTTTGGTATGAGCTATGCTCTTGAGCAAAGCTCATGCCAAAACAATCTGGAGGGTGAGAGTAACCACGCTGACATTCAGCGGGCGAATGGCCCTGAAATCCACAAATATGGTAGGTAGGAGCAACATAAAGATGGCCTCTAGAATAAGGACCATAAGAGCTAGGCCTATCCTCAAAAACTACTTCTCGTTGCCGAGCTAAATAATCTAATCGATGGGAAATCTTATCAGTTCTTGAATACTTTCTGTGTTGTTTGTAGTGTTGCTGGCATAAGCTTGATGATCTGAGTAGAATGCCATTTCCAAGAAGACAATTCAACCTACAAAATGAACAAGAAAAGAAAGGGAAGATAACTAGAACAGTAGTTAGGGGTAAGAGATATATCACAAATATATGGCACCAGATAGAAACAGAAGCAAAACCTAGTCTATAGCCTAACACGGTCGCACGACGCTAGCCCCCAGCAACGGCGCCAAAATGATCTGTTGAAAGTACAACGAGATATTTCGCCCGAACTGCGAGTGTCGTGTTCCCCACAGGGACTGGGCGACGGTGACTATGCTCGGCTAAAGCTAGGTAACACGATTCGGGTGATGAATGCAAGAAAGTAAAACTGAACTAAACAGGGTTGTCACCAAAGAAAATGCAGATAAGCAAAGGTAGATTAGATTTTACTCAATGTATTTTTGATATTTTCTATATGCTTGAGAAATTAGAACACTAACACAGGCGAACATCATCACACAAGAGAATAAACAAGACTAGAACACATAGGTTTATCTAACATGTAACAGAGAGAAGAATCATGGATATAGGACAGAATATATGTATCTCACATTACACACACACACACACACACACACAGAGAGAGAGAAAGAGAGAGAGAGCGAGAGAGAGAGAGAGAACAATAGCAGGCTCGGTTTGGTGAAGAAAAACAGCAACAGAGATGGGTTCAGAGATGAAGCAAGGGAATCAGGGAGAAAAGAGCAGCAGCAGGTTCGTGGGAGAGGGAGCAGCAGCAGTAGGGAATTCAGAGGAGGAGGAGCTGCAAGGGGCGCAAGAAGAAGCAGCAGCAGGTCATGTTGAGGAAGAAGCATGAGGGGGCAGAGAGAAGGAGAGAGGTGGAGGAGCAGCAGTGAGACAATGGGAAAAGGAGCAGAAGCAGGTCGATGCAAGAAGAGCAGAAGCAGGGTTAGGATAAGAAGAGAAGCAGAGTAAGTGGAGCAGCGGCTGGTGGTGGTGATGGATGGCGGCGGCTGCTGGTGGTGGATGGTGCGGCGGCGTTGATGGTGGATGGAGATGGGTGATGAGGCGGGAGGCGCACCACCACGCCGGCCTGGCCGTGGCGGCGGCCGGAGGTGGAGAAGGAGGGTGAGGGAAAGAGAGATGCCAGGCCCGATCCAAAAGTGAGGCGTGCTAGGGATTTTGATCCTCTCCTCAGATATGCACTTTTGCACTTCGACCCTTCTACTTCTCTGCATACTTCACAAGTTGATCCCTCCACTCTTTATTTCTTTCTTTCTTGCCCTTTAAGCTTTAATATTCATCACACTCAAGTCCCTCTTCCTTCTCTTCTTTCATATGCTCATCTCGATTGCCACATGGAAAGAAACTTCTAGTTTATAGTGCCTTTGCGCACTTTGCTGCAAAATAGACAAGTCACTAGTCAACATTCTCTTTTATGATTATCATTCGAATATTCAACAATTCTTAGCAAGAATGGATGGATATATCTCAGTTAATGGCATATTTGAGCATCAAATTATGTATATGAAATGTGCTTATCAGATGCTTGTCCAAGGAAGGGCAGCACCCAAGCACCGGTCCACCCACATATCAGATTATCAAAGTAACGAACGCGAATCATATGAGCGTGATGAAAAATAGCTTGAGGATAATTCCCATGTGTCCTCGGGAGCGTTTTCCTCTATATAAGAATTTGTCCAGGCTTGTCCTTTGCTACAATAAGGATTGGGCCACCTTGCTGCACCTAATTTACTTTTGTTACTTGTTACCCGTTACGAATTATCTTATCACAAAACTATCTGTTAATGATAATTTCAGTGCTTGCAGAGAATACCTTATTGAAAACCGCTTGTCGTTTCCTTCTGCTCCTCGTTGGGTTCGACACTCTTACTTATCGAAAGGACTACGATAGATCCTCTACACTTGTGGGTCATCAAGACTCTTTTCTGGCGCCGTTTCCTGGGAGTGAAGCGCCTTTGGTAAGTGGAATTTGGTAAGGAAAAATTTATATAGTGTGCTTAAATTTACTGTCACTTGTTACTATGGAAAGTAATCCTTTGAGGGTCTTGTTCGGGGTATCTTCACCCCGTCCAGTAGAGCAAAGAGTTGCTCCTCAACCTACTAAACCTACTGAAAATGTTTACTTTGAAATTCCTTCGGGTATGATAGAGAAACTGCTAGCTAATCCCTTTACAGGAGATGGAACATTGCATCCCGATTTGCACCTAATCTATGTGGATGAAGTTTGTGGATTATTTAAGCTTGCAGGTATGCCCGAGGATGTTATCAAGAAGAAGGTCTTCCCTTTATCTTTGAAGGGAGAGGCATTGATATGGTATAGGCTATGTGATGATATGGGATCATGGAACTACAAATGATTGAAATTGGAATTTCATCAGAAGTTCAAGATTGGGGGAGAAAGCATCGTAATCGTAATTATATATATATATATAATTTTTGACCTCGCGAAGGAGAAAGCATCGCTCAAGATTGGGGGAGGCTTAAGTCAATGTTATATTCATTCCCCAATCATGAGCTCTCAAGAGAAATAATTATTCAAAAAAATTATGCTCGGCTTTCTGACAACAATAGCTCCATGCTCGATACTTCTTGTACTGGTTCTTTTATGATGAAGACTATTGATTCAAATGGGATTTATTGGAAAGAATTAAACGCAACTCGGAAGATTAGGATCTCAACGAAGGTAAGGAGTCAGGTATGACACCTAAGTTTGATTGTGTTAAATCTTTTATGGATACCGATGTTTTTCGTGAATTTAGCACTAAATATGGACTTGACTCTGAGATAGTAGCTTCTTTCTGTGAATCATTTGCTACTCATGTTGATCTCCCTAAGGACAAGTGGTTTAAATATCGTCCTCCCATCGAAGTAAAAGTAGTTGAACCTATTAAAGTTGAAGAAAATATTATCACTTATAATGATCCTATCGTTCCTACTGCTTACATTGAGAAACCACATTTCCCTGTTAGAATAAAGGATCATACTAAAGCTTCAACAGTGGTCAACAAAAGTAATATTAGGACACCCAAACCTCCTGAGCAAATTAAAGTTGAACCTAATATTGCTATGGTTAAAGATCTCTTAGTCGATAATATTGATGGGCATGTTATTTACTTCTGTAATGAAGCTGCCAGAATTGCTAGACCCGATACTAAAAATAAACATAGACCTGTCGTAGGCATGCCTGTTATTTCTGTTAAAATAGGAGATCATTGCTATCATGGATTGTGTTATATGGGTGCTAGTGTGATACGTCCATTTTGCATCATGCTTTGATATTGATATTTATCGCATTATGGGCTGTTATTACACATTATGTCACAATACTTATGCCTATTCTCTCTTATTTTACAAGGTTTACATGAAGAGCGACAATACCGGCAGCTGGAATTCTGGGCTGGAAAAGGAGCAAATATTAGAGACCTATTCTGTGCAACTCCAAAAGTCCTGAAACTCCACGGAAGTTATTTTTGGGAAATATAAAAATACTAAGCGAATAAAGTACCAGAGGGGCCCCACACCCTGGCCACGACAGTGGGGGGGGGCGCGCCCTACCCCCTGGGCGCGCCCCCCTGCCTCGTGGGCCCCCTGGTGGCCCTCCGGTGCCCATCTTCTACTATATGAAGTCTTTCGTCCGAAAAAAAATCATAAGCAAGCTTACGGGGCGAAACTCCGCCGCCACGAGGCGGAACCTTGGCGGAACCAATCTAGGGCTCCGGCGGAGCTGTTCTGTCGGGGAAACTTCCCTCCGGGAGGGGGAAATCATCGCCATCGTCATCACCAACGATCCTCTCATCGGGAGGGGGTCCATCTTCATCAACATCTTCACCAGCACCATCTCCTCACAAACCCTAGTTCATCTCTTGTATCCAATTCTTGTCTCTAAGTCTGAGATTGGTACCTGTAGGTTGCTAGTAGTGTTGATTACTCCTTGTAGTTGATGCTAGTTGGTTTACCTGGTGGAAGATTATATGTTCAGATCCTATGTGCATATTAGTACCCCTCTGATTGTGAACATGAATATGCTTTGTGAGTCGTTACGTTTGTTCTTGAGGACATGGGAGAAGTCTTGCTATTAGTAGTCATGTGAACGTCGACTACATGACACTTCACCATTATTTGGGCCTAGGGGAAGGCATTGGGAAGTAATAAGTAGATGATGGTTTGCTAGAGTGGCAGAAGCTTAAACCCTAGTTTATGTGTTGCTTCGTAAGGGGCTGATTTGGATCCATATGTTTCATGCTATGGTTAGGTTTACCTTAATACTTATTTTGTAGTTGTGGATGCTTGCATTAGGAGTTAATCATAAGTGGGATGCTTGTCCAAGTAAGGGCGGCACCCAAGCACCGGTCCACCCACATATCAAATTATCAAAGTACCGAACGCGAATCATATGAGCGTGATGAAAACTAGCTTGACGATAATTCCCATGTGTCCTCGGGAGTGTTTTCCTTTATATAAGAAATTTTCCAGGCTTGTCCTTTGCTACAAAAGGGATTGGGCCACCTTGTTGCACCTTATTTACTTTTATTACTTGTTGCTCGTTACCAATTATCTTATCACAAAACTATCTGTTACCGATAATTTCAGTGCTTGCAGAGAATACCTTATTGAAAACCGCTTGTCATTTCCTTCTGCTCTCGTTGGGTTCGACACTCTTACTTATCGAAAGGACTACGATAGATCGCCTACACTTGTGGGTCATCATAGTGCAAGTGCAATACCTCATTCCTTATACAAAGAAATTATGCATGATATTGCACCGGCTGAGATAGAAGAAATTGATGTTACAATTAAGCTTGCCAATAGAGATACTATTTCACCAGTTGGGATTGTTAGAGATGTTGAAGTCTTGTGTGGGAAAGTTAAATATCCTGCTGATTTTCTTGTTCTCGGTTCCCCACAAGATATTTTTGTCCCATTATATTTGGTAGACCCTTCTTGAATACTGTTAATGTTAGGACAAATTGTGAAAATGATATTGTTACAATTGGTTTAGGGGATATGTCTCATGAGTTTAATTTTGCTAAATTACGTTGACAACCCCATGATAAAGAATTACCTAGTAAAGATGAAATTATTGGTCTTGCTTCTATTGCCGTGCCTCCTAATGATCCTTTAGAACAATATTTGCTACACCATGAGAATGATATGTTTATGAATGAAAGAAGGGAAATAGATGAAGAATTATTTAAACAGGGACCTATTTTGAAACACAACTTGCCTGTTGAAATCCTAGGGGATCCTCCTCCACCCAAGGGTGATCCCGTGTTTGAGCTTAAACCGTTACCTAATACTCTTAAATATGCTTATCTTGATGAAAAGAAGATATATCCTATTATTATTAGTGCTAACCTTTCAGAGCACGAAGAAAAGAAATTATTGAAAACTTTGAAGAAGCATCGTGCTGCTATTGGATATACTCTTGATGATCTTAAGGGCATTAGTCCCACGCTATGCTAGCACAAAATAAAATTGGAGAAAGACGCTAAACCGGTTGTTGATCACCCACGACGGTTAAATCCTAAGATGAAAGAAGTGGTGAGGAAAGAAATACTAAAGCTTCTTGAGGCAGGTATAATTTATCCCGTTGCTGATAGTCAGTGGGTAAGTCATGTCCATTGTGTCCCTAAGAAGGGAGGTATTACTGTTGTTCCTAATGATAAAGATGAATTGATCCCACAAAGAATTGTTACAGGTTATAGGATGGTAATTGATTTCTGCAAATTAAATAAAGCTACTAAAAAGATCATTACCCTTTACATTTGATTGATCAAATTCTAGAAAGATTATCCAAACATACACATTTTTGCTTTCTAGACGGTTATTCTGGTTTCTCTCAAATACCTGTGTCAAAAGAGGATCAATCAAAGACCACTTTTACTTGCCCTTTCGGTACTTTTCTTATAGACTTATGCCTTTTGGTTTATGTAATGCACCTGCTACCTTTCAAAGATGCATGATGGCTATATTCTCTGACTTTTGTGAAAAGATTGTTGAGGTTTTCATGGATGATTTCTCCGTTTATGGGTCTTCTTTTGATGATTGCTTGAGCAACCTTGATCGAGTTTTGCAGAGATGTGAAGAAACCAATCTTGTCTTGAATTGGGAGAAGTGCCACTTTATGGTTAATGAAGGTATTGTCTTGGGGCATAAAATTTCTGAAAGAGGTATTGAAGTTGACAAAGCTAAGTTGACGATATTGAGAAGATGGTGTGTCCCAAGAACATCAAAGGTATAAGAAGTTTCCTTGGTCATGCCGGTTTTTATAGGAGGTTCATTAAGGACTTCTCAAAAATCTCTAGGCCTCTAACTAATCTCTTACAAAATATATTCCTTTTGTCTTTGATGATGATTGTGTAGAAGCATTTGAAATACTTAAGAAAGCTTTGATTTCTGCACCTATTATCCAACCACCTGATTGGAATTTACCCTTTGAAATTATGTGTGATGCTAGTGATTATGCTGTAGGTGCTGTTCTAGGACAAAGAGTTGATAAGAAATTAAATGTTATCCAATATGCTAGTAAAACTCTAGACAGTGCCTAGAGAAATTATGCTACTACTGAAAAAGAATTTTTAGCAGTTGTATTTGCATGTGATAAGTTCAGACCTTATATTGTTGATTCCAAAGTAACTGTTCACACTGATCATGCTGCTATTAAATATCTTATGGAAAAGAAGGATGCTAAACCTAGACTTATTTGATGGGTTCTCTTACTACAAGAATTCGATTTGCATATTATTGATAGAAAGGGAGCTAAGAACCCCATTGCAGACAACTTGTCTAGGTTAGAGAATGTTCTTGATGACCCACTACCTATTGATGATAGCTTTCCTGATGAACAATTAGCTGTCATAAATGCTTCTTGTACTGCTCCATGGTATGCTGATTATGCTAATTACATTGTTGCTAAATTTATACCACCTAGTTTCACATACCAGCAAAAGATAAAGTTTTTCTACGATTTAAGACATTACTTCTGGGATGACTCACACCTTTATAAAGAAGGAGTAGATGGTGTTATTAGATGTTGTGTACCTGAGCATGAATAGGAACAGATCCTACGCAAGTGTCACTCCGAGGCTTATGGAGGACACCACGCTGGAGATAGAACTGCACATAAGGTATTGCAATCCGGTTTTTATTGGCCTACTCTCTTCAAAGATGCCCATAAGTTTGTCTTGTCTTGTGATGAATGTCACAGAATTGGTAATATTAGTAGACGTCAAGAAATGCCTATGAACTATCCACTTGTTATTGAACCATTTGATGTTTGGGGCTTTCATTATATGGGACCGTTTCCTTCCTCTAATGGGTATACACATATTTTAGTTGTTGTTGATTACGTTACTAAGTGGGTAGAAGCAATTCCAACTAGTAGTGTTGATCATAACACCTCTATTAAGATGCTTAAATAAGTTATTTTTCCGAGGTTTGGAGTCCCTAGATACTTAATGACTGATGGTGGTTCACATTTTATTCATGGTGTTTTTCATAAAATGCTTGCTAAGTATGATGTTAATCATAGAATTGCATCTCCCTACCACCCACAGTATAGTGGTCAAGTAGAATTGAGTAATAGAGAGATTTAACTAATTTTGCAAAAGACTGTTAATAGATCTAGAAAGAATTGGTCCAAGAAACTTGATGATGCTTTATGGGCCTATAGAACTGCACACAAAAATCCTATGGGTATGTCTCCGTATAAAATGGTTTATCGAAAAGCATGTCACTTACCTCTCGAACTAGAACATAAGGCTTATTGGGCCATTAAAGAGCTCAATTATGTTTTCAAACTTGCTGGTGAGAAGAGGTTATTTGACATTAGCTCACTTGATGAATGGAGAACCCAGGCCTATGAGAATGCCAAACTGTTTAAAGAAAAAGTTAAAAGATGGCATGACAAAAGGATACAAAAGCGTGAGTTTAATGTAGGTGATTATGTTTTGCTATTCAACTCTCGTTTAAGATTTTTTGCAGGAAAACTTCTCTCTAAATGGGAAGGCCCTTACGTTATCGAGGAGGTCTATCATTTCGGTGCCATAAAAATCAACAACTTCGAAGGCACAAATCCGAAGGTGGTGAACCGTCAAAGAATTAAACATTATATATCAGGTAATCCCATAAGTTTTGAAACCAATGTTACTGAAACCATAACCCCGGAGGAATACATAAGGGACACTTTCCAAAATGTTTCAGACTCCGAAAAGGAATAGGTAGGTGGTACGGTAAGTAAACCGACTCCAAAACAGTTCTAATGGTAATTATTCTCCGTTTTGGAATATTTAAAAAAATAGGAAAATAAGAAGCAAGCCGGGAAGGACACGAGGCATCGACGAGGGTGGAGGGCGCGCCCTACACCCTGGGCGCGCCCCCCTGCCTTTTGAGCACCTCGTGTGCTCTCTGGACTCTGTTTTCTTGCACGATACTTCTTTTGGTCGGCAAAAATTCATTATATAATCTCCCGAAGGTTTTGACCACCGTACCACGCAAATATCCTCTGTTTTTGCTTGGAGCTGTTTTCTGCTGCAGATTAGAGCAAGATGTCTTCTCAAGAGTCAGTCGGGGAGAGCCGGGTGTCTCATCCGACACCGGGACCAGGAGCCAAAAGCGATGCTGACCACTTTGGGCCAGCAACGGAGGATGAGATGGAGGCCGACTTGAAAAGGATAGACGCCATGGAGGAGGATCAAGAAGTCACCTCTCGTTTCCGTGCCGGATTCACGATGGGGGAACTACATAGCTCAGCCATTCCAAACTTGGTCATCCCTTCCATTGTCAGATTTCTTTCTTATGAAAATATGAAAAAGAGTGTTACTTGTTCTCCAGCAGCTATGCAACATCCTTGGGTGTGTCGGTGTCAAAACCGGCGGATCTCAGGTAGGGGGTCCCGAACTGTGCGTCTAGGCGGATGGTAACAGGAGACAAGGGACACGATGTTTTTACCCAGGTTTGGACCCTCTCGATGGAGGTAAAACCCTACTCCTGCTTGATTAATATTGATGATATGGGTAGTACAAGAGTAGATCCACCACGAGATCAGAGAGGCTAAACCCTAGAAGCTAGCCTATGGTATGATTGTTGTTCGTCCTACGGACTAAAACCCTCCGGTTTATATAGACAACGGAGAGGGCTAGGGTTACACAGAGTCGGTTACAATGGGAGGAGATCTACATATCCGTATCGCCAAGCTTGCCTTCCACGCCAAGGACAGTCCCATCCGGACACGGGACGAAGTCTTCAATCTTGTATCTTCATAGTCCAGGAGTCCGGCCAAAGGTTATAGTCCGGCTATCCGGACACCCCTAATCCAGGACTCCCTCAGTAGCCCCCGAACCAGGCTTCAATGACGATGAGTCCGGCGCGCAGATTGTCTTCGGCATTGCAAGGCGGGTTCTTCTCCAAATTCCGTGTACCCGTTGAATAGTGTCCGACTTCTCATGAATATTGCGCTCCTTGGCTTCCACGCCCAATAATGGCCATCCTCCACGTGTCAAATGAATGCGAAAAGCCATGGTGTTTTTACATTTACCCCCCCCCCCCTAGTTGTGTAAATGAGCTACCTATTAAAGAGACGAGGATTTAGATCCAAATCACACCATCTTAACCCATGAGCATTCATCGGAGTGCATCCGATAGAGATCCATTCCATCATGGCGAGTCGACGCAGCCCCTCCTCTCGCTCTCCCAGCCCCCAGCCTAGAAATTGGAAGAGATGTACTGTCCCGCACAGCGAGCTAGCGATGCTTCAGACCAAGGGATTTCTCCCTCCAGCCTTCATGGTCTCGGTTCGAGCCGGGCTCGCCACCTATAATGGCGGAGAGCGAGCGGAGAGCATCCCCAATCCCTCCAAGGGAGAGTGGGTATGCCTTGTCCCTTATTTGATAAGAGGGCTTGGATTTCCAATTCATTCGTTTCTCCGGGGGCTCCTGGAGTTCTACGGCCTCCAGTTGCACAACCTTACGCCTGCCTCCATATTGCATATTGCGGGCTTCATGGCCCTTTGCGAGCTGTTTTTGGGCTGCGAGGCTCATTTCGCGCTGTGGAGGAAACTGTTCTGCCTTGTGCCCCGTTCTCATAAGGGGTCAATATATCAAGTGGGCGGAGCCGAAGTATGGCGCATCGCCGGGACCGGATATCTATCTGTAACCCCAAAGAAGGCATCTGAAGACTGTCCTTCAGAATGGTTTTATATAGAAGATGTCCCCCTGCCGGATCCTGTTCGGATCGGCCTCCCTGAGTTTGATAATGCTCCCTTGAAGAAGCGCCTGAGCTGGCATCCATGGAGCCCCCAGAAGGAAAATGACAAGGACGTTCTTTATCTGATGAGCCGAATAAGGCTGTTAGCTCATTCCGGACTGACCATGGTCGAGGTCATGGCCACATGCATTATGCGTGGGGTGCAGCCGCTTCAGTATAGAGGCCACCCCATGTGGGATTTCAATGGGGAGGATGATGCCACCCGCTGCGGCCATAAGGGGCCGGTCTCGATTGCCGCTCTAATGAAGATCTTGCCCACTTTGTACAAGGGAGAAGAGGAGGAGTTCCTCCGCGTCAATTCTCAGGGCGGATTTTCTATGTACAATCCTCCAAGCTGGGTAAGCGGACACTTCTTTTTTGCCCACCCGTTCCATCTTCCCATAGTCAAGTACCTTATCTTGTGATTTTGACGCAGGAATTGCACCGGGCCGTAAAGGATATAAACAACACTCCTCTACAACCCAAGGAACCGGAACGGTCCCTCGATCCGGCCTCCCAAGAGGATCCGGACATATCCGTGGAGCTGATCGATGGGGTATTTTACCAACTGAGCATCGACAATGCCTTGGTGGCTATTACAGCCGATTTTCCTGGACTGCTCCCCGCCTCACAATTAATCGAGACCGAAGTCTTAATACTTCGAAGATGATCCATCCGTGTTTTTTATCACCGTATACCAATGGTGTTTCGCAGGGGAGGATCTCGAGGCGGAATGCCGAGCCTGCGGCGACTAGCCAACAAGGGACCGTGAGGGCGGGCAGGCTAAAGAGACACGCAGTCCGGGTCGAGGCATCGGCGCAGCAGTAAGGCGCGCTGCCTTATTCCTAGGTATTATTCTTACGATGCATACTAACGCCCGTGCTCTCTTTTTTTTAGGAAAAAGAGGGCTCGCCGGACTATATCCGGAGAGATTGCCAATCGCGCCCCACCAGCCGTGCTCCAAAGCCAGTCCGAAGCGAGGCGAACACGAGGCGTCGTCGGACGCTCCTCCGACAGAGGATGCGGACAGACTGTCCGCCACCAATTCCAAGGTGGAGAGTGCCATGAATCACAAAGCGCCGCCGACAGTTCTTCATAACGCTTGTTTCTCCCAAGAGGCATTGGACGCCTTCAACTCGGGAGATCGTACCTCCGTGCGCCAAAATGGTCTAACCAGGCCACGGAGCAAGTATGTAAAAGTCATACTGGTGAGAAAATTTGATGATTATATATATATATATATATATATATATATATATATATATATATATATATATATATATATCAGTAGCCCCGAGACTTGAAAAAGTTAGAATAACTGATTTAAGGATCATTTATTATGCAGAGTTCTTCTGAAAAAGAATACCCAACTGCCCAAGGAGCTGGAAGAGTGCAAAGCCCAACTTGAGGTCAAGACTAGCAAGCGGGAGGCCAAGGAGACCCCCTCTGGTAATATATGCTTTGAAAGAGAAGTATGTTGTGAAGTGCGGCGTGTGTGCGAATCAGACAATAACATTGCAGATGGCGTCGGAGTAGATCCGAACAAGCAACAACTCTTGCGCCGGTTAAAGGCCGGCGAGAGCGTGCTTACGAAGGTGAGGCAGGAGAAGAATAATCTCCAAGAAGCCAACACCCAGCTGGGCGAGGAACTAAAGGATGTTCGTGCCCAGCTGTCGGACTCCGTGAAGGAGAATCGGCAGCTTCGACGCGGCATTTTTAGTAAGTGCTTGAACGAACTTTGAAAAAGAGTTCGGCGAGGAAGTCGACTAACAGAGTTATGTCTGTAGGTATGCTCACAGGTCGTCCTGCAGAGGAAATGCCCGGTTCTACGGTGACCTTCTTCCCGAGCTCTTACAAGTGCACGAATGAGTTCGGCAGGTGATGAAAGGCGTCGCCCAGGCTTTGGGGCCATCTGTCTCCATGCCCGAATGTCTTGGAGAGCTTGCAGAGAGGCTTAAGGGAGCGCGGTGGCGTTTCCTATTATGGAAGATATCGGCCTGCCGTCAAGGCGCTAGGGAGGCCTGGGCCATGGTGAAGACGCGGTACACGAAGGCTGACCCAAACCACATGGCCGAGGTCGGACCTGTGGGGCCCGATGGGAAGGAGATCCCTGTGAGCTTAGTGTACGGCCAGGTAGAGTTGGCCGCCAAATATTCCCAACAAGACTGTAAACTAGACAGCCTGTTGGATGGTATTGAAGAGGAATATACCCAGTCAAATTGGCTATGTAATTTAAGATGACATGTAAAATGCCTTCTAGCCGAATTGTAGATCGTTTGTCATGGCGGACCTTTTCGCTTCAACCTCGGGACCAGATAGTCCGGAGTGTGTCCGAACACCCTCTCGGTTATGTAAGAACCGGGGCATGCGTGGAGACCAGGCGTAGGGGTCATTAGTGCTTGAACAGACAAGTGCCCAACTAGTTATGTTATATTACATGGTTAGTAAGAAACATCTTCCAGGGAGAATAGTTCCGTTAGGGGTTCCGTTCCCTAGGAGGCATGCCCTAAAGTGCATGTCCGGACTGCGAAAAAAGCAGAAAAGCATCTGGGGACGGATAAATAAACAAGTGAGAAATCATCTTTAGTTCACCGACCGAATATTCCCTTAAGAACGCTAGCTTTCAGCTTCACCCAGTCTGAGGTACACATCCGGCTGACCCGGCAGTAACAATCGCAGAGGTGCTCCCTTTACCGCCTAGCCGAACAATCGGGAACGTAGGAGTAAGCACAGGAGCCAGGCAACCCAGCTTGGCCAAAACTTAAGTCATATAGATGCATATAATGCTGAATAAAAGGTAAATGCGGAAATGTGACACATGTGTTGGGCATGAAGCCCGTATAAATAAGCTTATGTTAAAGAAGCCCCAGGCATAATGAGCGCAGATAGCGCGTCAGTTGTGTGCGAACAAGCCCTTAAAGGATGTAAGAGAAAGGGAGGGAGAAGGAGAGAAATATAAGACAGCTAATGTGTAAAAACAAGACAGAGGAAGGAGACGAACAAAGAGTCCGGCGCTAGGCGTAGAATCTTCGTAGACGGGCTGCATTCCATGAGTTCGGCTCGAGTTGGTTATCCGATGCATCTTGCAGACGGTACGCTCCACCAGTCAGGACTTGGTCAATAATAAAGGGACCTTCCCATTTGGGCTTGAGTTTGTCCTTTTTCTTGTCCGGAAGGCGTAGAACTAACTCGCCAACATTGTAATTTTTGGCCCGTACTTCTCTGCTTTGATATCTTCGAGCCAGCTGTTGATAGAATGCGGAACGGGCTTTTGCCACGTCACGCTCCTCCTCCAAGGCGTCCAAACTGTCCTGCCGATCGAGTTCGGCTTCTCTTTCTTCGTACATGCGCACCAGAGGTGAGTCATGAATTATGTCGCAGGGCAGAACTGCCTCTGCGCCATATGCCATAAAGAATGGTGTGTATCCGGTGGTGCGATTCGGAGTGGTCCGCAGCCCCCAGAGTACGTAGTCGAGCTCCTCTACCCAGTGCGTGTTAGATTCCTTGAGGGACCGCACTAATCTGGGTTTGATGCCGCTCATGATTAGACCATTTGCTCGCTCGACTTGACCGTTAGTTTGAGGGTGATAGACGGAAGCATAGTCAAGCTTTATGCCCATGTTTTTGCACCAGAGTTTGACCTCGTCGGCCGTAAAGTTCGTGCCATTATCAGTGATAATGTTGTGGGGGACGCTGTAGCGGTGTACGACCCCTGATATGAAGTCTATCACCGGTCCGGATTCAGTCGTCTTAATAGGCTTGGCCTCTATCCGTTTGGTGAATTTATCCACCATGACTAGTAGGTATTTTTGCTTGTGGGTTCCTCCTTTAAGGGGTCCAACCATGTCAAGCCCCCAGACCGCGAAGGGCGAGGTGATGGGTGTAGTTTGGAGGGCGGTGGGTGGCATATGGCTTTGGTTAGCAAAGAGCTGGCAACCGACGCATCGTTGGACTAAGTCCTGAGCATCTGCCCGGGCCGTCGGCCAAAAAAATCCTGTACGGAAGGCCTTGCTTACAAGGGCCCGGGCTGCAGCGTGGTGCTCGCCGAGTCCGGCATGAATTTCAGCCAGAAGATTCCGCCCTTCCTCTTCGGAGATATACCTTTGAAGGACTCCGGTGGTGCTTTTCTTATAAAGCTCTCCCTCATGGACTTTATAGGCTTTAGATCGTCGCACTATGTAGCGTGCCTCGTTTTGGTCCTAGGGAAGTTCCTGCCTAGTTTGGTAGGCTAGGAATGGTTCTGTCCACAGGGCAATGACTGCTATTATTACGTGGGCTGAAGATGTTACTTCGTTGGCAGAGCCTCCCGTTGTGTCAAAATGTTCGGTGTCGGGCAGTGCGGTTGGGTCTGGGCTGTTATTACCGGATTCCCCTTCCCATAATACGGATGGCTTGAACAGCCTCTCCAAGAAAATGTTGGGGGGCTGCATCGCTTTGCAATGCGTGCCAAGACGTCTGCTGCTGATTGTTTTCCGGGCTATATGGTGAAATTGAGCCCCTCGAACCGAGCTGACATTTTAGGACGGCGTTGCGTAAGCTGCCATTTTCGGATCCTTGGCATCAAAGTCTCCATTTATTTGGGATATCGCGAGGTTCGAATCCCCGCGCACCTCTAGGCGTTGGATGCCCATGGAGACTGCCATCTGGAGACCATGTAGAAGGGCCTCGTATTCGGCTGCGTTGTTGGAGTCTGTATACATTATCTGGAGTACATATTAAAATGTATCTCCTGTTGGGGACGTCAGAACGACGCCAGCCCCCAGACCAGCCAACATTTTGGAGCCGTCGAAGTGCATGATCCAGTTGGAATATGTGACGTACTCTTTAGGGAGTTCGGCTTCAGTCCATTCAGCGACGAAGTCGGCCAAAACTTGCGACTTAATAGCTCGCTGTGGCTTACAGGTTATGTCGAACGAGTGGAGCTCAATGGCCCATTTGGCAATCCGACCCGTCGCGTCGCGGTTGTTTATAATATCGTTAAGAGGTACTTCGGAGGCTACTGTTATCAAACACTCTTGAAAGTAGTGTCGCAGCTTCCGGGATGCCATAAATACCGTGTACACTATCTTTTGATAATGCGGGTACCGCGACTTGCATGGAGTGAGGACAGTGGACACGTAGTAAACTGGCTTTTGAGGGGGGAATTTGTGTCCGTCCGTTTCTCGTTCGACGACGAGCACTGCGCTTACAACTTGATGAGTTGTCGTGATGTATAATAGCATTGGTTCGCCGATGTTAGGCGCGGCCAGGACCGGGTTTGTTGCCAATATGGCTTTTATTTCTTCGAGTCCGGCCGTGGTAGCATCCGTCCACTCAAAGTGTTCGGTGCGCCGGAGGAGGCGATAAAGGGGTAATGCCTTTTCTCCCAAGCGGGAGATAAAGCGGCTTAGAGCCGCCACGCATCCGGTCAATTTTTGTATTTGTTTGAGGTCCTTTGGGATATCCAATTGTGACAGAGCTCGGATCTTGGCTGGGTTTGATTCAATTCCTCTACCGGATACAATGAAGCCCAAGAGCTTTCCAGCTGGTACGCCGAAAACGCATTTTTCCGGGTTAAGCTTGATGTCATATGTTCGGAGGTTATCGAATGTGAGCCTCAAGTCATCTACTAGAGTTTCGACATGCTTGGTTTTGACGACCACATCATCTACGTATGCCTCCATTGTTTTGCCGATCTGGTTTGCCAAACATGTCTGAATCATGCGCTGATATGTTGCGCCGGCGTTTTTTAGCCCGAAGGGCATTGTGTTGAAGCAGAATGGGCCGTATGGGGTGATGAATGCCGTTGCGGCTTGGTCTGGCTCTGCCATCTTAATTTGATGGTAGCCGGAGTATGCGTCAAGGAAACACAATGAATCGTGTCCTGCGATAGCGTCGATAATTTGATCGATGCGAGGGGGGAAGGGATCCTTTGGGCAAGCCTTGTTGAGGTCCTTGAAATCGACGCATAGGCGCCAGGATTTGTCCTTCTTTGGTACCATCACCAGGATTGCTAGCCAGTCCGGATGTTTTATATCTCGATGAATCCGCCTCCATGGTTTGGCTAGCTCCTCTCCCGTGGCTTGTCTCTTAGGTTCGGAGAAGCGCCGAAGAGCCTGCTTGACTGGCTTGAATCCTTTTAGGATGTTTAGGCTGTGCTCGGCCAGCCGGCGTGGGATTCCTGGCATGTCTGAAGGGTGCCAGGCAAAAATGTCCCAATTTTTGCGTAGGAATTCTCGTAGTGCGGTGTCTACGTCAGGGTTTAATTGCACCCCGATGGAGGCCGTTTTTGTAGGGTCCGTTGGGTGGACTTGGAATTTGACTATTTCGTCCGCCGGTTTAAAGGAGGTGGACTTGGATCTTTTGTTGAGTATCACGTCGTCCCTGTTCACCGTGGAGCGCAGCACGGTCAGTTCCTCGGCTGCTAGGGCTTCGGATAGTGCCTCAAGGGCCAGTGCGGCTGTCTTATTTTCAGCGTGGAGTGCTATGTCCGGGTCACTAGCAAGAGTGATGATTCCATTGGGCCCGGGCATTTTGAGCTTCATGTACCCGTAATGGGGTATAGCTTGAAAAATTGTGAATGCCTCTCGCCCTAATAGAGCGTGGTATCCACTTCTGAATGGGGCCACTTGGAACGTGACCTCCTCGGACCTGTAATTATCCGGCATGCCGAACACAACATCCAGTGTGATTTTTCCTGTACAGCATGCTTCCCGATTGGGATTATTCCTCTAAAGGTTGTGCTGCTTCGCTCAATGCGGCTCCAGTCTATTTCCATTTTTCAAAGGGTTTCCTCGTAAATGAGGTTCAATCCGCTGCCACCGTCCATGAGTACCTTGGTAAGGAGAAAGCCGTCCACTATTGGACAGAGGACCAATGCGTCTGGTGCTCGGGTTGTTCGGAATTTAGGTTCATCACTGGCATTAAAGGTAATAGTCGTGTCACTCCATGGGTTTATTGTTGCTACTTGGTAGACATTGGTAAGGCTGCGGAGTGTTCGTTTCCGCATATTATTTGATGCGAAAGATTCGAACACTGTTAATACCGTACTGGTATCCCTGGGCTGGTGCTCTGTGGATTCTGGTTAGAAGCTCTTCGCCACTTCGCCACCGCGGAGTATCCAACATGCTCTAAGGCTATGAGTTGGTGTGGCGCCCTAGTACTATGAATTTTACAGGTCCATGGAGCCATCCTCCAAAGACGGTTCCATGCCCTATAGAGGGTTTTTGCTTTTTGGTGTTTAACCCAGGTGCCTGGCGATAATGCACCCTTCTATTTCGGGCTGGGGTTGTATTCAGGGCCGGATTGTCCCAAAATTTTATTTTGGTTTTCCAGCCGCTTTCCATCGCACAGTACTTTCATACTATGGACGCCAAGTCAGCGAAGCGTGTAATTTCACGGCGACTTATGGCGTTGAGGATTCCGTTGTCCGTGCAATTATTGCAGAAGAATGAAATCGCATCCTCCTCGCGGCAGTCCTTTATCCTGTTCATGACCAGGAGGAATCTGGCCCAGTAATGGTGTACTGTTTCTGCGGGCTCTTGCCGAATTTGGGATAGATCGCTTATGTTTGGGTGGGCGGGTGGAATTAAATCCGGAACCTCGCCCAATCTGAGACTCAGGGGCCAAGGGGTTTCCGAACTCGGAAGCTTGGGTTC
Source organism: Aegilops longissima (assembly GCA_021605205.1). NCBI lineage: Eukaryota > Viridiplantae > Streptophyta > Magnoliopsida > Poales > Poaceae > Aegilops > Aegilops longissima. Next base: position 609,002,476 of record CM038681.1, on the reverse strand, counting down.
TTGGATGTTGTCCAATGAATCTAGCCCGCTGCCTGACTTTAGGTTCAGGGCTTGAGTGACGTCCTCCCCTCCGTGGGTATCCGGCTTGGAGGGATCGTGAATCTGGACATAACTATTCCTTAAGATAGATGAAGGCTTGCCACATTGTTCCTCCACCACTGCAACGTGATGGGTGACCTGGGGAGAGTTCATCTCTCTCAGATCGGGTTTATGCCCAATCTGATCGTAGTCTGTAGCGACTCCCAGGGCGGCGATGCGGTCCAAGAGCTCGTCTAAGAAAGAGAGCTCCGTCAGATCTAACTGCTCGGCGAGTTCCGAGTTGACGTGAAGATTGCTTTCGATGACCTGAGAAGTCATCGTCGGCGCGGCGGCCGAACAGGCGGTCATAAGAAAACCGCCTAGCCAGAGAGTTTGGCCGATAGCCAAAGCTCCTTTAGCAACAGTGTCGTCTTTAAAGACGGGATGAGGCATCCTTCCTGATGGCGACGGCACAGCGGAACTCTCAATGGAAGCACGAATGTCGGTGTCAAAACCGGCGGATCTCGGGTAGGGGGTCCCGAACTGTGCGTCTAGGCGGATGGTAACAGGAGACAAGGGACATGATGTTTTTACCCAGGTTCGGGCCCTCTCGATGGAGGTAAAACCCTACTCCTGCTTGATTAATATTGATGATATGGGTAGTACAAGAGTAGATCTACCACGAGATCAGAGAGGCTAAACCCTAGAAGCTAGCCTATGGTATGATTGTTGTTCGTCCTACGGACTAAAACCCTCCGGTTTATATAGACACCGGAGAGGGCTAGGGTTACACAGAGTCGGTTACAATGGGAGGAGATATACATATCCGTATCGCCAAGCTTGCCTTCCACGCCAAGGAAAGTCCCATCCGGACACGGGACGAAGTCTTCAATCTTGTATTTTCATAATCCAGGAGTCCGGCCAAAGGTTATAGTCCGGCTATCCGGACACCCCCTAATCCAAGACTCCCTCAGGGTGAAAGGAGCTTTAGCCGTCATGGGCAAGCTCCATAAGGAAATAATGGACCTCAAGCATCAAGTCAATAAGCTCGAGGAAGAGAATCGTATTTTGAGGGGCATTATCGCCAAGAATATTACATCACCACCTCCGAAGAAAGAGACATTATCACATGGGTATGGGTACTCCCCTTGGCAACTGCCAGGCTTGGGGGAGGTGCCCCGGTATCGTATCACCATCACACTCCTATCTTTATCGTTTTTCTTAGTTCGATCCTTTTAGTAATATCTTGATCTAGTAGAATAAAGTTTTTAGTATGATCTAGTTTTGATTTTTGCCTTATGATCCCTCTATGTAATCGAGTCCGTGAGCTATATATAATTAAGATTAGTGTTGAGTCAATGGCTTTGGTTATCTTGCTATGATCTTGAGAATAAGAAAAGAAAGAATAAAAAGAAATAAAGAGATCATATTGATCTTATGGAGAGTAATGACTTCACATATAAAGAGTATGATGAATAAAATTTGTTGAGAGTTGACAAACATAGTTTTGGTCATCGTTGCAATTAATAGGAAGTAATAAAGAAAGAGAGGTTTTAACATATAAATATACTATCTTGGACATCTTTTATGATTGTGAGCTCTTATTAAAATATGACATGCTAAAGAGTTGATGTTGGACAAGGAAGACAACGTGATGGGTTATGTTTTCTTATATCTGAAATAAAGTATATTGTCATGGATCATCCAACATGTTGAGCTTGCCATTCCTTCTCATGCTAGCCAAATTCTTTGCACCAAGTAGAGATACTAATTGTGCTTCCAAATATCCTTAAACCATGTTTTGCCATGAGAGTCCACCATATCTACCTATAGATTGAGTAAGATCCTTCAAGTAAGTTGTCATTGTGCAAGCAATAAAAATTGCTCTCTAAATATGTATGATTTATTAGTGTGGAGAAAATAAGCTTTATACGATCTTGTGATATGGAAGCAATAAAAGCGACGGACTGCATAATAAAGGTCTGTATCACAAGTGGCAATATAAAGTGACGTTCTTTCGCATTAAGATTTTGTGCATCCAACCCTAAAGCACATGACAACATTTGCTTCCCTCTGCGAAGGGCCTATCTTTTATTCTTGCCTTATACCCTTATACAAGAGTCATGGTGATCTTCACCTTTCCTTTTTATATTTTATCCTTTGGCAAGAACATTGTGTTGGAAAGATCCTGATATATATATATATATATATATATATATATATATATATATATATATATATATATATATATATATATATATATATATATATATATATATATATATATATATATATATATATATATATATATATATATATATATATATATATATATATATATATATATATATCCAATTGGATGTAAGTCAGCATGAAATATTATTGTTGACATTAACCTTGAGTTAAAAGGTTGGGAGGCAACACTATAAGCCCCTATCTTTCTCTGTGTCCGATTAAAACTCCGTAACCATAAGTATTGCGTGAGTGTTAGCAATTGTGAAAGTCTAAATGATAGTTGAATATGTGGACTTTCTGAAAAGCTCTTATATTGACTCTTTCCGATGTTATGATAAATTGCAATTCCTTCAATGATCGAGATTATAGTTTGTTAGTTTTCAATGAAATTTGTGATTCATACTTGACATTGTGAATAGATTGTTACTTGAGCATAAGAGATCATATGACAATATATATTTATGTTGTTGTTATAACAATGATCATGATGCCCTCATGTCCGTATTTTATTATGTCGACACCTCTATCTCTAAACATGTGGACAAACTTATCGTTGTCGGCTTCCGCTTGAGGACAAGCAAGGTCTAAGCTTGGGGGAGTTGATACGTCCATTTTGCATCATGCTTTGATATTGATATTTATTGCATTATGGGTTGTTATTACACATTATGTCACAATACTTATGCCTTTTTTCTCTTATTTTACAAGGCTTACACGAAGAGGGAGAATGCTGGCAGCCGGACTTCTGGGCTGGAAAAGGAGCAAATATTAGAGACCTATTCTGCGCAACTCCAAAAGTCCTGAAACTTCACGGAAGCAGTTTTTGGAATTCATAAAAAATACTGAGCGAAGAAAGCACCAGAGGGGGGCCACAAACCATCCACGAGGGTGGGGGCGCGCCCTACCCCCCTAGGCACACCCCCCCTGCCTTGTGGGACCCCTGTCAGGCCTCCGGTGCCCATCTTTGGCTATATGGTGTCTTTCACCCTGGAAAAAATCATAAGCAAGCTTTCAGGAACAAACTCCGCCGCCACGAAGCGGAACCTTGGCGGAACAAATCTAGGGCTCCGGCGGAGCTGTTCTGCCGGGGAAACATCCCTCCGAGAGGGGGAAATCATCACCATCGTCATCACCATCGATCCTCTCATCGGGAGGGGGTCAATCTCCATCAACATCTTCACCAGCACCATCTCCTATCAAACCCTAGTTCATCTCTTGTATCCAATCTTTGTCCCAGAGTGAAAGTGCGTTATATCGACTAGAGGGGGGGCGAATAGGTGAGTTTTATGAAATCTTCACTGAGGAATTTGTGGGTGAGGAAATTCCTTAGTGAAGAACTACTTGCAGCGGAATAAGTACTCAAAAGTAAACATAACAGAACACGAGCATGGTCATCATGATGAAATGAAGACAAGCACAGAGTACAGAAAGCGTAAACACAGGATAAAACAGGATGAAGACAAACAGACTGAAGAAAATGAACTGAGGAAATTGAGAAAGTCTTCAATCAAAGTCTTCAAACACAGATATGAACAATCACACAGCACAGTTATGAGAAAATGAAAGAGTTGAGGAAATAGAACCAGTAAGCTTGGTGAAGACAATGATTTGGTAGAAAAGTTCCAACTGTTGTCTCAGTTGTACATCTGGTTGGAGCGGCTAGGTATTTAAACCTGAGGACACACAGTCCTCACCGTATTCTCCTTGAGCTAAGGTCACACAGACCTCTCCCAATCACTCGTGGTAAGTCTTCAGGTGACTTCCGAACCTTCACAAACTCGGTCACTCGGCGATCCACAATTTCTCTTGGATGCTCTAGACCATGACGCCTAACCGTCTGGAAGAAGCACAGTCTTCAAAGGTAACAAGCGTCGAATCCACGCAGGATCAATCTCTTCAGTGATGCTCAATCACTTTGGGTTTGTAGGTGTTTGGGTTTGGGTTTTTCCTCACTCGATGATTTTCGCTCAAAGTCCTCGGAGGATGGGATGCTCTCAAATGACAAGTGTCAGTTTCTCCCGGAGCAGCCAACCAGCTAGTGGTTGTAGGGGGTGGCTATTTATAGCCTAGGGAGCAGGCCGACATGATAAGACATAAATCCCCTTCAATGATATGACCGTTAGGTGGGTAGATATTTTGGGACAGCTGGCGCATAGCACAGCAACGGTCGGAAATTTGAGGCTCAAATTCCTCAGGGCTATCATGTTCCTCATTTGTGTAGGCAATTCATGACGGCGAATTCCTAACTCCTCGATGAAAAAATTCTCGATGACTAGAAGAGCTTCGTCTCTGTCACTGAAGAAATTGACTGAACTGTATGAGATTTCCAATGGCTTCACTCGAAGGGATTGGTAGGTGTACGATTTTGAGTTGAGCATCACATGGAAAGTTTTCCTTAGTATTTCCTTGACCCCCTTTAACAGTACTGTGTTTCCTATGACTCAAGAAAGAATGAAGCTGCGAAAACAAAAGTCTTCACGCTTCATGTTCCTCGAATGAATACCAAGTCTTCAAGGTCACGCCAATTTCTTCACTTTCAAAGTCTTCAGAAATCCAAAGTCTTCAGTCAAAGAACTTCATTTTTAGGGGTTGACTTTCACAGTAAATATCAAACTCCTCATAGACTTATAGACCTGTGTACACTCATAAACACATTAGCCTATAAGTCTTCAATACACCGAAATCACTAAGGGGCACTAGATGCACTTACAATCTCCCCCTTTTTGGTGATTGATGACAATATAGGTTAAGTTTTCAACGGGGATAAACATATGAAGTGTAAATACTGATATTGAGGAATTTGATTGCAAGATACAGAAGAACTCCCTCTGAAGATGTGCATAGTGAGGAATTTTTTTTGAAGCAATGCACACTTGATGAGTTGAATCATGGAGATCTCCCCTTATATCTTGTAATTCATACACGCATTTGACATATAATATGAAGAATTTGAAATGCATGATGAAATATGGTGACTGATGTAATTCAGCATGCGTGCAATAACATTAACGAGGAATAAGCATGCAGAGGAAACAACAAAGGTATCAGGCCACCATAGAGTTTAAGTTTACAACTCGATCCAGCCAAGTCATCGGAAGAACTAGAGTTGCAACTTAGCAAAAAACACCCATATAAGATAGAACCGCTTGAAGACTAACTCAAATTTCTCCCCCTTTGTCATCGAATGACCAAAAGGATCGAAAATGAGGACTAACGCCCCTGAAGAAATATCAAGTTGATGAAGGAGCGCCAGCATTGTTGGGGTCGTTTGTGTCACAGTGTCGTCCAAGTCTTCATGCTCGTCAGTTTCGCGCGATGAAGAATAGGAGCTGGCCAACAAGGAAGGAACCTTGACCTTCTTGAATTTCTTCGGTGGAGGTGCAGACCAGTCAAAGTCTTCCTTGAGACCCATATTCTTCAGTTCTTCTTCGCTATAGATGTGACACAGAATGGTCCAGGTGCGACCGAAGACTTCATGGAGGTAGTAATGGTTTTTCTTCACTGCATTATGTGTAGCAGTCATGTTGTGAAGAATTGAACCAAACTGACGCTTAACCCATTTATGGTTTCGGTCCACCTTCTGGTGAGGACTTAGCAGAAGCTCACGGTCAGTCATCACACGAGGAACAGTAGCTTGAGGATTTGTCTTGGAGGCATAGGCAGCAGAATCATGAGTGGCAGAGTCGTCATTGGTGGAACAAGATGCAGCCTTGCGAAATTGACCATCCAATGGACGAATGCCTTCATCTACAATAGCTGGTGCCTTGCCCTTTTCTTCAGCTGAGGAATAGGTCCGCTTGAGGACTTCAATCAGGGGCAAGTAGCTGAGGTGATTCTGAAAGTCAGCCTTGTAGTTGAGTGAAGACCTTGTTCTGAGGAATCTCATGATCCAGGGAGCATAAGGCTTTAGCTCAAACGGAGAAAGTGCAACATTGGCCAGAGTCCTCGTGAAGAAATCGTGATAATTGACAGGAATGCCATGAATGATGTTGAATACCAGATTCTTCATGATGCCAACAATCTCCTCATCAGATGAGTCGTGGCCTTTGATTGGACTCATAGTCTTCGTCAGAATGCGATAGACTGCCCTTGGTACATACTGCAATTCCTTCACGATGAATTTGGTCCTTGAGGCTTGACCGGGTTTCAATGGCTTCATAAGAACTTGCATATAATGAGCAGTGAGCTCAGGCTCTTTGTCGTGGTTTTGTCACAGCAGATGTCCTTGTGAAAGGACTTAGTCGTGGAGCCATCGCTATGGGTTAGCTTGAAGGGGTTAAAGCGGACAAGGGACGCAAGAGAGTTTATACTAGTTCGGCCGCTTACGATGAAGGCAAAAGCCTACGTCTAGTTGTGATGGAATTGATGGGGTTTCGATGACCAGGGAGCGAATACGCTTTGCCTGAGTCTCGAGTTGTTGTATGTCGTCCTGATCCGCCGCCGGGTCATCCCCTTATATACATGGGTGACACCCGTCGGTTTACAGAGTCCCGAGACCGGCTCAAAAACGTGTTCGGTTCGGTCTCTGCTCTTTCTATCTTACCATACAAGTTACATACCAATATCGGTTCACGGTTGCAGGCCTTAAACCGGTTCTGGGCCTTGGGCCCTGTCGGTGTCAAAACCGGCGGATCTCGGGTAGGGGGTCCCGAACTGTGCGTCTAGGCCGATGGTAACAGGAGACAAGGGACACGATGTTTTTACCCAGGATCGGCCCCTCTCGATGGAGGTAATACCCTACTCCTGCTTGATTAATATTGATGACATGGGTAGTACAAGAGTGGATCTACCATGAGATCAGAGAGGCTAAACCCTAGAAGCTAGCCTATGGTATGATTGTTGTTCGTCCTACGGGCTAGAACCCTCCGGTTTATATAGACACCGGGTAGGGTTAGGGTTACACAGAGTCGGTTAGAATGGTAGGAGATCTACATATCCGTATCGCCAAGCTTGCCTTCCACGCCAAGGAAAGTCCCATCCGGACACGGGACGAAGTCTTCAATCTTGTATCTTCATAGTCCAGGAGTCCGGCCAACGGTGATAGTTCGGCTATCCGGACACCCCTAATCCAGACTCCTCAAGAGCCCCAGAACCAGGCTACAATGACGACGAGTCCGGCGCGCATATTGTCTTCGGCATTGCAAGGCGGGTTCCTCCTCCGAATACTTCATAGAAGATTTTGAACACAAGGATAGTGTCCGGCTCTGCAAAACAAGTTCCACATACTACCGTAGAGAGAATAACTTTTGCACAGATCTGCTGACGCATCCCGCGGCATGACATCACACCACGGCCAAGCCTTTATTCGAATCATTTTCTTACTGTTCCACCTCAGCGCATTTAGCGAGGTGGTTTCCTTGGCACGTCTTATCGAAGCGGAGATCGTGCCCCCTTATTTTGGGATTCCCATCAATACGGACGTGGGTAACCCAACCGCGCCATTGATTACGGCGCTTGGGAGATAAGCGAGTTTTACCAGGCTGGCGGGGGACGCATAGCTTCGTCCGTCCATATAAGGGGATAAGGATCCACCTTTTCACCTACGCCTTCTTCCTCCTTTGCTCATCCATTTCTGCGCACTCGAGCTCCAGCACCCAAGTCCGCACATCCCACCTCAACCTTCTCCAACTATGTCCGGAGCGGGAGGCAAGTGGATGGCCTCCTCCGTCACGGAGGGGCACATCAAAAAGCTGCGGAAGGCCGGATACTTGTCCAGCGACATCGCGCACTGGCTACCCGACGAGGGGTAGCTCGTTCCCACCCCGAGGCCCCATGATAGGGTGGTGTTCCTCACCCACTTCCTCCGCGGACTAGGTTTTCCACTCCACCCATTTGTCCGGGGGCTCATGTTCTACTACGGCCTGGATTTCCACAATCTGGCCCCGAACTTCATCCTCAACATCTCGGCGTTTATCGTCGTGTGCGAGGCCTTCCTCTGCATCCAGCCCCACTTCGGCTTATGGCTGAAGATCTTCAATGTCAAGCCGAAGGTAGTGGGCGGCCGCCAAGCGGAGTGCGGGAGCGCCATGGTTGGCAAGATGGCCAAAGTCCTATTGCTCAAGGGCTCCTTTGTGGAGACCATAAAGGGTGGCAATCGGGTGGTTCTACATCACCGAGCCGCGACTCTCAATGGGCGGCGGCCCCAATTCGATCTGCTTCCCCACACGGCTCACATCATGGAAAGAGACGGGCCTGACGTGGGGGGATTCGGACGAGCTGTCCGGACTCCAAACCTGCGTCCGAAACCTGGTGGACAAGAATCTCAGGCTTGTCAACATAATCCAGGTGATGCTCATCCGCCGGATTCTCCCATGCCAACAATGGGCCTTCAAATTGTGGGAGTTCGATCCGGCACATCACCTAACTCTGAAAAGGCTCTTCGACACTACGTACGAAGACGCCTGGAAGGTGTTGTTCAAGGGCGCCGAGGCTCCCACATCCGCTACCGAAGATCACGGATTCAGCTCGCAGCGTCAAGCCAGTGAGGTAAGTTATTTTACCCTTTATGGGACTCTTTTTTCAAAGTTTGACTCTATGCGGGATCTAAAACTCCCTAACCTTTGACAGGACTGGCTGAAGACGTCCGGACAGATTAACTGTTCGGCCCCCTTGCCAGAAAACCTAGCGGACCCCCGATTGACGGGGCTGCTGGCTCCGGCACCTCACGTGGTGCCGGAGAAGAAGGCCACGGGGACTCGAAGGAGTGCCCAACGCCAGGTGTTGTCGGACTCATCGTCCGACGACTCCGAGGCGGAATCCTCCTCTGAGGACGAGGAGGAGGAGAAAGAAGCCTCTCCCCCAGCGGGGGGAGAGAAGAAAAGGAAGGCCGCCCCGACTAGGGAGGCCGGAGGGTCCAAGAAAGGAAGGACCCTTCCTCCGGACTTCTCCACCAACGCCGACAACGACGAGGAGGAGTGGCCACCAAGGGCCAAGCCCCTGGCGAGATCGTAAGTGTCCGGACTCCGAAATAGTTCATGACTTTTTATTTGTCGCATAGTGTCTTCTAACGCCGAATATGACCATGTAGCCCACCCAAGGACGAGCTTGCCGCTTCGTCGAGCGGCTCCTGGGCTCGTCGGATGTGAATAGTAGTTCACTTCCGACCGCCTCCTCTCCTCGTGTCGCCGACGACACCGCAGTGGAGTCCCAAAAGGGGCCCAGCCAGGAGGTGGTGGTCCTGGAGGCGCCGCAAGGCGACCTCCCGGACTCCGGGCGCGAAGGGGGCGAGACCCCATAGGGCTCTAAGTCTGACCCTGTGCCGGACTCCGTACCGGAACCTTCAGTGGTTCCGAAGTCTGGCACGCGGCCCCTTCATAAGAAGGGTAAGACTACGACGCCGGTGACCTCCGTCCATCCGGAGGCAAGCTTGCTGGAGGCGCTTAAAGGCGCCTCCATCGACGAGGAGCACCGCACTGTTATGAGTGTGGTGATCCAGAAAGTTCAATCCGCCAAGAGCGGGCTGACTGAAGCCTGTACCAGCCTTCTAATAGGCTTTGAGGTAAGTTTAGAATATGTAAAAATATTACCGCATAGACAGTAGCCCCTGATGCTTAGTTCGGTGTTCGGAAAGAAAAGCCGAACTAAGAATCTAAAAAGATATACGCAGGAGTCTAACATAAGTATGTCAATATGGGAATGCAGGCTGCGCTGCTGACCTCTACCGCACTGACTGCGGAGGTCAATGCATTAAAGCAGAGCCTCGAGCGGTCCGAGAACGAGCTCGGCCTTGCCAAGAAGCAGCTCGAGGACAAGGAAGTAAGTAATACCTTATTAAAGAAATACCTTATAGAACATATTTGGTTGCAAAAATGACAGGAGTAACGTGGGTATTGTAGGGGCCACGAATGAGATGGCGACCCTGAAGGAAGCGGTGTCCGCGGCCGAAAACAAAGCGGCCACTGAGCGCACCGAGCGAGAAAAGCAGGAGGCGCGGGTGGCGGAGGTGCGGCAAGAGCTCCAGGCTCTCGTGGGAAAACACGAGAGTTTGGAGCGTGACTCGAAGACTCGAGAGTCTGAGCTCGCCTCGGCTCTTGAGAGTGCCAAAGCCGCTAAGGCCGAAGCCCAAAAAGCCCTCCAAGAGATTGAATCATTAAAGAAGATAGCGGCGGGTAAGGCATTCTTTATGCAAAGCAAGCATGTGAAAGTGAATTACCTATTACTTACCCGAATCCGGAGCTCTCCAGGAGCATTCGCAGATCTGCCCCGTAGTGTGTCTGATGCTGCCGTGTTCTACCGCGCCAAGGAGGGGAGCTCGACGGAGAAGGTGTTCTGTCTCGGTATGTTTGAGGCGAACGTCCGTGCCCCTGAAGCGACCAATCAAGCAGCCCGTCAAGCTCCACAAGGTCGCCGAACAGGCCATGAAGGGCCTCATAGTTCGGCTCTGCCCATTGGAAGCCATGCCTGGGAGCTACTTCGGGCTAGTGCAGCGGCTGGTGGACGCCTGTCCATGGATTGAAGTCATCAAGCGCTCCGTCTGCATTGAAGGTGCCCGTCGGGCCCTTGCCCGTGCTAAAGTGCACTGGGGCAAGCTGGATGCGGAGAAGCTTGTGACGGACGGGCCACCGAAGGGCAAGGAGTATCGCAAGCCCTATGAGGGCGTCCTGAAGGGTGCCCGCCGTATAGCGGGTGAATGATCTAAAGATGTAATTTTTGAATAGACTCGCATTTGTTATCATGTACGCTGAAAACTTGTTCATATGCACCAAGCAACGCTTGTGAATTTAAAATATTACCTTCTGTGCGGCCGTTTATCAAATTGAGAGATGACAAGTCGTTGGCTTCAACCCCCATGCCACGAATGCTGGGGTGTTTGGGATAAACTTGAGCGCTCTTGTTCCCGTTCTTGGGTCCTTTGAGGGAGGCGCTCAACGCAACGAACAAGGCAACCGGACTTATAGTGCTTGAACACTCTCACTTAGCCATAGAATTCTATAATTTTAAATTTCGGCGAAGCCCCTAGTATTCGGAAGACCGAGTTCGGGGCGCTATCCACGCCTTGGTCGGACAATGCCGACTCCTTGCTCTAAGCGGCGTAAGTCTTTAGGGACCCGAAAAAAACCTCTCGAACAGCGACCAGCTCTCGCCCTATCATGACGGTCAGTTTTAGCTTTCTCCACTGAGGTGCTCAACCCAGCTCAACCGGGGCACAATCGCAGTGGTTCTCCCAGCGCTACCTTAGCCGATATAACGGAACGTAAGGTACCAAAACATGGGAGCCGGGCAAACCCAACTATTGACCCAAGACATGATTCGGAGCCGATGCATATAATGTTATAAGTTCGGGGTGCCGCACTTGTGAAAGTGTTCAGACTTATCACACCATACTTTTGGGGTACTTAAGCCCCTGGTGTATTGGCCGTACCAAAGTGTACGGGTGCAACATGTAATGAAATGAACATATATATATAGATAAAGAAAGGAGTGCAATAATAGGCAAAAGCTATGTATTGTTTATTCGAAAAGGTACTGCAATGGAAGCAGAACGATACAAATAGTGCGATAAGCAAGGGATGGGACTATTTAACATGTCCCCCTCCAGGGGTAAGCTGCGGGATGGTATGTAAAACAGGTATAATGCTCCTAGTAGAGACCACCTGGACACTCGACGTAGCTTTCTGCTTCCCTGGCTGTTGCATCGTGTGTTCGGCAATTCTAGTGCCGGACAGGACTTCTGGAAAACGGAGTCCTGAAAGTAAGAAGAAGAAAGAAAAAAAGGAAGAAAGAAAAAGAATGACACAATCGGGAGCCCCTGGTGCGGTTGAGCCGCATTCTGGGCGTGCCGTGGTCGTGCCCCTCCCCTTATGCCCATGGTATCTGTAGCGACCCGACCTCAGACGGTCAAGCCTCTGTGTTGCTGTGCCATCCCTGGATCAGTATGCTGGCACACACAGTACATCAATGTATATATCAAAGTGCAATCACATGTATAATTAACGTAAAACTGATATATACCTCATAAGTCTCAGCGGAAACAAGTAATCGGGTGTGGAGTCCCATCAACGCCATCGACAGGTTGAGTGTAGACCGTAACCCTGTATCGTAACTCTTACTCGTCGAGGAAATATCTGCAACATGATACGTTGCAGCCGTGTAGGTCAGTACATTGAATGTACCGGCAAGATCACAACATGAGAAAACAGATAATAAAACTATACTATATGCAATATGGCTTTGTGGCTCTGTGTCTGAGTTTTGTTTGCGTAAAAGCTGATTTATTTTCCCTACATCAAAGGAATAAATGAAGTCTGTACTATAGAGTTTTCAATCATGACATGGTTCCGCCAACCGATGTCTCATAGCCCAAATTCATCATAAGTTGCCCACAATTAAGTTATCAGTCCGGTGTTGAGAGTTCCGAGATAGATCCAGGTCCAGAGGCTCAAATTGTCCGTAACCGGGGACACGGCTAATCGATTAGGTTTTAACCCTCTGCAGAGGTTTGTACACTTTACCCGCAAGATTCGATCCCTCTTTTTACGTTCTCGCACTTCAGGGTGTTTGAGAACAAGATGACCGAAACATGGTCTTCCGAAGAGTTCCCCTGACCACTGTCCGGTGCTCATTCAATCCTACCGTAGTTCTACATCTGCTAGCACCGTCCTAGCCAGAGTCACAACTAGGGTCAACCAAGCCAGAGCCCATAGTGACTTGCGGTTGCACAGTAAGCTTCCGCATGAAGTATTCTTCCGTCTCTTTGAGTCTGGGTGAAGCTTTCCGCAAGATGTCATGGCGCTTCTCCATGCATCCCGCCAACCACTGAATTCTCCAGGTGCCCGTCAACCATCCTTCACCCAAGAGTGTGTATTGAATTCTTGTCTCGAGTCTTGAAGTCTTGAGGCCTTGAAGATGCAGTCCTTGCAGATTCCATCATGGAGTTGTCGTCATTGACGAGATCCTCCATTCTCACACCACTCCGAGCACTCATACCAAACCCGTCTACTATAGCGTAGCATTAAAATAAAATATCGTCCGGGCTTGGTAACAGGTGATGGGTTCCTACCTCATGCATACTACTCAACTACAAGAATTCAATATCACTACTGGAGGGTTTGTTGCGAAGATGACACTAGATGCAATAAAATACATAGGTATGAAAACATGGTCAAAGTGAACTTGCTGGTATTACTTGATGAAGATAATAACGCCTCGTAATAAAGACTTGGTAGAACTATTCGTCACTCCTTTGAAAATCTATATTACACGACAATCATATAAGCAATCATCCTAGCAATCAATTCTATCAATCATAACAATACTCAATCAAAATAAAAGCAACAGGAAAACCAAGTCGAAAACCAAAGGAAAAACTTCGAAAGAAAAATTAAAGGAAAAACTTGTGGTGACCAACTCACACAAATCTTAACATAACATTACTAAATTATTCTAATATTTTTTTTCTACAGCAAAGAAAATATAAATCTAATAAAATAATAGAAAATAAATTACTAATTTACTAACTAACAAAAAGAACTAATATAAAACTACTATAACCATCTAGTGAATACTAGAACAAATATAGCAACTAGCAAAACACTAAGACAACTATAACAGCAAATCATTTATTAAAACATTAATAAACTATACTAAATTGAACATATAAAGGATGAGCTAGTGCGCCCAACTAGCGGCACCAGCCACGTCTCCTTTTATTCGCCACTGTAGGAACGCGGAGAAAGATAAGTCCTGAGCGCCCCATCTCCCCTCCTCTCGCCTCCGCCATCGCCTCCTCCCCTCTCCTCTCTCTCTCTCCCGCCTCCTCCCTCTCAACCCTAGCCGCCACTACCCACCCTCTATTGCTCCACGACGCACCTACCTCCCCTCTGGATCAGGTTCAGGCCGGCCGGTGCTGCAGCGGCGGTGCTCCACTCGAGGGCAAGGGAGGCACCACTCGCCGCCTCCTCCTTCCTCCACTTCTCCCTCCTCTGCCCCACTCCACTTCTCTCCTCCTCTGCCCCGTGTCCGTCCCGCCTCCCGTGTCCGTCCCGGCGGCGGCGGCGACTTGCAGCAGCAAAGGGCGATGGCGGTCAAGGCGGGGTTGGCGGCCGACGGGGTCTGGCGGGCGTGGCGGCAGCTGGAAGGGCAGCAGCGCCTGTGGGCGCCGACCAAACCGGCAGTGACCCGATGGAGGGAAAGGGCCCGGTAGGCGCGTGCAGGTGGGAGAAACTTGGGGGCCTTGTGGATTGGGGAGATGGCGGCCACCAAGTTTCTTCGATTGATCCGACAGAGCCATGGCAGCGACGCGAGGGCAGATCGAGCGACCCTCCGAGCCGCGACGCTTGATAGGTACGAGCCGTTCCCTCCCACATTTGATTCTCCCTCCTCCCTTCGCTTATCACTCCTCCTCCCCAATGAAGATTCCAGATCAGGTGCAGGTCGAGCAGGAGCGGCTGTTGCAGAGGACAGCAGAGGAACACATCATGGTGAGCTCCTGCCCCGTGGCTACCCGCAGAGGAGGAGAGGTCAAGATGGCTCCCAGTTCATGGCAAAGAGGCCGACACAAGTGAGATCTTTCTTGCTCGTTTTCTGATCTTCCCCGTGAATTGAGCTCATCCTTCTAATTGATAGCTTCCTAATTTTTTTCTTATGCAGATATTGTTTGGGTGATGATTGATTCCTACACCCAGTCGTGTTGCTGTACAAATAGCTCTCTTATTTGGTGGTGCCATGGTGTCCCTCTTTAGGTTAGCTGAAACCTTCTTCCCCATCATTCCTCATATTTGCTTTTCAGAATTTACACACGAGTTGTAGGTTGGTCGAACTGTTGCATGAGGCGAACAAGAATAAGATCATTTGTCGCCCTTTTCTTGCGCAGGTTCTGCAGCGGCAATGCTCGAGTTAAGAGTTGGGTGCATAGCATATATATACATATGTTGCCACGTCTGAATAAACGGAGATGAGCAGCGGCGGAGAGGAGATATCTATCCGATCGCCATCCTTCCCCGACTTGGGTTTGTCATTTCATCGAATCTGCTTCCTTCGTTGGTCGTCGCTTGTTTGTACACAGCTTTAGTTTAGAGATCATAATATATTTTCCATGATTTCAATTGAATACGCCACCCAGTTTGCTAATATAATTGTCCAGTTCTCTCTCATAGTGATTCTTACAAAATTATCATGCATACAGGTCCCGCTTTAGGTAGAATGTAACCACTAGATTATTCAAATGTAGATTCTTTTGTAAATATGATAGTCATATGTTTAGATACTGAGGAGTAAATCTGTGAGAAAATATTCAAAGTTCATCAGGTGTATTTGCTTCTAATCTGATTATTGTTCTATTGCATTTGCAAAGTACAGATTCGAGATACACTGCTTTTCTCCTTATTCTCGCTAAAGCAGCTTTTTGGTTCATTGTTACTTTGTTCCTGCTTGCTTATTAGCTTAACCCCAAGGCTGCATAATCTATGGCAGATCTTGCTGAGTAACCATACTTGTTTGAAGATTAGCAGATTTCTCTGAATGTGCAAGCATCCATTGCTACCAAAAGGTAATTGTTCATCCTTGCCGTAATCCTCCCACGCACATGTTCTCCATAGTTCAATGTCGCAATCGAGACTCCGTTAGTAGTTTCTACTATCACTTAATAAATATAAATATATAACTGAACAAGGTTACGGTAGACCTGTTTGTTTTTTAGTATGTTAGTATTCAGTTCAAGATTTCTTATGAAGCTTTGGACAGGTCATCTATTGTAGATTCTGAATGTTCATGTGGTTAGCTTTCCTATTCGATTTATATATCCAAATGACAAGAAATTTCACTTCTCACTCATTTGGTTAATCTCTGCATGTGTTCATTTTTAAATGCCTATGCTTCTATGATTGGTCATTCAGTTAGCATTAGATGCCTCAACCAGTGTACCTTAATTCAGTCCTTCGATTTGGGCACTGTCTGATTTACGTAGACCCATATCTTATTGCTTATCTAAGGTATCTAAAAGATTAATCTGCCAATGGATGGTTGTTTACTCAATAGAATACTTAGTTGGGTCATTTTTTTGCCAAATTATGAAAATTGGATTATAGAGTTATATAACAGCAAAGAATATGGAATTTACCTTCTTGTCATTTGGATATATAAATCGAATAGGAAAGGGCCATGGGCCAGTCCCTGTATTTTGAGCTAAATCTTGGATTCGCCATTCTTTTCAGAGAATGAAAGTAGTGCAAAGGGCCAATGTTGCATAGCCTTTACCCACTCTGCCTTGCCAGAACATCTCAAGGTGAGAGATCCTGCTGCTAGATTCTTCTCCTTGGGTGGTTCTAACTCCATCGGTTAGCATTGTTGGAGTGATTAGAGGTGTTTTATAGTTGATTGATTCTTAATTTTGATGTGGCAGTAGCGACTACTCCCGGTACATCTTCTGTTGATCACGAGCAACACCAAGAGAGATCTTTGCTATTTGCAGTGGCTTGTTGGGTTTGAAGGATGAAGCAAATCCCAAGCAAGGAACAAGTTAACCTATCTTTATGCGTACTACTGCTCTTGATACGCATCAAGATTTGATTTAGATGAAGCTAATAATGAAAAGTGTCATCAGTGTGCCGTTATAGGTATTATCGACCAATACATGTCTAGCATTACTCGGATAACAGATCAATAATAGAAAGTTGTTTAATGTGGATTTCCCTTTTTTGGCCTATAAACCTGCCATGGAATGGTCTCTAAATATTCTTACTTTCATGCTTTCAATGCTTGGTTCCCTCTCGCCCTTTGCGCCATTGGCGCAACGAGTCATCTAGTAAATATAACAACTAATGTGTTCACAAATAACAGAAACAAAAACAATATAACTTGAAGTGGAAAAAGAATTACTTTTAAAACTAATAAAACTATCTTTATCCACTATCACTATGAACTAAACAAGCAATTACAAAAACAGTAGCTAAACACTAATAAATAACTACAAAAATTTATCTACTGTAGCTAAACATAAACATATAACAATAAGTGAAAATCTACAAAAGGAATGAACTAAAATAATTAAAAACAATAATTACATAACTAAAACAACTATATAAGCAAAACAGTACTGTTTTTACTAAAAATCTAATTTAAAATACTCCAAAATTACCAAACTAAATCCTACAGCTAAAAAATATCATAAGTGACCAGGAGCAAAAAGAATTAATTAAAAACCTATTTTTAAACTCAAGTTATGGCCAAAATACTAATCTGAACAAAATTTATCAAATTCAAATTTAAACTACTCAAATTTGAAATCCAGAGACACTAACAGAAACTTCCGCAAATTTGTGACACATAGCAATTGGAATCACTCAAAAATACTAAAAACTCTAAAAGATATGAATTTTCTAAGATTGCTATTTTCTGAAGAAAAAAATGAATTACGGGATTTCGTGGATCTCACCGGAGTAGTCGTCGGAGTTGGGGAAGAAGATCGGATCCGATGTTGCGGTTGATCCTAGAGGAAAGGAGATCACGGGACGGTGGATAGGAGATCATATAAACCTCAGGAGAGGTCGAGGCGCGGCGCGGCACTTGGCGGCGGTGGTGGTGCTGCACTGCTGCTGCTGCAGAGAGGAGAGGAGAGGAGAGGTGTTGGTTTGATGTGTTGGAGGGGGGGTGCTTGGGTATTTATAGTGGGGAGGGGAGGGTTTTGCTTGGGGTAGGGGGCAAGAAATAGACTAGATTAGGAAACAAAAGGGAAAAGATCTAGAAACGAATCGGGATAAACAGAAGTAGGACAAAACTCCTACTAGGACTTGGAAAAGAAGCGGCGGCTCCCTCCTGGCTCCCTGGTGCGCGCGGTGGATGGCCTTGGCCGGCCGGCCGCTGGCTTGGCCTTGGGCCTTGGCCCTTGGCCCGGCGGGGCGCAGCGAATTTTTTTTTAAGACAGAGACAACAAAACAAAAATAATAAAACCAAATAAAAATTTTATATAGGCATATAATATATCAAAATTTTCAGAAAAAAATTTCCTACAACATGGACATTTCTATAGCATTAAATAAAATTCACACAAATTTAAATAAAGCAAAGAGTGCTTCTGCCCTAATAAAATCCACTGAAAATCATTTTAAAAATACGATAATGACTTCAAATTAATTTCTCTCCAATTTCTGATGTAGGGAATCATGTTACCCTATTTTCCATATATTTTATTTTTGGAGAAAACTAATTTGAATAAAACTCAAATAACTCCAAATTGAAAATAAATTCAAAAGAACTTTGAATTTAATTCTTTGAAACTCCCAACTCATATTTCATATGTTTTGAAGAAGTCATTTTATCTTCGCTCGTGAAAAGCATTGAGTTGCATAAAGTTTCAGAATTGGAAAATATTTTCAACACCCCTTGTCATTTAAATAAATGGAAGAAGTCATGTCATCTTCTCTCCAGGGTTTTCTGATGAAAAGAATTTGAATTTCCGGAGATCATAAAAGCAAAATGAAAGTTTGGGAAAGTCATTTCATTCCCTCTCATTCAACTTTCAGAAAGTTTCAAATTTCACTCAATTTCACACAAGCAACCACACCACTATCAAACAAACAAGCATAAAT
This sequence comes from Aegilops longissima, assembly GCA_021605205.1. NCBI lineage: Eukaryota > Viridiplantae > Streptophyta > Magnoliopsida > Poales > Poaceae > Aegilops > Aegilops longissima. The sequence goes on along the minus strand of CM038681.1, from coordinate 608,983,700 downwards.
ATTTATTTAATATAACATTCCAAAATTTAAAATTTTGGGATGTTACAAATCTACCACACTTAAAATGAATCTCGTCCTCGAGATTCGAAGAGGCAGCAAGAAAAGGTTAGGGTTTGGGGGTCTTCCAGCAAATCCGTCGATCGGAATGGTCTAGTGTGCTACCACACTTAAAAGTAGGGTTATGGTTCCAACGGAACTCAGGTACTCCATCCCTAGGGTGAACACTATCGCTCTTCTCACAACTTCGAAGTAACTCCTACACCGGGCTCTTCCGGTAGGGTCAAACCTTTTCCTCAAATCGTGTCCTTTCATCCCGGTGAGGTTCTTCCGAGACTGTGTCTCCTTAGCTGACAGGTCTGTCGCCAATAAACAACTATCGAGATCTCATGGTGGTCGATCATTACAGGTTTCTCCTGCAGGAATAATGGGTTGGGTTGGGTCTCACCATATGACCTACGTTTGGCAACGGTTGCCGGTACATGGATCATTCGTCCTACCATTCTAAGGTTTTTGGCTTGACGTGTCGACACTCTTCTAAGGTTTTCAAGGCTCTCTGATTTCCATCAACATATGATAGTTCATGATAGAAGTCTCCGGTATGGGGGCCAATCCATCCCGTACTTGAACCATTACTAACTATGCAGACATTGAATCACGTATTCTAACACTTGGTCATCCTCACAAGCATTGTAGAATTTCTCTTGTCGACGAACCAAGTTCAGATAAATCCATTGATTCTGCAAGCCAAACAAACATCTATCGTTCCTTAACAACTCTCGGGGTTTTGCGTAACCTCCTACGAAACGTATGCTGATTGAATCACCGATTCTTCCAAATTTCTTCCTTCATCAAGGTTACATCTGTTCCTTTTCAAAATCCTGGGCCTGTGGGTTATGGCCCACTTCAACACTAGTGCATCTTTAACTCATCCTTAGAGTAACTCTCTTGTTCCATATTACACCTCCTTTAAATCCAATAGTACTCTGTTTCTTCATACCATCATATCAAAAGCAAAACTCCAGCTTTTTTTTCCTTCGAACTACAGTCCGTGGAATATATATTTTCCTATCCATTAGTCTAGTCTTCTTCACAGGGTACTACCACCCTAAAAATGAAATTCACAAATCCATCCATAGACCATATTTCTCATATCCTCGAAAATGGTCAAAATCCGTGTTCATAGAGTAACAACTCATACAATTAAACATATGAAAACATGTCACCTTAACTTTATTGATTTCATGAATTCATTACAATATCCGAGACTTTCATTACATAAATTCAACTCCATATCCTTATGGAAACAATTGCTTCCTACTACACTTATTACCAATATCAAAATTCCAACTACTCAGCTCCAGCTTTCATCTTGTCGGAACATTTAGTAGCATAATGTCCTGCTTCCTTGCAGCGAAAACAAATGACTTTCGATAAGTCTTTGGGCTTCTTGGAGATGGTGCCTGCTCCTTGAGTTCCTTGCTTCCTTTCGAGACAATGATTGGCATAATGCCCGACGTCCTTACATTCAAAACAGGTAATATGACTCTTGTCCCTATTTGCAGAAATTGGGTTGTTCTGAGGGTGTCTTTGTTTTCTCTTCACAGGTTTCTTCGTTCGATCAAACCTTCTATTCCCCGTGGATCAAACTCTATTGCTTCCGTCGGGAAGTATCCCGGATAATCTTTTCTTTCCTTGGTGCAATACTGTGAAAAATGTCCTTCTTCTCCACATGAATAGCAGGCATTGGAGTAAAATCTGTTGAGGCCTTCTCCATCAAGGTCTTCAACACATTCCTTCATCACTAGTTCTTTCATAACTTCTCGGAGGGCTTCTTTCATTCCTTCTTCCTGCTCCTGAATAGTTTGTTGCACCATGGGGTAAATGTAACACTGAGTCGGGTAGTGAGTGGTTCCTTCACACAAGAAACAAGTCACCTTACTAGTTGGGCATTCCTCAGCTGGGTGTTTCTCCTCACAATGAGGGCATCCATCCTTGTGTTCCTCCTGGGTGTGTCCTATTTCTCCGCAAATCTTGCAGGCATAAGGTTTATTTCTTGGTGTATCATGGTGCTTCCGGATGAGAGGTGATCTCAACAGGGTCTTCTTGAATTCCTCCCAAGTTCTTGCTCCATTAAATCCTTGTATGGCTTGATGCATTTTCCACCAGGTTGCAGCACTTCCTTCAAAGTACTGAAGAGCGTAAGATACTTCATTCTTCCTTGAAACCAAATTGCTCCCGAAGTGATTTTCCATGTTCTGCATCCATAGCTCTGCCTCCGGCTGAGTCTTCGGTCCAGAGAATATCAGTCCAACTTCATTCATCATCTATGGGGTCCAAAAGTTTTGGGATGAGATATGAGAGAAGAATGGAGGGATATACACACAATACAAACAATAGTTTTTGAAGAAACAAGTTTTACTTTGTGGCTGTCGGAAAACATCAAACAAATGACAGCTCACAAATCGCCACATCTAACGTAAGTGTGTAACAGGGGTTTGGTCTTCTAAAGGTCAAATAATTCTTCTGATTCTTCAAATTCTTCTAGTCTTCGGAGTCTTCCATTGTTGAAGCTTCAACTCTTCTAATGCATGGTGAAACCCTTTCTTACTTTGAAGAGGTCATCAGCTGTCCGATATCTTTCTTGGAGCGGCTTCAGTTGATCCTTCATGTGGTCAAAAGGGAAAAGGGGTATATTCTAACTATTTGAGGTGAGAGTGTCCATTTGATAAAATCAGAAAGGATGAGAAGTAAGAGTCTTTTGAAAATAAAGTTTTTGAGACATCCTGTCCTAGGGGCTTTCGATTTCTAGGGTCACGTCCTCATATCAACATGTGCTCGATACCATATCAGAGCGACCCGACCTCGACGGTCAAGCCTCGTGTTCTTGTGCCATCCACGGATCAAGATGTCTTGCACACACAAGTACATCAATGTATATATCAAAGTGCAATCACATGTATAATTAACGTAAAACTGATATATACCTCATAAGTCTCAGCGGAAACAAGTAATCGGGTATGGAGTCCCATCAACGCCATCGGCAGGTTAAGTGTAGACCGTAACCCTGTATCGTAACTCTTACTCGTCGAGGAAATATCTGCAACATGATACGTTGCAGCCGTGTAGGTCAGTACATTGAATGTACCGGCAAGATCACAACATGAGAAAACAGATGATAAAACTATACTATATGCAATATGGCTTTGTGGCTCTGTATCTGAGTTTTGTTTGCGTAAAAGCTGATTTATTTTCCCTACATCAAAGGAATAAATGAAGTCTGTACTATAGAGTTTTCTATCATGACATGGTTCCGCCAACCGATGTCTCATAGCCCAAATTCATCATAAGTTGCCCACAATTAAGTTATCAGTCCGGTGTTGAGAGTTCCAGATAGATCCAGTCCAGAGGCTCAAATTGTCCGTAACCGGGACACGGCTAATCGATTAGGTTTTAACCCTCTGCAGAGGTTTGTACACTTTACCCGCAAGATTCGATCCCTCTTTTTACGTTCTCGCACTTCAGGGTGTTTGAGAACAAGATGACCGAAACATGGTCTTCCGAAGAGTTCCCCTGACCATTGTCCGGTGCTCATTCAATCCTACCGTAGTTCTACATCTGCTAGCACCGTCCTAGCCAGAGTCACAACTAGGGTCAACCAAGCCAGAGCCCATAGTGACTTGCGGTTGCACAGGTAAGCTTCCGGGCATGAAGTATTCTTCCGTCTCTTTGAGTCTGGGTGAAGCTTTCCGCAAGATGTCATGGCGCTTCTCCATGCATCCCGGCCAACCACTGGATTCTCCAGGTGCCCACAACCATCCTTCACCCAAAGAGTGTGTATTGAATTCTTGTCTCGAGTCTTGAAGTCTTGAGGCCTTGAAGATGCAGTCCTTGCAGATTCCATCATGGAGTTGTCGTCATTGACGTAGATCCTCCATTCTCACACCACTCCAAAGCACTCATACCAAACCCGTCTACTATAGCGTAGCATTAAAATAAAATATCATCCGGGCTTGGTAACAGGGTGATGGGTTCCTACCTCATGCATACTACTCAACTACAAGAATTCAATATCACTCTTGGAGGGTTTGTTGCGAAGATGACACTAGATGCAATAAAATACATAGGTATGAAAAACATGGTCAAAGTGAACTTGCCTGGTATTACTTGATGAAGATAATAACGCTCTCAGAATAAAGACTTGGTAGAACTATTCGTCACTCCTTTGAAAATCTATATTACACCGACAATCATATAAGCAATCATCCTAGCAATCAATTCTATCAATCATAACAATACTCAATCAAAATAAAAGCAACAGGAAAAGCAAATCGAAAACCAAAGGAAAAACTTCGAAAGAAAAATTCAAGGAAAAACTTGTGGTGACCAACTCACACAAATCTTAACATAACATTACTAAATTATTCTAATATTTTTTTTCTACAGCAAAGAAAATATAAATCTAATAAAATAACAGAAAATAAATTACTAATTTACTAACTAACAAAAAGAACTAATATAAAACTACTATAACCATCTAGTGAATACTAGAACAAATATAGCAACTAGCAAAACACTAAGACAACTATAACAACAAATCATTTATTAAAACATTAATAAACTATACTAAATAAATATAACAACTGATGTGTTCACAAATAACAGAAACAAAAACAATATAACTTGAAGTGGAAAAGAATTACTTTTAAAACTAATAAAACTATCTTTATCCACTATCACTATGAACTAAACAAGCAATTACAAAACAGTAGCTAAACACTAATAAATAACTACAAAAATTTATCTACTGTAGCTAAACATAAACATATAACAACAAGTGAAAATCTACAAAAGGAATGAACTAAAAATAATTAAAACAATAATTACATAACTAAAACAACTATATAAGCAAAACAGTACTGTTTTTACTAAAATCTAATTTAAAATACTCCAAAATTACCAAACTAAATCCTACAACTAAAAAATATCATAAGTGACCAGGAGCAAAAAGAATTAATTAAAACCTATTTTTAAACTCAAGTTATGGCCAAAATACTAATCTGAACAAAATTTATCAAATTCAAATTTAAACTACTCAAATTTGAAATCCATAGACACTAACAGAAACTTCCATAAATTTGTGACACATAGCAATTGGAATCACTCAAAATACTAAAAACTCTAAAAGATATGAATTTTCTAAGATTGCTATTTTCTGAAAAAAAATGAATTACGGGATTTCGTGGATCTCACGGAGTAGTCGTCGGAGTTGGGGAAGAAGATCGGATCCGATGTTGCGGTTGATCCTAGAGGAAAGTAGATCACGGGACGGTGGAGAGGAGATCATATAAACCTCAGGAGAGGTCGAGGCGGGCGGCACTTGGCGGCGGCGGTGGTGCTGCTGCTTGCTGCTGGAGAGGAGAGGAGAGGAGAGGAGAGGTGTTGGTTTGATGTGTTGGAGGGGGTGCTTGGGTATTTATAGTGGGGAGTGGAGGGTTTTGCTTGGGGTAGGGGCAAGAAATAGACTAGGATTAGGAAACAAAATGGAAAAGATCTAGAAACAAATCGGGATAAGCGGAAGTAGGACAAAAGTCCTACTAGGAATTGGAAAAGATCGGCGGCTCCTCCTGGCTCCCTAGTGCTTGCTGCGGTGGATGGCCTTGGCCGACGGCCGCTAGCAACCTTTCGCCTTGGCCCTTGGCCCGGCGGGCATAACGACTTTTTTTTAAGACAGAGACAACAAAACAAAAATAATAAAACCAAATAAAAATTTTATATAGGCATATAATATATCAAAATTTTCAGAAAAAATTTCCTACAACATGGACATTTCTATAGCATTAAATAAAATTCAGACAAATTTAAATAAAGCAAAGAGTGCTTCTGCCCTAATAAAATCCACTGAAAATCATTTTAAAAATACGATAATGACTTCAAATTAATTTATCTCCAATTTCTGATGTAGGGAATCATGTTACCCTATTTTCCATATATTTTATTTTTGAGAAAACTAATTTGAATAAAACTCAAATAACTCCAAATTGAAAATAAATTCAAAAGAACTTTGAATTTAATTCTTTGAAACTCCCAACTCATATTTCATATGTTTTGAAGAAGTCATTTTATCTTCACTCGTGAAAATCATTGAGTTGCAGAAAGTTTCAGAATTGGAAAATATTTTCAACACCCCTTGTCATTTAAATAAATGGAAGAAGTCATGTCATCTTCTCTCCAGGGTTTTGTGATGAAAAGAATTTGAATTTCCGGAGATCATAAAAGCAAAATGAAAGTTTGGGAAAGTGATTTCATTCCCTCTCATTCAACTTTCAGAAAGTTTCAAATTTCACTCAATTTCACACAAGCAACCACACCACTATCAAACAAACAAGCATAAATATTTATTTAATATAACATTCCAAAATTTAAAATTTTGGGATGTTACAGTATCTCCAGAGCGTAGTTATGTACACGTAGTACTGGCTTCGTAGTTTCGCACGGGCTGGGGTTGGGGCCGGATTGCTACGCGTGCTCGGATCGTGCCAGGCGGTCTTGTTATAGGTTACTCCAGCCGCGCTTGACGGTGGCCGGACGTTTAATAGCCGGGCTCGAGAATTGCTGTGAGAGGCTGCTTTGCACCTCCGCCGCGAGGGCCGCCGTGTGCTCCTCCGTTCGCAGAGAGCGTTCGGTGTTTCCATTGACCGTGATTACTCCTCGAGGGCCTGGCATCTTGAGCTTGAGGTATGTGTAGTGCGGCACCGCATTGAACTTTGCAAATGCGGTTCGTCCAAGCAGTGCGTGATAGCCGCTGCAGAACGGGACTATGTCGAAGATTAACTCTTCGCTTCGGAACTTATCCGGGGATCCGAAGATCACTTCGAGTGTAACTGAGCCTGTACAGTTGGACTGTACACCTGGTATGACGCCTTTAAAGGTTGTCTTTGTGGGTTTAATCCTTGAGGGGTCTATTCCCATTTTGCGCACTGTATCCTGATAAAGCAGGTTCAGGCTGCTACCGCCGTCCATCAGGACTCTAGTGAGGTGAAATCCGTCGATGATTGGGTCAAGAACCAATGCGGCGAATCCGCCGTGACGGATGCTAGTGGGGTGGTCCCTTCAATCAAAGGTGATCGGGCAGGAGGACCATGGGTTGAACTTCGGGGCGACTGGCTCCATCGCATATACGTCCCTTGGTGCACGCATCCTGCTCCCTTTTGGGTATGTGGGTTGCGTATATCATGTTCACCGTCCGCACTTGTGGGGAAGCCCTTCATCCTCTATTGTTCGTGGTCGGGCTCCTCCTCGTCATCGCTATGCAGCCCCATGTCATTGAGTTCGCATTTAACTTGCTCGCTTGTTTGAAGACCCAGCAATCCCTGTTGGTATGGTTGGCTGGTTTTTGGGGGTGCCATGTATTTGGCACGGCGATCGAGTATTCGGTCCAGATTGGACGGGCCTCGAGTATTTCTTTTGAACGGCTTCTTCCGCTGACCGGGTTTAGAGCCTGTGAATCCGGCATTGACTGTCGTGTCTTCAGCATTGTCGCCGTTAATGTGGCGCTTGTGCTTGTTTCGACGCGACCTGCCATTGCTGTCCTTGGTATCCGAACTACCGGGGTTTTTGGTCGTTGTTACTTGAGCTAGCGATTGTCCTCTCCGCACATAAGCGGGTCATGAGCGTTAGAGGGCTGCCATGGATTTCGGCTTTTCCTGTCCTAGGCGCCGAGCAAGCCACTCGTCACGGATGTTATGTTTGAAGGCTGCAAGGGCCTCTGCATCCGGACAGTCAACGATTTGATTTTTCTTGGTTAGGAACCGTGTCCAGAATTGTCCGGCGATTCTTCGGCTGCTGAATTATGTGGCTGAGGTCATCGGCGTCTGGTGGTCGCACATATGTGCCCTGGAAGTTATCAAGGAATGCGGCTTCCAGGTCCTCCCAACAACCAATTGATTCTGCTGGCAAGCTGTTAAGCCAATGCCGAGCTGGTCCTTTAAGCTTGAGTGGGAGGTATTTGATGGCGTGTAGATCATCACCGTGGGCCATGTGGATATGGAGGAGGTAGTCCTCAATCCAAACCGCAGGATCTGTTGTGCCATCGTATGATTCGATGTTTACGGGTTTGAAACCCTCGGGGATTTGATGATCCATTACTTCATCTGTGAAACATAGTGGGTGTGCGGCGCCTCTGTATTGGGCTATATCACGACGCAGCTCAAATGAGCTTTGTCTACTGTGTTCGGCCCGGCCGGAATTGCTGTATCCGGTGTGACGGTTATCATCACGTGTCGCGAGGCGCCCACGCGATCCGTAGATCGATCTTGTTTGCCTTGCCTTGTCCTCCAATATGTCTCGCAAGTCTGGCGCGTTTCCCCGTGCCTTGGTACTTTTCGAGCGACGCCGGGGTATGGCTTGGATGGAGGCTCTATTGGCCTCTCTGTCGCGACCACGGGGTGGCCGGTCGGCCGCATCATGCGCTGGTGATGTAGGTTTGGGTGCTGCTTCCTCTAATTGGGGTAGCAGCCTGTGTTTTGGGTATCTCTTGGAGGGGCGTTCGAGCTCGTACTCTTTGGCTGCGAGGACTTCAGTCCATCTGTCAGCTAACAAGTCTTGGTCAGCTCTAAGCTGCTGCTGCTTTTTCTTGAGGCTACTTGTCATGGCCATAAGCCTGCGTTTGAAACGCTCCTGTTCGGCGGGGTCCTCAGGCACGACAAATTCGTCGTCGTCGAGGCTTGCCTCATCGGCGGGGTCCTCAGGCATATAATTATCGTCCTCCACCTCCCTGTCTGCTGCTCTATCATGAGGGTTGGCTTCTCCCTCCTCCTGTGCTGAATCCTGCTGTAGGGGGTTGTCTTCGGCACTATCCGGGGTGTTATTATCTCCTATGCCGGAATCACCGTTTTTCCTGTGGCGGGATTTAGAGCGGCGCCGCTGACGCCGGCGCTTGGGCTGCTTCTTGGAGGGGTCATCCTCCGTTGTTCCATCGCCGTTCCCATCTTTTGGGATGTCCACCATGTATATGTTGTATGACAAGGTGGCCTTCCAGTGCCCTGTAGGCGCTGGTTCTTGATCGTCTCCAGCATCGTCGTCCATACCGTCGAAGTCGAGCATGTCGGTTAAATCATCGACAGTGGCTACAAAGTGGGAGGTGGGTGGGCGTTGAATTTCTTTGTCGTCCGCATCCCAACCTTCCTGACCGTAGTCCGGCCAGGGCTCTCCTGATAAAGAGAGAGACTTTAGTGAATTCAGGATGTCGCCAAAAGGCGAGTCTTGAAAGATGTCCGCGATGAACTCCATAACGGCGCCCAATCGGATTCGATTGGCGGTAGCGGAGGGTTCGGAGTCCGGAGAGTAGTCCGGCACCTTGGAGTCACGGTCTTTGCAAATGACAGGGATGGAGTTTGGCTCAATCGACGTAGAGATCGTAGCCCCCGAGGCGGTGTCCAACCACTCGTCCTCGATCGGGGGAGTCGGCTCCGAGCTAAGGGTCGGAGCGGACGCTGGTGCGGCCTCCAGGGCACTGTTCGGCGGCAGAGCTAGATCATGCCCATCGAGACAGTGTGGCGCGCTTGGTTGTGGCACGAATCCGTCGAAGATCAAGTCTCCGCGGATGTCGGCCGTGTAGTTCAAACTCCCGAATCTGACCTGATGGCCAAGGGTGTAGCTTTCGATCTGCTCCAGATGGCCAAGTGAGTTGGCCCGCAGTGTGAAGCCGCCGAATACGAAGATCTGTCCGGGGAGAAAAGTCTCACCCTGGACCGCGTCATCGTTGATGATCGAAGGAGCCATCGGGCCTAAGGACGACCACACAGAGGAACTCTCAATGAAAGCACCAATGTCGGTGTCAAAACCGGCGGATCTCGGGTAGGGGGTCCCGAACTGTGCGTCTAGGCGGATGGTAACAGGAGACAAGGGACACGATGTTTTTACCCAGGTTCGGGCCCTCTCAATGGAGGTAATACCCTACTCTTGCTTGATTAATATTGATGACATGGGTGGTACAAGAGTGGATCTACCACGAATATATTTCCACTTATCACCTCCACTTGTGTACTGACTCCGGTTTAACAATATACTTTCGTCTTGTATCACTGTATAGCTGTCCAACATGAATCTTAAACCGGAAATTATTATATTGTAGATCTTCATTGCCATGGCCAAACAAGTGTATGAATGCAATTGGGTCCCTTCTCGAGTAACAGAGGAACAGCTAGACAATCTTGTCAAAATGGGTGCCTTAAACAAGAAAGATGTCATTCACTGGAGGGTCCCTGGCCGGGAATGTCCTCCTACTCCCAAAGACGGAGAAGTTGTTGTTTTTGCCGATCACCTAAGCCGGGGTTTCAACCCTCCCGGTTCAAAATTCTTCTGGGATGTACTTGCCAATTTCCAACTGCGCCCACAAGATATTGGCCCTCAATCTGTTACCAACATTTGCCACTTTCAAGTGTTTTGTGAGGTTTACCTTCAAGAGGAACCTTCAATAGAGCTATTCAGGGACTGCTTTCATTTGAACCGCCGCACAGAGTTCAAAGATGGGCCTAACACAGAACTGGGCGGGATGGCGATTCAGAAAAGGAAGGAATTCACCTTTCCTCACGCCAATCTCCACAGTCACCCCAAAGATTGGAAGCAGACCTGGTTTTACTGCAAGGACACGTCTCCAATTGATGAAAACCCCCTGCCGGGTTACCGTCCTGAACGTCTGAGCAACACACACCCTTTTCCTCAAAGGCTGACTGCTAAAGAAAGAAGCAAATATGCTCCTCAACTATCCAAGCTTAGGCTCTTTATGGCCAACGGTTTAACAGGAGTTGTCTTTGCACGCTGCTGGATAAGTTGGAGCGTTTTGCCTTTGAGCCAACGCCCCGGTTTGATGTGTGAGTATACAGGAAAATTGAATGATGCTCAACGTCACATTGATATTCAGCTGACAGATGACGAAGTCACTGAGGCTGTAAAAAAGATGCTGAATGAACCGGAGGCTACCAGTGCTCAAATCGGACTTCCCCCTTTCTGCACCATCAACAAACCGCCAGCCGTAAGATTCATACTATTCGATTTATCTAAAATTGCTTCTGTCCTGATGTATTCTGAAAATGTGATGACTTTTTGGCAGGACAATGATCCGTTCTGGAACAAGAAACCTCTGCAAGACAAATCGGCGAAGCCAACCCGCCAAAAGACCAAAGCTGTGAAAAGACCAGCTAACCGGAAGAGAACCATTGCATCCTCCGACCCACCGGTTGATGATGATGTGGGTAACTCGGATTTTGAGGTAGAACTTGACTCACTTGGTTTATTTTTCCTACGCCTTATTGATGATTATTATTGCCAGGATGACGCTGAAGTCAGTCATGCCGATGCTGTAGAGGTAATCATCCTTTCCTCCGATTCAAACCCTTTGCCTTCACTAAAAACCCGTCGAGCAAACCGGAAGGTTAAATTTTCTCATCCTCTTGCTTATTCTGACCCAAACTTTCTTGTGAAGACACAACAGCACGAGGCTCGCCGCACAACTTGGCATAGCGGTCAGGTAGTTACCTTCGCCGGTTTACCGAACAGTACGGTTCGGAAACGCCGTTCAGAGGTCTCTAATTCTCTTGCCACTTCACACCCTAAAGCGGGTTGTTTTCGTCAACCTCTTAATCTTTCTGATTCCAATTATCAGGGCACTTCTCATTCATCCTCTGGCGAGTCATCAGCCACCAAGCTTCCACCCCTCAAAACCGTGCTTGGGTAAGTCATATTCCGTCTTATTCTTGATATGCATTTTATATGCGTTACTAACCTTCGTGTTTTTATTTTGTCAGCGCTAAGCCCAGACCAAGCAAGAAAGCTCGCCTAAACAAACCGTCAGAAGCAGATACAACTGCTGAATCGGAGAAAACTCCAGATCATGTAGAAGCCCACCTTCATGATGTGCTGAATGATCTACCGCCTCAAGACGATGACTTTGTTACTGAACCAGCAGACATCGACACCACGGGCCATGCTGATGAACCGGCCCGTTCTCCTCGAACTGACAAAACGGCAAGCCCAGCAAAGAATATCAACAAACCGGCGACCCCAGTATGAGCTGCTGCTGAAAAGGATGATGACGTTCTGATTACTGGCGTTGGCTATACAGATCCAGGGAATCCTGTCGCTTTGTCAAAGCATACCGCCAAGGAGGAATTTTCTGCAATTGGTAAAGGCAAATGGAATGCCGATCTGTCCACCTATACCCATCTAAACGCTCAAGATCTTCATTCCGGCTATCTGAACCGTCTGTTCACGAGCCGTGACTATGAAGCCGGTTTGGTAAATATGATGAAGGAAAAATATGAGGTAACTTTATCAATACTTCTTTTGCTGTATTGTGTTTGCAGTTTATCAACCGTAATAGCCCCCAAGTGATGGTTTAAGATAGCAACTTACACCAGGACTTTATAGAAGAATTCCCTTGTTAGCAAATTACGAGCAAATACACATTAGCCCCCAAGTGCCAAGCTTAATACTTGTATTGTGCTTTGGGACTTTGAAAATTGTCTGATAGAGAAAATATGCATTAGCCCCCAAGTGTCAAGGGCATAACTTGTTATGGGCTTGGTACTTCAAGTATTTACTGGTACCTGACCAGATGACTGTCTCTTTGTAGGCTAAGCTGAGCAAAAAGGAGAGTCAAACCGCTGACCTTCAAGAAAACCTTAAATTGCAACAAGATGAAACTTCCAAGGAAAAGGCAGAGCTGACCAGCGCTTTAGGTGCTATGGAGAAACTTAAAGAGGGCTTCAACAAAGAGCGGGCGGATTGGGCGATTGAGAAAGCCGCTTTAGCGCAAAGAGCTGAAAAAGCAGAAGCCGCTCTTAAACCGGTGGTTGATGAATTGACCAGCATGAAGCGTCAGGTGCATGCCATGACTGCAGCTGTATTTGGTAAGTATCCTTGTTCTCCGAGTTGAACAGATCTTGTTATGTAGCTGCGGTTTACTAACCCTTGCAATGATGCAGAACTCATCGCCACTTGGGAACGGATGTGCGAAGAAGTTAAAGTTGCCTATACTTTGATAGAGCAAGCAGACACCGGTGCACAACGGATTATCTACATCGCTTCCCACAACAATCCGCCGCCCACCTTGATCCAAGATACCATTAAAAGGTTGTCTATGCTCCCAGCCCGGGTTGAGGAGCTGAAGAAATCTGCTGCTAGAACGGGTGCTTTGACCGCCCTAACCCGGGCCAAAGCGTGGGTGCCTGACTTTGATCCTGTTGAAGCAGCCCAAGACTATCCCAGCTTGAAGGAAGACGGGACAGAATTTGATGAAGAGGATCTTCGAGCCATAAACCGGGAAGTGCGCCCTCTGGCCTGCCAACTGGTTGAAGAGGCGGATCTATCCCACTATCAAGCCCAATATGACAATCAAAACAAGCGAGTTGCTGCACCAATACCTGAGGCTGAGAACCTTATACCACCAATCCGTAAGCATACTTATGCTCCTGATATTGAACCGTCGCTGCTGATCAATAATGAAGCTGTGTCTCAAGCGTTAACTGGAGTCGACTGGGCTGTTGGAAATATGCCCTAGAGGCAATAATAAAAGTATTATTATTATATTTCCTTGTTCGTGATAATTGTCTTTTATTCATGCTATAATTGTATTATCCGGAAATCGTAATACACGTGTGAATACATAGACCACAATATGTCCCTAGTGAGCCTCTAGTTGACTAGCTCGTTGATCAATAGATAGTCATGGTTTCCTGACTATGGACATTGGAGGTCATCGATAACGGGATCACATCATTAGGAGAATGATGTGATGGACAAGACTCAATCCTAAGCATAGCACAAGATCGTGTAGTCTAGAGCTTTTCCAATGTCAAGTATCTCTTCCTTAGACCATGAGATCGTGTAACTCCCGGATACCGTAGGAGTGCTTTGGGTGTACCAAACATCACAACGAATCGGGTGACTATAAAGGTGCACTACAGGTATCTCCGAAAGTGTCTGTTGGGTTGACACGGATCGAGACAGGGATTTGTCACTCCGTATTATGGAGAGGTATCACTGGGCCCACTCGGTAGTGCATCATCATAATGATCTCAAAGTGACCAAGTCTCTGGTCACGGGATCATGCATTACGGTACCAGTAAAGTGACTTGCCGGTAACGAGATTGAACGAGGTATTGGGATACCGACGATCGAATCTCGGGCAAGTAATATACCGTCTGACAAAGGGAATTGTATACGGGGTTGATCGAATCCTCAACATCGTGGTTCATCCGATGAGATCATCGAGGAGCATGTGGGAGCCAACATGGGTATCCAGATCCCGCTGTTGGTTATTGACCGGAGAGCTATCTCGGTCATGTCTGCATGTCTCCCGAACCCGTAGGGTCTACACACCTAAGGTTCGGTGACGCTAGGGTTATTAGGAAGACTTATATGTGATTACCGAATGTTGTTCGGAGTCTCGGATGAGATCCCGGACGTCACGAGGAGTTCCGGAATGGTCCGGAGGTGAAGATTTATATATGGGAAGTTGTCATACGGACACCGGAAAGTTTCGGGGGCATATCGGTGTTGTACCGGGGCCACTGGAAGAGTTCCGGGGTCCACCGGGAGGCCACCCCTCTGAGGGCCTCATGGGCCGCAGAGGCAGGGAACCAGCCCCTGGAGGTCTGGGCGCCCCCCTTGGGCCCATGCGCCTAGGGTTGGGGGGGAACCCTAGTGGGGGCGCCCCCCTTGCTTGGGGGGCAAGCCCGCCTCCCTGGCCACCGCCCCCCCTCTAGATCTCATATAGAGGGGGCCGGCCCCCTTTCCCCTTCCCCTATAAATAGAGGGGCGAGGGGAGGGCTGAACACCTGATCCAAGGCGCAGCCCCTCCCCTCCCCAACACCTCTCCTCCTCCGTTAAGTGCTTGGCGAAGCCATGTCGGAGTACTGCCTCTCCACCATCATCACGCCGTCGTGCTGCTGCTGGAGCCTTCTTCCTCAACCTCTCCTTCCCCCTTGCTGGATCAAGAAGGAGGAGACGTCATCCGCTCCGTATGTGTGTTGAACGCGGAGGTGCTGTCCGTTCAGCACTTGGTCATCGGTGATTTGGATCACGGCGAGTACGACTCCATCATCCCCGTTCCCTTGAACGCTTCCGCACGCGATCTACAAGTGGTATGTAGATGCAATCTCTCTCCCATGACTCGTTGCTTAGATGAACTCATAGATGGATCTTGGTGAAACCGTAGGAAAAATTTTAATTTTCTGCAACGTTCCCCAATAGTGGCATCATGAGCCAGGTTTATGCGTAGTTCTCTATTGCACGAGTAGAACACAATTTTGTTGTGGGCGTAGATCTTGTCAACTTGCTTGCCGCTACTAGTCTTTTCTTGCTTCAGCGGTATTGTGGGATGAAGCGGCCCGGACCGACCTTACACGCGCTTCGTGAGACAGGTTCCACCGGTGACATGCACTAGTTGCATAAGGTGGCTAGCGGGTGTCTGTCTCTCCTACTTTAGTTGGAGTGGATTAGATGAAAAGGGTCCTTATGAAGGGTAAATATAAGTTGACAAAATCACGTTGTGGTTATTCGTAGGTAAGAAAACGTTCTTGCTAGAACCCAATTGCAGCCACGTAAAAGATGCAACAATAATTAGAGGACGTCTAACTTGTTTTTGCAGCAATTGTCATGTGATGTGATATGGCCAGAAGTTGTGATGAATGATGAATGATATATTGTGATGTATGAGATCATGTTCTTGCAATAGGAATCACGACTTGCATGTCGATGAGTATGACAACCGGCAGGAGCCATAGGAGTTGTCTTTATTTTTGTATGACCTGCGTGTCACTGAAGAACGCCATGTAAATTACTTTACTTTATTGCTAAACGCGTTAGCCATAGAAGTAGAAGTAGTCGTTGGCGTGACAACTTCATGAAGACGCGATGATGGAGATCATGATGATAGAGATCATGGTGTCATGCCGGTGACAAAGATGATCATGGAGCCCCGAAGATGGAGATCGAAGGAGCTATATGATATTGGACATATCATGTCACTACTTTATATAATTGCATGTGATGTTTATTATGTTTATGCATCTTGTTTACTTAGAACGACGGTAGTAAATAAGATAATCCCTTAGAATAATTTCAAGAAAGTGTTCCCCCTAACTGTGCACCGTTGCTAAAGTTCGTCGTTTCGAAGCACCACGTGATGATTGGGTGTGATAGATTCTTACGTTCACAAACAACGGGTGTAAGACAGTTTTACACATGCATAAACACTTAGGGTTAACTTGACGAGCCTAGCATGTACAGACATGGCCTCGGAAAACAAGAGAACGAAAGGTCGAACATGAGTCGTATGGAAGATACGATCAACATGGAGATGTTCACCGACGATGACTAGTCTGTCTCACGTGATGATCGGACACGTCCTAGTCGACTCGGATCATGTAACACTTAGATGACTAGAGGGATGTCAAATCTGAGTGGGAGTTCATTAAATAATTTGATTAGATGAACTTAATTATCATGAACATTAGTCTAAAATCTTTGCAAAATGTCTTGTAGATCAAATGGCCAACGCTCATGTCACCATGAACTTCAACGCGTTCCGAGAGAAAACAAAGCTGAAAGACGATGGCAGCAACTATTCGGACTGGGTCCGAACCCGAGGATCATCCTCATAGCAGCCAAGAAACAATATGTCCTAGAAGCACCGCTAGGTGAAGCACCCATCCCTGAGAACCAAGACATTATGAATGCTTGGCAGTCTCGTCTTGATGATTACTCCCTCGTTCAAGGCGACATGCTTTACAGCTTAGAACCGGGGCTCCAAAAGCGTTTTGAGCAACACGAGCATATGAGATGTTCGAGGAGCTGAAAATGGTTTTCCAAGCTCATGCCCGGTCGAGAGATATGAAGTCTCCGACAATTTCTATAGTTGTAAAATGGAGGAAAACAGTTCTGTCGGTGAGCACATACTCAAAATGTCCAGGTTGCACAACCGCTTGTCCCAGCTGGACATTAACCTCCCGGACGAGGCGGTCATTGACAGAATCCTTGATCGCTCCCACCAAGCTACAAGAGCTTTGTGATGAACTACAATATGCAGGGGATGGTGAAGACCATTCTGAAGTATTCTCAATCTGAAGTCGTGAGAGGTTGAAATCAAGAAAGAACGCAAGTGTTGATGGTCAATAAAACCACTAAGTTCAAAAAGGGCAAGGGTAAGAAGAACTTCAAGAATGACGGCAAAGATGTTGCCGCGCCCGGTAAGCAATTTGCCGGGAAGAAGTCAAAGAATGGACCCAAGCCTGAGACAGAGTGCTTTTATTGCAAAGGGAAGGGTCACTGGAAGCGGAACTGCCCCAAATAGTTACCGGACAAGAAGGCCGGCAACACTAAAGGTATATTTGATATACATGTAATTGATGTGTACCTTACCAGTACTCATAGTAACTCCTGGGTATTTGATACCGGTGCCGTTGCTCATATTTGTAACTCACAGCAGGAGCTGCGGAATAAACGGAGACTGGCAAAGGACGAGGTGACGATGCGCGTCGGGAATGGTTCCAAGGTCGATGTGATCACCGTCGGCACGCTACCTCTACATTTACCTACGGGATTAGTTTTAAACCTCAATAATTGTTATTTAGTGCCAAGTTTGAGCATGAACATTGTATCAGGATCTCGTTTAATGCGAGATGGCTACTCATTTAAATCCGAGAATAATGGTTGTTCTATTTATATGAGAGATATGTTTTATGGTCATGCTCCGATGGTCAATGGTTTATTCTTGATGAATCTCGAACGTAATATTACACACATTCATAGTGTGAATACCAAAAGATGTAAAGTTGATAACGATAGTCCCACATACTTGTGGCACTGCCTCCTTGGTCACATTGGTGTCAAGCGCATGAAGAAGCTCCATTCTGATGGACTTTTAGAGTCTCTCGATTATGAATCATTTGACACATGCGAACCATGGCTTATGGGAAAAATGACCAAGACTCCGTTCTCCGGAACAATGGAGCGAGCAACCAACTTATTGGAAATCATACATACCGATGTGTGCGGTTCAATGAGCGTTGAGGCTCGCGGAGGATATCGTTATGTTCTCACTCTCACTGATGACTTGAGTAGATATGGGTATGTCTACTTGATGAAACACAAGTCTGAAACCTTTGAAAAGTTCAAGGAATTTAAGAATGAGGTAGAGAATCAACGTGACCGAAAAATAAAGTTCTTACGATCAGATCGTGGAGGAGAATATTTAAGTCACGAATTTGGTACACACTTAAGGAAATGTGGAATCGTTTCACAACTCACGCCGCTGGAACACCTCAACAGAACGGTGTGTCCGAACGTCGTAATCGCACTCTATTGGATATGGTGCGATCTATGATGTCTCTTACCGATTTACCGCTATCATTTTGGGGATACGCTCTAGAGACAGCTACATTCACTTTAAATAGGGCACCGTCTAAATCCGCTGAGACGACACCGTATGAGTTATGGTTTGGGAAGAAACCTAAGCTGTCGTTTCAAAAGTTTGGGGATGCGATGCTTATGTCAAGAAACTTCAACCTGAAAAGCTCGAACCCAAGTCGGAAAATGTGTCTTCATAGGATACCCTAAGGAAACCATTGGGTATACCTACTACCTTAGATCCAAGGCAAGATCTTTGTTGTCAAGAACGGATCCTTTCGGAAAAGAGTTTCTCTCGAAAGGAGTAAGTGGGAGGAAAGTAGAACTTCGATGAAGTACTACCTCTTGAACCGGAAAGTAGTGCAGCTCAAGAAAATGTTCCTGTGGTGCCTACACCTACCGGAGAGGAAATTAATGATGATGATCAAGGTACTTGGATCAAGTTGCTACTGAACTCAGAGGTCCACAAGGACACCTTCCACACCAGTGGTATGGCAACCCTGTCCTGGAAATCATGTTGTTAGACAACGGTGAACCTTCGAACTATGGAGAAGCGATGGCGGGCCCGGATTCCAACAAAAGGCTTGAAGCCATGCAATACGAGATAGGATCCATGTATGAAAACAAAGTATGGACTTTGACAGACTTGCCCGATGATCGGCGAGCGATAGAAAACAAATGGATCTTTAAGAAGAAGACGGACGCGGATGGTAATGTTACCATCTATAAAGCTCAACTTGTCGCTAAAGGTTATCGGCAAGTTCAAGGGATTGACTACGATGAGACTTTCTCTCCCGTAGCGAGGCTGAAGTCCGTCCGAATTATGTTAGCAATTACCGCATACTATGATTATGAGATATGGCAAATGGACGTCAAAACGGCATTCCTTAACGGCTATCTTAAGGAAGAACTGTATATGATGCAGCTGGAAGGTTTTGTCGACCCTAAGAACGCTAACAAGGTGTGCAAGCTCCAGCGATCCATTTATGGGCTGGTGCAAGCATCTCGGAGTTGGAACATTCACTTTGATGAGATGATCAAAGTGTTTGGGTTTATGCAGACTTATGGAGAAGCTTGCGTTTACAAGAAAGTGAGTGGGAGCTCTGTAGCATTTCTCATATTATATGTAGATGACATACTTTTGATGGGAAATGATATAGAACTCTTGGACAGCATTAAGGCCTACTTGAATAAAAGTTTTTCAGTGAAGGACCTTGGAGAAGCTGCTTATATATTAGGCATCAAGATCTATAGGGATAGATCGAGACGCCTCATAGGTCTTTCACAAAGCACATACCTTGATAAGATTTTGAAGAAGTTCAAAATGGATCAGTCCAAGAAAGGGTTCTTGCTCAGATCGCAAGGTGTGAGATTGAGCTCGGCTCAATGCCCGACCACGCAAAAGATAAAGAAGAGATGAGTGTCATCCCTATGCCTCAGCCATAGGATCTATTATGTATGCCATGCTGTGTACTGATCGATGTAAACCTTGCCGTAAGTTTGGTAGGTAGGTACCAAAGTAATCCCGCAAGGAACACCGGACAGCGGTCAAGAATATCCTGAAGTACACGAAAAGGACAAAGGACATGTTTCTCGTTTATGGAGGTGACGAAGAGCTCGTCAGAAGGGTTACGCCGACGCTAGCTTCGACACAGATCTGATGACTCTAAGTCACAAACCGGATACGTGTATATGTTGAATGGTGGGGCAAGAAGCTGGTGCAGCAAGCAAGAGAGCGTCGTGGCGGGATCTATGTGTGAAGCGGAGTACATGGCAGCCTCGGAGGCAGCGCATGAAGCAATTTGGGTGAAGGAGTTCATCACCGACCTAGGAGTCATACCCAATGCGTCGGGGCTGATCAAACTCTTCTGTGACAACACTGGAGCTATTGCACTTGCCAAGGAGCCCAGGTTTCACAAGAAGACCAGGCACATCAAGCGTCGCTTCAACTCCATCCGTGAAAATGTTCAAGATGGAGACATAGAATGTTGCATACGGATCTGAATGTCGCAGATCTGTTAACTAAACCTCTTCCGCGGGCAAAACATGATCAACACCAGAACTCTATGGGTGTTCGATTCATCACAATGTAACTAGATTATTGACTCTAGTGCAAGTGGGAGACTGTTGGAAATATGCCCTAGAGGCAATAATAAAAGGATTATTATTATATTTCCTTGTTCATGATAATTGTCTTTTATTCATGCTATAATTGTATTATCCGGAAATCGTAATACACGTGTGAATACATAGACCACAATATGTCCCTAGTGAGCCTCTAGTTGACTAGCTCGTTGATCAATAGATAGTCATGGATTCTCGACTATGGACATTGGATGTCATTGATAACGGGATCACATCATTAGGAGAATGATGTGATGGACAAGACCCAATCCTAAGCATAGCACAAGATCGTGTAGTTCGTTTTGCTAGAGCTTTTCCAATGTCAAGTATCTCTTCCTTAGACCATGAGATCGTGTAACTCCGGATACCGTAGGAGTGCTTTGGGTGTACCAAACGTCACAACGTAACTGGGTGACTATAAAGGTGCACTACAGGTATCTCCGAAAGTGTCTGTTGGGTTGACACGGATCGAGACTGGGATTTGTCACTCCGTATTACGGAGAGGTATCACTGGGCCCACTCGGTAGTGCATCATCATAATAAGCTCAAAGTGACCAAGTGTCTGGTCACGGGATCACGCATTACGGTACGAGTAAAGTGACTTGCCGGTAACGAGATTGAACGAGGTATTGGGATGCCGACGATCGAATCTCGGGCAAGTAATATACCGTCTGACAAAGGGAATTGTATACGGGGTTGATTGAATCCTCGACATCGTGGTTCATCCGATGAGATCATCGAGGAGCATGTGGGAGCCAACATGGGTATCCAGATCCCGCTGTTGGTTATTGACCGGAGAGCTATCTCGGTCATGTCTTCATGTCTCCCGAACCCGTAGGGTCTGCACACTTAAGGTTCGGTGACGCTAGGGTTATTAGGAAGACTTATATGTGATTACCGAATGTTGTTCAGTGTCCCGGATGAGATCCCGGACGTCACGAGGAGTTCCGGAATGGTCCGGAGGTGAAGATTTATATATGGGAAGTTGTCATACAGACACCGGAAAGTTTCGGGGGCATATCGGTATTGTACCGGGGCCACCGGAAGGGTTCCGGGGGTCCACCGGGAGGGGCCACCCCTCTCGGAGGGCCTCATGGGCCGCAAGAGGCAGGGAACAAGACCCTAGAGGGCTGGGCGCCCCCCCCCCCTTGGGCCCATGCGCCTAGGGTTGGGGGGAACCCTAGTGGGGGCGCCCCCCTTGCTTGGGGGGCAAGCCCCCCTCCCTGCCCCCCCCCCTCTAGATCTTATCTAGAGGGGGCCGGCCCCCTTTCCCCTTCCCCTATAAATAGAGGGGCGAGGGGAGGGCTGAACACCTGATCCAAGGCACAGCCCCTGCCCTCCCCAACACCTCTCCTCCTTCGTTGAGTGCTTGGCGAAGCCATGTCGGAGTACTGCCTCTCCACCATCATCACGCCGTCGTGCTGCTGCTGGAGCCTTCTTCCTCAACCTCTCCTTCCCCCTTGCTGGATCAAGAAGGAGGAGACGTCATCCGCTCCGTACGTGTGTTAAACGCGGAGGTGCTGTCCGTTCAGCACTTGGTCATCGGTGATTTGGATCACGGCGAGTACGACTCCATCATCCCCGTTCCCTTGAACGCTTCCGCACGCGATCTACAAGTGGTATGTAGATGCAATCTCTCTCCCATGACTCGTTGCTAAGATGAACTCATAGATGGATCTTGGTGAAACCGTAGGAAAAATTTTAATTTTCTGCAACGTTCCCCAACATGGGCAACTGTTGATTTCCAGCCACTGGGTAGGGAGGAAGATGTTGAACCGGCGCGAGATGATCTGCAACTGTCAGGTCAAGCCGGTGACCAAGCGTGAACTGAAGGCCGGTTTAAACTACTGCATGATGTGACATGTAGTTGATAAAAAACAATGATCTTTTTGGGAACTGGAACGCCTTGTAATAAACTAGTTGATACACTTTGTCTGGTATGCCTTCATGCATACTTATCTTCAACCGACGCTTCATATTTATCCCAACTGTTTCTGTAGTCAAAAAAGTTTAAAAACGCCCTGGCGGTTTACCACCGGGCAGGTCATGACACCCACATATACAAAAACAAGGGTGATAACTTAGGTTGGAATATATAACCAAATATGGAAATATACCATACGTGCCACCGTCGGGCACGATGTTGGCTGACCAACCTTGTAGCTGGGCTGATAACCCAAATTGTGGAGGAGAAAATAGCTCATGTTTAATATAAGACTGATTTACAATGTAAACCCTTCCGGATTATGATAAACACCGGTCTACTCCATAATAGGATGGTAACAGAAAATCAAACCGGGCAAACAGTCTCCGGATTAAAATTTGACCGTGTTTCGTCAATTTGTAATTGACAGTTGAACCAGACTAACAATGTCAGCTTGAAAACGCAACAAAAGTAATGTTTATCAAAAAAGAAAAACAGAATTCAAGCAAAGGCAAAGATAAAATCATTGCAAATGAGGCTTTAAACCGATCAAGAGGCGTTACCATGGCCTGACACGACCAAGCTCCCAAAAAGGCGTAGCTATGGTTCGAGTCAGTCAGGTCCCCAAATGATGCTTTGGCATTACGCCGATCAAGAGGTGTAGCTATGGTTCGGGTTCGACCAAGCCCCCAAGTGATGCTGTGGCACTAGGCTGATCAAGAGGCGTAACTATGGTTCAAACGTGACCAAGTTCCCAAGTGATGCTATGGCATTGCGCCGATCAAGAGGCGTGGCTATGGTTCGGATACGACCAAGCCCCCAAGTGATGCTATGGCATTACGCCTATCAAAAGGTGTAGCTACGGTTCGGATACGACCAACAAGCCCCCAAGTGATATAATATAAAGCCTTTGAGAGGCCAAAATCAAGGGGTAAACTGGACGCCGTTTTACCAACGAAAGCTCCATGTAACCACACATGATGTAAGAAAACAACAGATACCCCGCTTTAGCTGAGGTTCCGGTTTATTATATTAATCATAATATATACATAGGCATAATATGTACAAAAGCAGAGCCTATAGCTCAAGTATAGTAAGGCCGAAGATGAGCAATATTCCACGGCCGGTTGGTCTCTTCCTCCGATTTACGTGAGTCTTTGCGCTCTCGAACATCGATCAGGTAGTATGACCCGTTGTGTAGATTCTTGCTGACCACAAAAGGTCCTTCCCAAGGTGGGGATAACTTGTGCATATCTGTCTGATCCTGAATGAGCCGAAGCTCCAAATCTCCTTCTTGAAAGGTTCTGGTCCTAACCCGGCGGCAATGATAGCGACGCAGATCTTGCTGATAAATCGCCGGACGGGCGGCCTCTATGTCACGCTCTTCATCTAACAGGTCGAGAGCTTCTTGTCGCGCCTTCTCGTTGTCCGCTTCAACATATGCCGCCACACGAGGCGAGTCATGACGGATGTCACTAGGAAGAACCGCCTCCGCTCCATAAACCATGAAGAACGGTGTGTATCATGTCGACCTATTGGGCGTGGTGTTGATGCTCCATAATACTGAAGGTAGCTCCTCAACCCAACAACCCGGCGTCCGCTGCAGGGGAACCATAAGCCGAGGTTGGATACCTCTCAAAATTTATTGATTGACCCTCTCTGCTTGACCATTGGATTGTGGGTGAGCCACTGATGATACGTCAAGCCGGATGTGCTCATGTTGACAGAACTCCTTCATGGCACCCTTGGATAGGTTGGCACCGTTGTCAGTGATAATGTTATGTGGAAAGCCAAACCGTAAAATCACCTTTTTGATGAATTGAACCGCCGTGGCCGCATCACACTTGCTAACGGGTTCGGCCTCTACCCACTTTGTGAACTTGTCAACCACCACCGAAGGTGGGTCTTCTTGTCTTTGGATCTCTTGAAAGGCCCAACCATATCCAGCCCCCAAGTTGCAAACGGCCAAGTAATTGGAATCATCCTCAATTCTTGAGCCGGCACATGAGCACGTCTTGAAAACTTCTGACAGCCATCACATCGTCTGACCTAGTCCTCTGCATCAGCATGAGCAGTTAACCAATAGAAACCGTGACGAAACGCCTTGGCCACCAAAGATTTTGAACCGGCATGGTGACCACAATCTCCTTCATGGATTTCACGCAAAATTTCACAGCCTTCCTCAGGAGACACACTGCATTGAAACGCCCCCGACACACTGCAATGATGCAACTCTCCATTGATAATAGTCATGGACTTGGACCGCCGGATTATCTGCCTGGCTAGAGTCTCATCCTCTGGTAACTCGCCCCGGTTCATGTACGCGAGATAAGGAATCGTCCAATCCGGGATGACATGAAGAGCCGCCACCAATTTTGCTTCCGGATCAGGAATAGCCAAATCCTCTTCACCAGGGAGCTTGACGGACGGATTATGCAAAACATCCAAGAAGACATTAGGCGGGACCAGTTTACGTTGAGAACCCAATCGGCTCAAAGCGTCCGTCGCTTCGTTCTTCCGTCGGTCCACGTGATCCACCTGATAACCTTTAAAGTGACCTGCAACAATATCCACCTCACGACGATATGCTGCCATGAGCGGATCCTTGGAATCCCAAGTGCCAGACACTTGTTGAGCCACTAGGTCCGAGTCACCAAAGCACTTAACTCGGCTTAGATTCATCTCCTTAGCCATCCGAAGGCCATGGAGTAAAGCTTCGTACTCAGCTGCATTGTTAGTACGCGAGAACATTAAGCGGAGAACATAACAGAGCTTATCACCTCGTGGGGAAGTTAATACAACTCCAGCCCCCGAGCCTTCCAATTGCCTGGACCCATCAAAGTGAATAGTCCAATAGGTGTTATCCGGCTTCTCCTCAGGTGCTTGCAGTTCTGTCCAATCATTGATGAAATCCACAAGTGCTTGATATTTGACCGCCGTCCGAGGTACGTATTTCAACCCATGAGGCGCAAGCTCTATAGCCCACTTGACAATCCGGCCAGTTGCTTCCCTGTTGTGGATTATATCTCCCAAAGGAGTAGAGCTGACCACCGTGATGGGATGACCTTGGAAATATTGTTTAAGCTTCCGGCTTGCCATGAAAACTCCATACACCAGCTTCTGCCAATGCGGGTACCTTTGCTTGGACTCAATAAGTACCTCACTGATATAGTAAACCGGAAGTTGAACTGGATATTCCTTGCCTGCCTCCTGTACACAGGCAGCTAAGTCCATAATCGACAGGGGCTGCTTGCATGTATCTTTAAAATTCTGGATAAACCGGGTTCTCAACTCGGCCCATGATCTGATAGAATTAGCAGGTAGACTTTTCAATCAAGTACGAGCCGTCCCTTCTAGCATCATGGTGAAGTACTTCGCACAGGCTGCATCATCCACATCCAGCATCTCCATGGCCATCTCATACCTTTCAACCCATGTCTCCGGGGGTAAATCGGCAGTGTAATTTGGCACCTTGCGCGGGCCCTTGAAATCCTTGGGCAGGCGTACATTGCGTAACGCCGGGACGAGACACGGCACCCCTAGAGAGCTAGAGGTAACCCCTGGCTCTCTCACCGTGGTTGGACGAACCGGAGTAGGCTGACGGGCCTCGTACTGCACTGCTAACTCGGCCTCCCTGCGCGCGCGGGCCCAGTCCACCACTTCCTGAGCATCACCCGCACCTCCTGCCGGGTTGTGGTCATGGGGCGGTTCGCGGTTCCCCGCATTGCTTGACACGGCCGGTTCATCCATACACCTGCTATAGCTCCGGCTTGGACGGGGGGTGGAATGAATCCGATCACGGCTGTATGAATAAGCCTCCTGTTGCTCCAAGGATGTCCGAAGAAGTTCTTTAACCCGACGCGTCTCGATTGCCGCCAGAGAATCGCCTTCAGTTGGGATAGCTTCCAGCCGTGAAGAGGCAGCAACAAGATTGTCTATTGGAGTAGAGTAATGACCCGGCGGTATTGGAACAGGCTGCGTCACGTTGTTGTTCTGTCGAGGCGGACCCATCAAACGGGGCTGAGCCGGCGCCCCCGCTCCAGGTGCCTCCTCCTGGTTTACTACCGCCGGGTTATTGGTCCCTGCACCTGGGGTGTTAAAGAGGTTCCTAGCATCATAAACCGGAGGCAAGCGAGACCGGTGTCTTCTCTTTAGGACTTCGTGCGATGCATTACGATCCAAAGATAAGCCGTAAGCTTTGTGCATCTAAAGCGGCCCGCTCTGCGGCCATCCTGGCATCCTCAACTGCCAAATCCGCCTTGGCCTGGGTAATCTGATCCCTTACCTTCGCGACTTCCGCATTGTGCGCATCCTGATCCGCCGGGTTAACCTCTGCCATTAGTGTTGCCAACGCATCAAATAGATCAGATAAGACACGAGACAATGACGCCGAGGCCTCTGAGCCGGCGGCCGCCAGAGGCCTCTGCCCGCCCTGCTGCGCCCAAGGCGGTCGAAGAGTGGAGCGCTGGCTGTGTACCGGCCATGAAGATTCCAACCCGGTGTGGCAGATCAAAGGGGTCTAGAATACTGTCGCCATCGGAACAACCTCCAATCCGGCCATCTTGTAGCTGATATAACGACTCGGTCTCTCCGGTCGATGACTCATCGCCGGAATAAACGACGGTCTCACCACATGATTCCGATATGTCCTCGTACTCCCCTCCATGGATGACTCCCACGAAGGCACGCTTCATGGCAGGCTTGACCCGGGCAGATCGCGCATGCTGAGCCGTTTCGACGAGGTCGGTGCAGATGTCCGGCTCAAGGCCCGGTTCGCCGATCTTGCCAATGAAAACGTGTATGCCACCAAAGGGGACCCGGTACCCGTACAATTGAGCCGGCCTCGGGGCCCCATCATGCATCGTCGATGTAGAGCTTGCCGCGACGACTCTTGGTCATCCGGCCCACAGCATAACCCTTGAGTCCTTCGGAGTTGCCCTCCAAGAACTTGAAACCATCGTGCGATAGCCCCACGGTGGGCGCCAACTGTCGTGGTTTTGTCACGGCAGATGTCCTTGTGAAAAGACTTAGTCGTGGAGCCATCACTACGGATTAGCTTGAAGGGGTTAAATAGGACAAGGGACGCAAGAGAGTTTTATACTAGTTCGGCCCCTTACGATGAAGGTAAAAGCCTACGTCTAGTTGTGATGGAATTGATGGGGTTTCGATGAGCAGGGAGCGAATACGCTTTGCTTGAGTCTCGAGTTGTTGTCTGTCGTCCTGATCCGCCGCCGGGTCATCCCCTTATATACATGGGTGACACCCGTCGGTTTACAGAGTCCCGAGACCGGCTCATAAACGTGTCCGGTTCGGTCTCTGCTCTTTCTATCTTACCATACAAGTTACATACCAATACCGGTTCACGGTTGTAGGCCTTAAACCGGTTCTGGGCCTAGGGCCCCTATCTAACATTCCTATCTGCCTTCATGGGCTTCTAGCATACTCAACTACTGATGAAGTTAACCCGGCCTATCCTGGCCGGTTTACGCTCAGTAGTAATATCCCCAACACTCTTGGTACAGGCAACGAGCTCCTTCAGGTGGACGACTGATGGGCAGGGCGTGAAGTAATTCAGAGGCCGGTGCTTTGTAGTGAGTGTTTTCGGTCATCCAGTCCAAAACCCAGGAGTTCACATCATCAGCATCTCAAGTGATGTGCAATGTTGCGTAGAATTGAAGAATGAGTTCTTCGTTCCAATCAACGATGTCTGTGCAAAAGTTGAGGAGGCCTGTGTCATGAAGCACACTCAGGACAGGTGTGAAGCATGGCAGTGATTCCATGTCCACATGAGGAATATGCTCGTGGTCGAAGACTTTATCCTTGTTGAAGAGCACTGAGGAATAGAAGTTGGCCTGGCTGGCGGTCCAGAAGCGCTTCCTTCTAAGACGAGCAGAATCATAGGGATTGTAGTTTGTGAAGAACACGTTCTCGCCAAAGAAATCATCAGCCTTGAATTTCTGCTTCTTTGAGAATGGATCCTTTGGCTTGGGCTGAGGAGTGTCAGTCAATTGCATTATCACCTCAGGAATCGCAATCTCAGGTTCTTCAGGCTGAGGAAATTTAGCTTCTTCTCCAGTGACAGCCTGGGTCTTCAATTCTTCATTTACATTTTCTTTAGCACTAGTGGTTGGGATTTCTTCATGGACAGACGGTGTGGCATGAAGTTCTTCAGATCCCATTTGAACTGTAGTTGCTGGAGACAGAGGAATTTGTTGCAATTGTGTGAAGAGTGGAGAGTTGGGGTGCTGACTTTCCCAAAAGTCATCATTTAGCACAGGTGTGGTACAGCCAATGTCCACATCTTCATCTTCCATTTATTCAACGCCGGCCTCTTCAGCAGTAAACTGAGGCATAGGCGAGGAAACAGCTGGAGTTGAAGGGATTTCATCCACTTCAATTTCTTCATCCATCTGCTCTGACGTAGCAGCAGAAGGATTTTCTTCATCAGATCCACTAGGGATCACATATTCTTCATCAAAAGGGACGAGTTCCTTTGATGGCATGGTGGAAACAGGAACATCATCAATTGGATTTTCAAATGAGCTGGTCAATTTCTTCATCTTCTTCGGAGCTGAAGAATCTGATGAAGTTGATGCTTTCCTTTTCTTCACTGCAGCATGTTCTGCAGCCTTGGTCTTCTTCACATCTGAAGCAGATGGAAGGATTGGAGTTGAGGTAGGCGCAGGAGGAGCAGAGGAATGTGGTTGATTTTCTTCAGGCACAACTGATGCAGTTGCCCTGACATCTTCATTTTCTTCAGCGCACCACTAGTGGATGCCCCGCAATTTCATCGGCGGTGGAATGCGGTCATCATCCCTCGAACTCACATTTTCTTCAGCAGCCTGAATGTCATCGGTGGTCTTGGCATGTTCTTCGACCGGCTGGCGGATGCTTCAGCCTGAGGAATTTCTTGTTGCGATGGAGCTGCAACATTTGTAGTGAATTTTTCAGTCAGTTTTACAAACCTGACCTTGGCTCCTTGCCAATCAGCATAGTAAGCATTGAAATTATCACTGAGGACTTTGATTTCAGACTGGATCTTCACAAGTTCATCAGTTGTCATAGAGACAACGTTGTTCTTCAGGAATTTCTCCTTCCTGTACTACGCTTTCTTGATCTGCTTGGCCTTCTCATATTTCCATTTTTCTTCTTGGATGAACGCAGTCAGCATATGACTTTGGCCAGGAGTCAACTTGAAATCAGGCATAGGAGTGTTTGGGTCCTTGTTCCAGAGGTCAATGTAGTCGAGGATCAGCTTTGGATCCAAAAGCAGTGGCACATTTGTGCCCTTGGCTCTAGCGGCCCTGACTTGCCTATCTTTGATGAGTTCGGCAAGTTCCTCATCATCAGCTTCGTCTTCATCAGACGGCACTTGGAAGGTGACCTGCTTCTTGTGAGGACTTGGGCGAGAACCTCGTCCAGCAGTGGCTTTGTCTTCAGCAGAGAGGGTCCCGTTGAAGAATTTGGTTCAGCTGAGGAACTAGCAGATGCTCCTGAGGCAATAGAGATGCCTGTCGTCCTTTGGCACATGGCAAGATGCACAGGTGCTGAGGATTTGATCGGAGCAGCTGAGGACTTTGGAGGAGGAGCTGAGGACTTTTGAGCGGGAGCAATATGAGGAATTGGCCGTGAGGGCTTTGATAATTCTGGTCGTGAGGGCATTGCTGAGGAACTCGGCCGTGAGGGCATTGAAGAAGAAGCACTTGACTTGTGCGCAGGCTTCTTTGCCATGGATTTCTTTGGCTTGACAGAGGCCTCAGCGGCAGCAGGAGCAGCAGAGTCTTCATTGAATTTCCTCACTGCTTCTTTTGCCTGTTTGGCCAACTTGGCCTGGCGCTTGGCCCATTCATCAGGATAATCCTCACCGCGCTTGAGGCTGGTGGGATCAGCTTCTTGGCCAGGTGCCAATGGAGGTCTTGAGCATGGAGGATTGAGAGCGAATCTCTTCATGTATTTGGGAGTAACATATTTGTACTCCCTCCACTCTCTTGCCCATCTCCTCTCTATCTTTTGAATGCGCACCTTGCGCTGATTTTTGTCTTCCTCGGGGGGTGTGCAGTACCCAGCATAGATGTCCCCAAGTATTTCAAACGCAGTATTGATTTCAGGCCTCTTTCCTCCTTTTTGTGGCTTCTTACCGTCAGCCATTTTCTTCAGTTGAGGAATTTGAACAATTGAATTCTCTGAAGAAGTATGCAACTTTTCTTTGAGGAACGCTGCAAATGAGTTAAGTTGGTGAGAACCTAGTGATTCAGCAGCGGACATGAGTACCTGTGAACAGAGTATAGTTGCGAGGAATTTGGAGAGGTCATATGCGTTCTCAAAAGGTTTTGTAAAAAGAACAAGTTTGAGGAATTTGACTAGACGAGTCTTGAAGAATTTCACTAAGCGTTCTTTGTCTTAGGTTCCAAAGTTGTATAGATCAAAAATACACACAATTGAGGAATCTTGAAGAAAAATTATTGCTTAGAGAAACGAATCAAGATCAGATGACATGTGAGGTGTTTAGTGTGTGAAGAACTTCAAGGATAAACATCTTTGAGGATTTCGTAGAAGTCATTTGAATCAAAGAGGGCAGTAAAAGTAACTTTTAATTACCCTGGACAAAGAATACGACGAACTGTGAGGTAGAGATGTGAAGTTCGTTAGTGCAGATCTTCCACGCCCTAACTTGGCGGAGGAAGACAGCTACAGCGGCGGCGGAGTGAAGAAATCCGCAGCCGGCGTGAGTACGACGGCGACGAGGTCGAGGCAGTGAAGCTCTTCCTCACCAGCGACGATGAAGTAGCGACAGCGCTAGGGTTTGAGAAGCTTGAGCTGGAGAGAGGTTGAGCGGAGTAAAGGAAGTGAGGAAGGGGAGGGTGTATTTATAGCCACGGTGAAAAAATGTTCGCCCGAAGAATTTGGACGAACGTGCCCCTGACCCTTCTCATTCGCTTGACATGTGTCACCCACGTACTGAGAAGTGGAGATCGTGTGAGATCGTGGGTGAATAGATAAGTGTTTCGTGGGATGCGGGACGGTTTGAGCGGCAAAGCCGAAAATTTGGATAAGATAAGTTTTAACGTTTCGTTCGCAAATTCTTCAGCTGACAAGGACACAGTGAAGATTTTGAACGAGTTTCAAATAGAACACACATGAAGAATTTGTGAATAGAATGGGTTGAGTTTAGGATAGAGGGGGAAGGGTCCGATCACATTCACTTAGCAGAAAAACCAACTTGAAAAATTAGCCATAAGTGAATGTTGTAGAGGACATAAACTCACATATATATATATATATATATATATATATATATATATATATATATATATATATATATATATATATATATATATATATATATATATAGCCAATGAAGAAAAATGACGGAAACAGTGAAGACAATGCAAAGTTGAAGAAAATGAACAACTGAGGAATTTCAAAACTGAGGAAAAACTCAAATTGAAGATTTTCAACTTTTGCTGGTGGCGTGACCCACCGTATAAGAATGATGATTTCAGACACCGCGTACAATTGTCGTATAGTTCTGAGAATCAAATTCTTCGTTAATTTCTTCACACTTAGAGTGTTATTCTTCATTCATGGAAGAAAAATGTTTCTTCATGTGTTGCACATATAAGTCATCAATTTTGCATAAGTGTTAGGATGAGTGTCCTTTTCAAAGAACATTCGAATATTCTAAGATATTTAGCTCACACCGCAACTTGCTAAATCTCTTCTCATCCAAGGGCTTTGTGAAGATATCGGTTAGTTGCTCTTCAGTCTTCACATGCTCAATAGAGAATGTCGCCCTTCAACACATGATCACGAAGAAAATGATGACGAATCTGAATGTGCTTTGTCTTTGAGTGCTGAACTGGGTTGTGAGCAATCTTGATGGCACTCTCATTGTCACATAAGAGAGGCACATTCTTCACGTTGACGTCGTAGTCCTTGAGAGTTTGCTTCATCCATAGCAATTGAGCACAAGAAGAACCAGCAGCAATGTACTCAGCTTCAGCAAGAGATGAAGCGATATCAGTGATTGTGTTTCTTCGAGGACAAACAGACCAAAGATCTTCCGAGGAAATGACATGTACCAGATGTTGACTTGCGATCCACACGATCACCAAAGATAGTCGAGTCGAATATCCAATGAGATCAAAAGCCGAGCCCTTGGGGTACCATAATCCAAGTGTTGGTGTGTGAGCTAGATATCAAGAATATGCTTCACACCTCATGGTGTGATTCCTTCGTGTAGCTTGAAATCGGGCACACATGCAAACACTAAGCATTATATCTGGCCTAGATGCACATAAATATAATAAAGAGCCAATCATGGAGCGGTATACCTTATGATCGAACTCAATACCATTTTCATCAGTGCACAGATGGCCATTAGTGGGCATTGGAATTTTGACGCCTTTGCAATCTTGCATGCCGAATTTCCTCAATACATCCTTGAGGTATTTCTCCTGAGATATGAATATGCCATTGCGCTGTTGACGAATTTGAAGACCTAAGAAGAATTTCAATTCTCCCATCATAGAAATTTGATATTCTTCACTCATCATATAGGCAAATTCATCACTATGACGTTGATCAGTACAGCCAAAGATAATATCATCAACATATATTTGGCACACAAACAGTTCACCATCATAAGATTTAGTGAAAAGAGTAGGGTCGAGTGAACCGGATTTGAAGACTTTCTTCATGAGGAATTCCTTCAAAGTATCATACCACGCCTTGAGGGCCTGCTTGAGGCCATAGAGGGCCTTATTGAGTCTGAAGACTTTGTCAGGATGCTTTGGATCTTCAAAACCTGGGGGTTGAGCAACATATACTTCTTCCTCAAGCTTACCATTGAGGAATGCACTTTTCACATCCATTTGATGTAAAGTAATATCATGATGGTTAGCATAAGCAAGTAATATGCGAATAGCCTCAAGTCTAGCAACAAGTGCAAAAGTTTCATCGAAATCAATTCCTTCAACCTGTGTTTAGCCTTGAGCTACAAGCCGTGCCTTATTCCTTACCACAAGCCCATTTTCATATTGCTTGTTGCGGTAGATCCACTTTGTGCGAATGATATTGTGCTTGCGAGGATCTGGACGTTTGACCAGTTCCCAGACGTTGTTGAGCTCGAACTGATGTAATTCTTCTTGCATGGCCTGAATCCACTCAGGCTCCAGAAATGCTTCATCTAACTTAGTGGGCTCTGTGATAGAGACAAAAGCATAGTGCCCACAAAAGTTAGATAAATGTGAAGCTTTTGAGCATGTGAGAAGGCCTGGTGCTTCAATGTCATCGATGATCTTTTCAACTTGCACTTCTTTTGCAATGCGAGGATGAGCTGGTTGTCGTCGAGGAATTTGATCAGCATTTTCTTCAGGTGCATTAGCTCGACGTTCTTCACGTTCTGGAATGAATTCTTCAGCAGATTCTTCAATACGAATGGCATCCTCAGTAGCCTTGAACTTGATAGTTTCCTCAGGTGATGGTTCATCTATCACAGAAGGTAGGTGCTCTCTTTGCGAGCCATTAGTTTCATCGAACCGCACATCTACAGTTTCAACAACCTTGTGAAGAACGTTATTGAAGACTCTATAGGTGTGCGAGTCCTTTCTGTAACCAAGCATAAAACCTTCATGTGCTTTCGGTGCAAATTTTGAGTAGTGATGAGGATCTCTAATCCAGCATTTAGCACCGAAGACTTTGAAATAACTCACATTGGGTTTCTTGTTAGTGAGGAGTTCATACGCAGTCTTCTTGAAGAATTTGTGAAGATATACTTTGTTGATGATGTGGCACGCAGTATCAATTGCATCAATCCATAAACGACGAGGCGTTTTGTATTCATCAAGCATAGTGCGAGCCATCTCAGCAAGAGTCATGTTCTTGCGCTCCACGACGCCATTCTCACGAGGAGTATAAGGAGCGAGATAACTCATGAGTAATACCAAGTTCATCAAGATAGTCATCAAGACCAGAATTCTTGAACTCAGTTCCATTGTCACTTATGATGTGCTTGATCTTCACACCAAAGTTGGTTGAAGCCCTCGAGGAAAATCGTTTGAAGACTTCCTGCACTTCATGTTTGTAAGTGACAATGTGTACCCATGTGTATCGAGAGTAATCATCAACAATAACAAAGCCATATTGAGATGCATCATTTGAAACTGCAGAATAATGGTTAGGACCGAAGAGATCCATGTGAAGCAATTCCAATGGTCGAGTAGTAGCCATGATAGTCTTCGTTGGGTGCTTAGCCTTTTTCATCTTTCCAGCTTCACAGGCTCCGCATAAGTGATCCTTGAGGAATTTGACATTCTCAATGCCAATGACATGCTTCTTCTTTGCAAGCGTGTGCAAATTCCTCATGCCTGCATGACCAAGTCGTCGATGCCATAGCCAGCCTTCTGAAGCTTTTGCAAGTAGGCACACGGCTGGTTGTGGTCCTGTAGAGAAATCAACAATATACAAGTCTCCTCTCCTAAATCCTTCGAAGAATTTGGAATTGTCAGCTTCCATAACCACAACACAACGATACTTGCCAAAGACAACAACCATATCAAGATCACAAAGCATTGAGACAGACATGAGGTTGTATCCTAAGGACTCAACAAGCATGACTTTGTCCATGTGTCGATCCTTTGTGATCGCAACCTTACCTAGACCCAATACCTGACTTTTGCCTTTGTCAGCGAAGATGATATGCTTCAGATGAGATGGAGATAAGGGAGCATCCATCAATAGATTCTTGTCACCAGTCATGTGATTTGTACATCCACTATCGAGGACCCACTCAGTGGCTTTGGGTTGATCATCCTGCAGATGAATTAGTGCAGCTTACGAACTCATATACTTCATCAGTGAAGAATATGACATCAACTCATCAGATCAATTTCATCAAGTAATAGAACAGATAAAGCAGTATGAGGACGTGTGAAATGAAAGTTCATTTCTTCATGATTAGTCTGCGTCCTTTCACGCAATTTTCAGGTCTCCAGCAAATTCTTCAGACGCTCACTTAACGCCCGGAGACCTGACCCTGCATTTAGATTAGTTCTTTTCTTCACCACCCACATCTCAAGGGGTGGCAAAGAGTTCATCACTCTGCAAGCTCCATACGAGAAAGGTGGCATAGAAGCCAATCCATTTCGTTTCACATAAGAGGAGCTAGGATAAGCATATGAATAAGCAGAGAAATTCTTCGAGGACTTATGAACATAATGGTTAGAAGAATAATGCTCATATTCATAGCCCTTAGCTCTTCCCTGTGAAACAGAGTTGTTAGCACGATGATATTCATATGAGGACTTTGATCCTGTTGAGTAATTTGATCCACGTGAGGAATTTGGTCCATATGAGGACTTGGATCCATATGAACAATTTGGTCCATATGAAGAGTTTGATCTGGGGTTCCTATTCTTCACAATACCAAGTCCATGAGGACATTCACCGAAGACTTTCAAGGCACTTTTGGGAACCCAGATTTTCTTCATAGGGGAACCGTTCCTGCAGTTAGTGCCAAAATATCTAGCAAATACTTCACCATTCTGATTTTTGAACAGTTTATAGTTGAGTCAAATGACTCATCGGAAGAATGAGAAGATTCACATGTAAAGCCAGATAGATTAGATGGATCAATCTGGAGGTCCCTTTGCAAAGAACCCATGAGGTTTTGGGGTACCGCGGGCTTCCAATATGTACCATCAAGATTGATTTTCCTCTCAAAGGCAATACCCTCTTTCCTAGGGTTCCTCTCGAGGATCTGCTTTTTAAGCACATCACAAAGAGTCTGATGCCCTTTGAGGCTTTTGTACATGCATGTCATGTACAATTCCTTCAGCCCTGCATCGTTAGTGATACTAGCAATGTCCTCAGATGAGGAATTAGTGATAGCAGAGACAGTTGAAGAATTTGTAGCATTAGAAGCATTTGAACATTCAGGTGAAGAATTAGCAGATTCACGTTCAATGCATTTCAAACATGGAGGAATAAATTCTTCCTGAGAAGCGCTGATTTTTTGAGCAAGTAAAGAGTCGCGCTCCTTCTGAAGATCTTCATAACTCACTCTTAGCTTTTCAAGATCTTGCTTTCTTTGAATAAATTCATAAGAAAGCTTCTCATGATCAGATAAGAGAGTGTTATGATGACTTTGAAGGTTGTCAAAGTTAGACTGAAGTCTCTGAAGATTTTCAGTCAAGGTTTTAGTGAGATCCATTTCTTCACCCAACATAACATCGCTCTTGCCTAGCATGTTTTGAACCCTTTCCAAGGCCTTTTGTTGTTTAGTGGCAATACAAACAAGCTTGGTATAGCTAGGTCCAAAATCATCATCAGATTCATCATCACTAGACTCGGTTACCTTGGCACCTTTTGCCATGAGGCATGGTGCAGAAGATGATGGTTCAGGTTCGAAAGTCATCGTTTTGAGTGATTCTTTAAAATCCTCAAACCAGGGATCATGACAAGTTCGATGACCTTCATAGACGTCAGAGATTCGGTCCCAGATAAGCTTCACATTGCAAAGATGCATAATGCGCCCGAATTCATCTCTGGGTAGGCAGGAACAGATGATATCCTTCGCCATGATGTCAAGTCGAGTGTACTTGCGAATATCATCAGCGTCCGCCATCTTGCATAGATCGGTAAGACCAATCTCAGTGACGGTCCACAGCTCGCTATTCATTGCCATGAGGCGCTTCCTCATCATGGCCTTCCACTTAGGATAATCATGACCGTCAAAGATGGGGTATGTCACTTTCTTCATACCTGCGGTCGACATAACTAAAACTCCAGGCGGTTAAACCAAAATCACACAGAACAAGGGAGTACCTTGCTCTGATACCAATTGAAAGTGCATTATATCGACTAGAGGGGGGTGAATAGGCGATTTTTATGAAATCTTCACTGAGGAATTTGTGGGTGAGGAAATTCCTTAGTGAAGAACTACTTGCAGGGGAATAAGTACTCAAAAGTAAACATAACAGAACACAAGCATGGTCATCATGATGAAATGAAGACAAGCAAAGAGTATAGAAAGCGTAAACACGGGATAAAACAGGATGAAGACAAATAGACTGAAGAAATAGAACTGAGGAAATTGAGAAAGTCTTCAGTCAAAGTTTTCAAACACAGATATGAACAAGCACACAACACAGTTATGAGGAAATGAAAGAGTTGAGGAAATAGAACCAGTAAGCTTGGTGAAGACAATGATTTGGTAGACCAGTTCCAACTGTTGTCTCAGTTGTACATCTGGTTGGAGTGGCTAGGTATTTAAACCTGAGGACCCACAGTCCTCACCGTATTCTCCTTGAGCTAAGGTCACATAGACCTCGCCCAATCACTCGTGGTAAGTCTTCATGTGACTTCCGAACCTGCACAAACTCAGTCACTCGGTGATCCACAATTTCTCTTGGATGCTTTAGACCATGACGCCTAACCGTCTGGAAGAAGCACAATCTTCAAAGGTAACAAGCGTCGGATCCACGCAGGATCAATCTCTTCAGTGATGCTCAATCACTTTGGGTTTGTAGGTGTTTGGGTTTGGGTTTTTCCTCACTCGATGATTTTCGCTCAAAGTCCTCGGAGGATGGGATGCTCTCAAATGACAAGTGTCAGTTTCTATCGGAGCAGCCAACCAGCTAGTGGTTGTAGGGGGGCGGCTATTTATAGCCTAGGGAGCAGCCCGACATGATAATAAATGCCCTTCAATGATATGACCGTTAGGTGGGTAGATATTTTGGGACAGCTCGCGCATAGCACAGCAACGGTCAGAAATTTGAGGCTCAAATTCCTCAGGGCAATCATGTTCCTCACTGTGTAGGCAATTTGCACTGGCGAATTCCTAACTCCTCAGTCAGAACAAATTCCTCAAGGACTGTAAGAACTTCATCTCTCACATCAAGAAATTGACTGAACTGTATGAGATTTCCAACGGCTTCACTCGAAGGGATTGCTAGGTGTAGGAATTTGAGTTGAGCATCACATGGAAATTTTTCCTTAGTATTTCCTCGACCCCCTTTAACAGTACGGTGTTTCCTATGACTCAAGAAAGAGAAAATAAAACTACGAAAACAAAAGTCTTCATGCTTCATGTTCCTCGAATAAATACCAAGTCTTCAAGGTCACACCAATTTCTTCACTTTCAAAGTCTTCAGAAAGTCTTCAGTCGAAGAACTTCATTTTTAGGGGTCGACTTTCACTGTAAATATCAAAATCCTCATAGACTTATACACCTGTGTACACTCATAAACACATTAGTCCCTTAACCTATAAGTCTTCAATACACCAAAATCACTAAGGGGCACTAGATGCACTTACACAGAGCCTCAGATTGGTACCTATGGGTTGCTAGTAGTGTTGATTACTCCTTGTAGTTGATGCTAGTTGGTTTATTCGGTGGAAGATTATATGTTCAGATCCTTAATGCATATTAATACCCCTCTGATTATGAACATGAATATGATTTGTGAGTAGTTACGTTTGTTCCTGAGGACATGGGAGAAGTCTTGCTATTAGTAGTCATGTGAATTTGGTATTCGTTCGATATTTTGATGAGATGTATGTTGTCTCTCCTCTAGTGGTGTTATGTGAACGTCGACTACATGACACTTCACCATTGTTTGGGCCTAGAGGAAGGCATTGGGAAGTAATGAGTAGATGATGGGTTGCTAGAGTGACAGAAGCTTAAACCCTAGTTTATGCGTTGCTTCGTAAGGGGCTAATTTGGATCCATATGTTTCATGCTATGGTTAGGTTTACCTTAATTCTTCTTTCGTAGTTGCGGATGCTTGCGAGAGTAGTTAATCATAAGTGGGATACTTGTCCAAGGAAGGGTAGCACCCAAACACCGGTCCACCCACATATCAGATTATCAAAGTAACGAACGCGAATCATATGAGCGTGATGAAAACTAGCTTGACGATAATTCCCATGTGTCCTCGGGAGCGTTTTCCTCTATATAAGAATTTTTCCAGGCTTGTCCTTTGCTACAAAAAGGATTGGTCCACCTTGCTGCACCTTATTTACTTTTGTTACTTGTTACCCGTTACGAATTATCTTATCACAAAACTATCTGTTACCGTTAATTTCAGTGCTTGCAGAGAATACCTTACTGAAAACCGCTTGTCATTTCCTTCTGCTCCTCGTTGGGTTCGACACTCTTACTTATCGAAAGGACTACGATAGATCCCCTACACTTGTACATGCCGTAAGTAGTATCTAGGACCCCAAAAAAATTCAAACAAACATATCACATTCGAAACATATTTTTCATACCTATCATCGTAGCAATTTAAGAGGCGCAGCAAGGCGCGGGTATGATTCTAGTCTCTATCATATCTCTTGTATCGCGGCACCATACAGGCATTATAAGAATAACCTTAAACAAGTTTTGCGGTACCGTGTACGTTGCGACAAAACAGATCCGTAAAACCGAATATTCCCCGTGGTCTTCTTCTCCTTCCTTTTACTCGCGTCTCTCTGAATCCTTGCCACCGCACACCGTGCAATCCGCCTCCGCACACGATGAACCTTGGTCGCTGCACACCTCGCAAGCCGCCTCGCCCGCACCCAGCCGCGCTACGGAGCGTCGACCGGAGCCACAACTGCCCGTATGGCGCCACCACCTCGTCGGCGACACCGACGTACCTCCTGTCCACGAACAGTCGTGACGACAGCAGCATGTCGCTGTCCCTACCAAGGGGATCGCACCGGCCCACTGAAATAAACTAGAATCACTCCGTATCGGGCCTGTTCGCCAGAAATTTGGCCGGAATCGAGACCGACACAATGGATCTTGGTCGGAATAGAGATTGCTCTGGCTGTTGGACCTGAAACTTCCCTCCCGCCAACCGTCTTTTTCTAAGGTGAACTGTAAAAATTGCCTCGAATTCGGAACATCCAAGTGATTGGAGGCTCGTTCTAAGGTTTCCCTAAAAAAATATACGGGTCGGATGATTTTGGGGGATATGATCGGGTCAGCTTTTCTGTTAAATCCTGCAAAAAAGGGTAATTTTACAGCTTTGGCTCTTTGAAGGCATCTGCTGGAGATGCTCCAAGGATTGATCTAACTCTATTACCTCGAACTGCCCCTAAACGTTCGGGTTGTGGTATCTAGACGTTCCTTGCTATCCGATGTCGAGCCGCTCGTCCGAATTCTCGCAAAATGGTGGGAGGTTTGTGGCAGTCCGGACCTCGCTTGCGTAGGCCTTCGACACCCGCGACCCACCCAAGTCCCTTCTCCTGAATCACTTGCCCCCTACTATGTCCCTCTCCCCTTGCTCTCTACCCACATCCACCTAGTCCGATGCTAAAGTTGTACAACTATAGTCGTCGTCCAAGCCTTGCTGGACACCTGACTTGGACTACGCCGCCATCCACTTCGGAT
Source organism: Aegilops longissima (assembly GCA_021605205.1). Taxonomy (NCBI): domain Eukaryota; kingdom Viridiplantae; phylum Streptophyta; class Magnoliopsida; order Poales; family Poaceae; genus Aegilops; species Aegilops longissima. The sequence goes on along the minus strand of CM038681.1, from coordinate 608,942,859 downwards.
TCGTCCATAGCCAGGTATCCTCCGCCCCCTGCTGATGTCGTCCATGGTGGACAGCACGTCCGACAAGTGTTTGGCCAAATGCCAATGGGAACTTTTTGACGTTATTACAATAGTACATGTAAACGTGAGGATAAGTATGTTTTGCCATGAGAAAGCAGCCTCCATTTCAGTCGGTTTCTCCATCCGATGTGTCCATAACGTAAGGTCTTCGATGATGAGCGCGAGAGAGGTAATGTTGTGAAGGTCCTGTTGCCGGAAGGTCATTGCATTCCAGTTTTTTCATAGAATGATGAGTAGGGCGGTGTTACATATTTCACCATTTAGGCCAGAGGGTATTGGGCAGTCCCAAAGGTACTCGATGTCGCTCGTTGGTATGATGTCAATTCTTTCGCCAAATTTTGCACGCTAGGGAGCAGCAGATGAAGATGTGCCCGATATTCTCCCCCATCAAAGGTACATCTAGGGTGAACACGTCAAGGAAGATATGCTTGTGAAGCAAGTTTCCTTTGAGAAGAGGCGGCCATGGAACCGCAAACACGCGAAGATGTTGACCTTGGCCCGGCACCCAAGAGGACCAAATGCATGCAGCATGGGTGTTGACATCTTGTTCCCATGGCGAGGGCATACGCTCCCCGCGTGGAGAATAGGAGACCGCCGATGAGGAAGCGTGCATCTAGGGCGCGTGACGGCTTGAAATCCTGCAACAAAGACATGCTGGAAGCCAGCAACATGGCAATTCCGCGAGTATTTGACAAAAAAATACCACAATTTGGGTCAGCGCGTACGCCAATCGTGCGTACTGCCCATATTTCCTTGTGCCATGGTCCTCCAGCCCGAGCGAGATGGCGACGACCTCGTGGCGGGATAGGCACGGTGGCTGGCGTGCGTCGTCGCACACGAGCCGGAACCCACGGTCCTGGACCGATGGCAGCGCGCTCCAATTCCGTAGGGGTGCTGCCCAATGCAGAGAAGGAGCTTGTTGAAATGACAAAGAGACAGGAACAGGAGGAGGAAGAAGAAGGTTGATGGTGACATGTCGGCCCACCTATGATAACGGTCTACTTAACAGTGAAAATAAATGGTGTTGAATTTTCTGCCATGTCAACCCTGGCGGGTGGGTCCCGCTTGTCATAAATGTGTTTAAATCCTCTACAACGGCCATTAATCGTTTTCGGTAGTTTTTCGCAATAATATTAAAAAAAGTGGTACTTTTGGTCAAAATTTTAGAAGTTGTAGTTCAATGGGACGACAACCCAATTGTGATAGTTTTTTTTGTCAAATACTCCAGTTCCGCATGATCGACTCTATACCGTAGTTTCGTTTGGCCTATGGGGAGTCACTGCAATCTAAAATGCTTGTGCTTCAACCGTCGTCTTGTGAAATTTTCCGCATGGAATTTATCGGATTCTCCCTGGGAGAGAAATGCTTGTGATCAAAAAGAAAAGGAAATTATGCCATTGGTGGCCAGCGCAAAGCGCCTTTTCAGCACCGAGCAGTGCATAATTACCCCGTTAATTACGCGCTGTACCCCGCTAATTACAGCGGCAAAGCGAGTAAATGGATTAGCGCAGGTTTCCGTGCGACTCGCGTGTATGGCAGCAAAATTTGCCTGCTCGGGACGGGGGGCATTGATGGGCCGGCTTAACTGCACCGGCAAAATGCCAACCCAGCTCCGGCTCCACCGCCGCCGCTCCAGATGAAGTGAAAAATCAAAATGTTAACCGACAGCCCAGATGCCGTTTGACCTCGCAGTAATGGCGTCGTTGCATTAACATTTCTGACTCAAACTACTAGTTGTAAAAAGAGTGGAGTACAGTGTACAGATGGCCAGGTCAAGGAGTAAATACAGCAGTGGAGCACTGGCAACTTGTGAATTCTGAATCACACCGGGTCCAGCAAATTTGAAATCTTTGGTCAGATGGACTGTCGAACTTGAACACCTGCAAGAACTCTGGTTCAGCTCAGTGCTGCAGTCATGAGCAAAGCTTCTGCAGGAGAAAAATCCGCGGTGATGTGCATCTTTTCGCAGCCGGGGCCAAGAGATTCAGATCAGATGCGTTGCCGAACTCGACAGCATATGCGTGCGTGGCTGGCCTCGGACAGGGGAAAGCGACGCTGCCAAATTTCCGGAAGCTACCGACCGACGGAGGACCGTGGTGGTGCAGCGGCAGCAACGCTCACTTGCTCACATGTGCGATCACGCGCCGACAGACCAAACAAATCCCGCTTTCCAACTGCGCAGCGCCTCCGTTGGCCCGCTTCCAAATCGCCATGATTGATTGGCCATCTTCACCGGAAAGAATCCATGATTGATGATGCATGCACCTCCAATCTGCTGCTCCCATGCAAAAGTCAGAGCACCAGCGATCCGAAACGATTTGCTCGTCCGGCGAGGTCAACCTCAACACGGCAGCTCAGTTGATCGAGCTGGTCTGAAATGATCTGCTACTGATGGATTTTACAGGTTTCTCGCCGCTGCGAATTTGCAACCACGAGCGATCTACGAGGACGGAGGAAGAAGAAGAGATTCTTAACTAACTGAACAAAAGAAATAATTTGTTTTTTCCTTTTTCGCTTTCGTTGGGGTTTGAATTGATCGACAATGGTGAATTGGTGGTGCTGGTCACGAGCAGTCTCCCACCCGGTTGGACTGCTGCCGGCCGCCGACGACCCAGAGCAGGGTGCGCCGCGCGAACGACGGCCGCTCCTCCGCGAGCGACGACACCGCGCTGTTGCCGCCGCCGCTGCCCGTCTCCACGTCGCCCCAGTCCGCCTCGCTCCCGCTCTTCCGCTCGCCCCCTGCCTCCTCCTCGCCCTCCTTGCCGCTCCGCATCGGCCACCGGAACGACACCGTGCGCCGCCCGCCCGCGTCGGGGTCCCCTTTCCCGGACGACGCCGGCGGCACCATCCAGATCTTGGACTCGGAGAAGCTGTCCTTGGCGAGCTTCGCCGCGGCGGGCAGGTCGGGGGGAGGCTGCTGCTTCCGTGCCGTCGTCGCCGGGATCACGGGGTAGCGGAGCGAGGAGGATTCCCCGCGGCGCCTGGACGCGCCGAACTCGCACTCCGACATGGCGCCGCCGCCGCGGCGCGCCCTGGAGAACGCCGGCCGCTTCTTCTTGGGCGGAGGCTTGGCGATGGCCACGCGGAGCGACGCCTGCTCCTCCATGACGTACTCGTAGGAGCCCATGGAGTGGCACCGCCTCTGCCCGAGCCCCGCGCCGGCGTCGGCATTGGCGTTGCTGCTGGTGCCCGCTCCGTCCCCTGCGCCGGCGTCGGCTTCCACGCACATGAACTTGCCCAGCTTCACCTCGACGACCTCCTCCGCCCCGTCGACGCGCACGGCCACGGCGCTCGGCTCTCCGTCGGCGCGCCTGGCCGAGCCGGCCAGGTCGCGGGAGCTGTCGGCGGAGTCGAGCACCATGAGCACGGGGCTGCAGGTGGGCTCGAGGTCGCCGGCGGCGAGGAGGCTGCGGCGGCAGAGCGGGCAGGTGGAGTGCGAGAGCAGCCAGGTGTCGATGCACTCGAGGTGGAACGCGTGGCTGCACTTGGGCAGCAGCCGCAGCTGGTCGTCAGGCGCGAACTCGCACAAACACACGGCGCAGTCGAACGGGTCCTTCCCGCCGTCACATCCGGCGCCGACGACGACGTTGCGGTAGAGGAAGACGGGGAGCGCGTCGATGAAGGCCTGGTCGACGCCGGCGTCGTGGAGGTGGAAGAGCTGCTGCAGCTGGCCCTGGAAGGCGGTGACGCTGCCCTCGGCGTCGTCGCGGGCCGCCCGGCGCCGGCGCCGCAGCCGCAGCAGGTGGCGCGCCAGCAGGTGCAGCAGGCCGCAGACGAAGAAGACGATCGCCAGCACCGCCACGACGAAGAGGATGCTGGGGCTGATCTTGGTCTCCACCGTCTCCAGCGCCGACCCCGCCCCCGACGGCGCCGTCCACGACGAGTTGCTCATGGTCCTTGCAGTGCTCCGCACCGAACCCACCGCTCCAAGCAAGCAACTACGGATGAGAGCCCGAGCTCGGCATGGCCGCGCTGGATTAGGGGGAGAGGGGAGGGAAGCTTTGTGTGGGAGGCCGCGGGGGGAATAAATCGCGGCAGAGACGGAGAGAGACCGAGCGACCGAGCTTAGCGTGTGGGGGTGTAAATTAGTCAGGGAATTAAAGCGGCATTAGGTGCGGGTTAGGACGCGCAGGTGCGGGTCACTGTTCCGGGTGAGCTCACCACCGTTGGAGACGGCGGCCACTGGTGGATAGAATTATGCAGAGGGGAAAACAAAGAGGTGGTGACAGTCTGACAGATATCGCTGCGTGGAGAGAGGGGGGTTGTGGGTCGTTGATCTGCTTGCCAAAAGGTGCGTGAGATCGGTTTGACCGACTGTGGCAAGCAGGCAGGCAGGCTGATCATCCGCCATTGTTTTTGCTGGTTCCGTCGGTGTCGTGTGCGCTTGTTTTTTTGCCCTTCCTGAGCAGGTTCGATGTGTCACTTGGACCGTGCTGCAGAGAACTTGGAATGGAGTAGCGTGGCCATGGAATTGAGTATTGACTTTTGCAGGTTTAGTTTAGTGGATATAGTTAACTATAGTTAATGACGTGTGCGATGCGTGCTCTGCCTACCAAAGTAACGTACTCTGTTTTCTCTCTTAAATAAAAGCAGAGAGTAAGTAGTTTTGTGCATTTATACGATACGGTGTCCGTTGGGCCGTCGGACTCTAGGCGGAGGCTCTGTTGACCTGCACTCTGGATCTCTTCCACTTGGTTGCTATACATAGGAGTACAATTTCATTTCTTTGGCTTTAATGAAATGAAATGATGGGAGTCAGAAGCCAAGTTGCGGTAGAGTAGGTGATGCTGATGAGATGATGATGCGTATGCTGCTGGCGTCTCCACGCCACGGCCATGCCGCAAGGAAATGAAAATGGGTCGATGGAGAACTCACCCAGCTCGGGTCGGGCATGCGTCGCGTCGAGCCGTGTGTCCATCATTGCCGCCCAGCATGGCACTGTTGCGAGGGAGGAAACGGTTAATGCGAGCATGGAACCAGCTTCCTTTCTTGAGTACTACTACATCACAGTAGCAGACGAACCTTTTCTAAAAAAAAAGTAGCAGACGAACGTCGCCACCTGCCTCCCGGATCCGGTTCGGACAAAACGCAATCATGGTCTAGCAGCACCAGCACAGGCCTGTGATTCTGATTCGGTCGCTACGGTGCTGCTCTCTTCAGGAAGAAACAAGCACAAGCACGTGAATCCCGAGGCGGATTTTCAAATCCAGACCAGACGCTCGCTTACTGTCACGTGATACGGTGGCATGGCGGTACCGACGGTGACGGGTCGGGGCTTCGGTTGACTCTGCCAGGTTTCATTTCCTCTTGTCCACAAGGCCTTTTTATTATGACCCAGATGCCAGCGGCATTGAACTCCCCATGCCCGTGCACGCAATGCAACGCACCGCGTCTCCATCGCCATGAAACGCCCGCGACAGGTGACACTCTCTGCGCGTGTCCTGCTCGCTAGTCTCGCGGGGTCGCCAAGCAGCCGCCGGAGTCAAACGACGCACGGTCAATTCACTAGGGAGGAAACAGGAAAGCGGGCGCGCGGAGACGAGAGAAGCGCGACGTCGGCTTTGGTCCTACCACTACCAGATTCTTCTTCGTACCCCGGTGGCGACCGACCGACGGTGAAGCAAGCAAGGCCGGCAGCAGGCACGAAAGCAACCACGCACTGGCGTGGACCTGCTCGCATACACCTCGCCACGGCACGGCGGATTCACAACGGAGCCCAGGCAAGCCGCCGGTCGGCCGCGGCCAGCATTGCCGGACGGGCCGGCAGCTGCTCTGTCGGTGCACAGCTAGCGCGCGGTTCATGCGGTCGGTGCTGCTTGGGCATGTGCGATTGCCACTTCTGAGTTTGACATCCGAGACCGAGGCGATGGCGATCGGTGCATGCCGGGCCCTTCCGAGGTCTTCTCTTCTGTGCTCCTCCCCGGCCGGCCTCGGCCTCTCTACCCCGAGTAAAGTCTGAAATAAACCTTGAACTCGTACGCCTCATCGGAATCAAACCCTCACCTTTGAATCCCTGAAATTGATACCCTCTACTCTTTGATCCCGAACAATTCTAACCCTGACCCTGTTTGGCGCACCGGGAAGAGGTCGTTCCTGACCAGTATCATAAGATACTGTCACTGACATCTCGACCCCATCTGTCATTTTCATCTTCCTCCTCAGATCTTGTTTTGTTTTACGCTGGTTTAAAGAGACAAAGCAAATCTTTCAGATCTTTAGAGCTAACTGGAACTACCTAGACCTAAAAACCATTAAATAAATAAATAAAAGGATTCTCATGGCGCGTGCTTTCTTCTTCCTTCGGCTTCCTCTCTCCTATCCTAAAACTAAAAATCTCACCCATCAAATCCATGCCCAGAGACAGCGGATCTGTAAGCTGGTTAGCAAAAATGAGACCTTCATACTCATTAGTGATCATACATCCTATTTTCCCCTTCGTTTAGGCTTTCTAATGTTCCCAATTTCTAAGCTCAAATCCTGAAGGCCTAAAAGGGAGATACAAACTACAAGCATAGGAAACAAGCAGACCACTTTGCCTTCGGCTAGCAGGGGATGGAACCCGGCCCCATCGCCTCCGTGCCCGGTGAGCACCCTCACCCGTCTGCCCAGGGCGCGCCAACATGGCGTACTGCATTGACATGGCTAGGTACGTCTGTACTCTGTAGTTTTGCCAGCTGTTTGCCACGTTCCCGCCGGCCTTCGCGGAGTTCGAGCAGGTGCCAGGACGGGGAGAAAACGCCGCGTTCCGTCTCGTGCACCTCCTCGTCACTTGCGCCGACGCCATCCAGGTGGCTTTCCGCGGCCGGCAACCTCGCCGAGGCACACACGGTGCTAGCGCCGGTGGTCTCCACGGCCACATGGATCGGCCGCGTCACCAGCAGCTTCATCGCTATGCTATCCCGGCGCCTCTTGCCGGCTTCCCCGCGCCTCGTCGACTGCGGCGTAGCACGCCGCCGAGCTCTACAGCCAGTTCCACCACGAGGCCACCATGGAGGCGTTCAAAGGCTGCACCCGCGTACGCCTTGTGGAGTGAACCAGTACGTTCTGCTCGGAGATGGGGAAGGGTTCATAGAGGGAAGGGCAAGGAAGCGACGGGGTTCATGGAGGGTAGTTCTGCAACGGAAATTTTTCTGGAATGAAACTAGTACGGGCTATGGAAGATAGATATGACAAGTGGGACCACATAGTCATTGAGAGTAAAGAATTATCCTGGTGAGGATTGGCTTTTCCTGGTGCACCAAACTGATGTACACCAGTATTAGGGTTGAGTTTGATCGGGATCAAAGAGGACAGAGTATCAATTTCAGGGATTCAAAGATGAGGGTTTGATTTCGTCGAGATGTACGAGTTCAAGGTTTATTTTAGACTTCACTCCTCTACCCCACCACCCATGCGGTCTCGGGGAACGGGAACCGTGTTCCGCTCGATCGGTCAACGTTAATTGTTCTTCTCCTGCGTGACACGAGGCTTGCTTGTTTAATGGTCTCCATCGGGATTCTCTGCCTGCTCCGTTGTTCCAAGCTTCCATCAAGCTATCATATCCGAACCTAAGCACATTCTCCTCATTAGCACTTTTCAAATATATTTTTAAAATTTTCATTTATTTTACTTTTTTTTTATTTTACTGTTCATCGAAGAGCACTTGAGCTAACTAGCAGATGCTCCACGTCCATGTAAGAGCATGGTAAATAGTATAGGCAGCAACCAAATTACAGTTTAAACATCATCAATTTAGTCGTACAAATAGACAAATATCTAGAAATGTAAACAAAAGAGACGAAGAGGACCGAGCATGTTCACACTTCCTCGCCAGCCCTTTTCCTTTACGGTCACCAAAGCGGTTGTAGCCCTCTGTGTGGCATCGGCTGCGAAAGAGGGGTCGTCGGAGTCTACCGACAAGGAGTCGATGTAGCCGTACATACTTCGGAGGACGTGGTTCTGCTGCTTCGCCAGCTTCGTGGCTCTCGCCGTGATACCTCCATTTTGCATCACTATTTCCTACTGTAATTTACCTCATTTCAATGTTATATTTCACATTGTGCTGAAATTCTAATGTATTTTCTCCCTTAAAATGCAAGTTATACTAAGAGAGGGAGATTGCCGGCGGGTGAAATTCTGGACCTAAAATAGCAATAACGGAAAAAGAAATTATTCGGAGTTCAAAATGAAGCGTGGATTTCTGAAGCATTCTTTTGGAATATGTGATGAATTATAGAGCACAACTTATAGAGCACAACTATGCCAGGCCCCCGGGACGCCAGCGAGCCAAAGGAGCTCGAGAAAACGTAGTTTCCCAGGACGCAAGATGGAGCGATGCGAGGGTCGTGTCATTGTCCCATGGGTCATGTACTCACCATTAACCGCCGCCACCTCACCATGCTCTTACAATTTTATTGATTCTACTGTTCATCAAGGAGCATTTGAGCTCAGTAGCAGATACTCCACTTCCATGTAAGAGCATGGTAAATACTATAGGCAGCAACAAAATTACAGTTTAAACATCATAATTTAGTCGTACAAATAGAAAAATATCTAAAAATGTAAAAAGGAGACGAAGAGGACCGAGCATGCTCACACTTCCTCGCCAGCCCTTTGCCTTTCCGGTCACCAAAGCGGTTGTAGCCCTCTGTGTGGCATCAGCTGCGGAAGAGGGGTCGTCGGAGTCTACCGACAACCAAATATCCTTAATCGGTTGTCCATAATATAGATAAACAAATATGAATCAGGAACCAAGCAGTTTAATCGGCTGCAAATTAAAGGACCGTTTGTATCCATCTGAATCCATTTTTAGATGACAAACAATAAACTATGGCAATAAAAATCAGTAGCCAAAACCCATAGGCCAGAAAATAGCATCATTCATTCCTTGAACTAAGCCATGGAAGCATCATATATCATTGATCTACATTATAAGGAGAACTATGTATATGAATGTGAACCATAGTTATACCCCTTGCATCATGTAATTCTCTAGAGTTAGACTCTTTCAAAATATTATCACATAGGGTCCCCAAAAGTATGTATTACCACAATACATCTATCCACACATTAAAAGTGAAAGTACTAATACATAACTTCCACCCAAAGTAGCATGGACTTGCACAAATAATACATAGCAAGGGATTCATTATTTCAATGCATGATAGGTTACGAAATACATCAACTAACCAGACAAAATAATATTTGTTTCTGCCTCTTATTATTACTGTTATCGTGGTACCCACAATAAGATGAAAATGTTAGCTTATTCAAGGGGGGCCTGCAAACTTCGATCTCATGATGGCTAAAATTGTTTTGGACAATGAAGCTTACAATTGGTAAATCAGGTGAACTGGTAAGTATGGCAAACAAATTAAAGTAGAATGACCCCAAAATGTCTTTTGTTACACTATTCAACATTGACAGAGTTTTACAAAGCAAGTTAATCAATCTTAGATCTTGCGACCATGAATCCAATCCTCTACTGATTACCCTCAAATTCAAATCGAAGTGAAGAGAGCTAATTATTCGTGTGTAGCACATTCAGAGAATTGATGTGTCTATTCATAAAATCAAAATTAAGATATATTCTCTCTAGAAGTAAGTAACTAAAATGAAAGAGGAACAGAAAATAATATCTTGTGCCTGATTGGGATTAATGCACTGATGAGAGACTCCAACAATGAAACACATGCAAAAACGTTCTCTTGATGCCCATTTACTCTTAGGAGTCCTACTGAACCTAACTAAATGTAGGAGTATTTACAAAACCTAGAGTACTACTAAACCTAACCAGACCTAAGTGCATGTTTGGTGTACTAAACGTAGGAGCTGCGTGTTTGTACTCCATAGATGCAAATCAAATGAGCTGGAGCTGCCTGTTTGTACTCCATTTACAGGCCATCAAAACTTTCGACCCATAAACGACCGTGAAGGATTTTGGTCATATTCGGCCATGTCTGTCATTCGGCCTGTTAGAGGCCCACTAAAGATTTGGGCCACTTTCGGCCTGTTGTCATTTTCGGCCTGTTAACGCCGGACGTAAACCATGGGTCATATGTGGCCTAACGTCATATCGGGCCCATTAACGCCCATATAAAATGACGATAATCTAGCCCGATCAAGTTCCGCCTGTTAAAGGCCCGTATTAGGTCGGCGATTTCGCCCGTCCAATTTCGGACTGTCAAATATCCGCATCGTAAATGGGCCACCATTTCGGCCTGCTAAGTCCAGTGGGTTATTTGGCACAATCAGGGCCCAATCTCACTTTCGGTCTATTAAAGGCCCATGTTTTTATGGGCTCGAGATATGTACACCTGTAAACAGCCTATTTTTACTGAGGGCCCAATTTATGGTTAGGCCTGTTAAAGGTCCACTATGGGCACATGCCTACCAGAAAAATTTGAAAGCTTATGCTAATTTAAGCCCAGATATTTTTAGTGGGCTACATGCCAATTTCGGCGCGTAATCGTTTTTAGCCCAATTGGAATGGGCCCGACAAATGTTGGCATGTTGGGCTCCTATGAAGCTTTCGGGCGAATACATTACTAAGATAAACCTACACTATACAAAAATAGCGTCATAATTACTGCAGCATGTGGCAGCATCATAAATGTTGTATCACAACAAAATAAATTCCAATCATACAACAAAAGGCCTGTTGGCATAAAGTTTACAGTCCTTCCAGATAAAAGCACCATCGGATGTATAGAAGCACAGATCATTTGACCTGAGTGCTAATGTTTCAGGCTGTAGAATCTGATGGAGCAGCACGATCTCCACCTTTTTTTCCGCCATTGCTCTTCAACAACGAAGTGAATGTCTGATAGTCTGGTTTTAAAACCATTCATATCTTGACGACATTTCTCAACCACTATTCTTGTTTTCGAAACAACGTCCATTAGGGATTGGACTTGTGTCTGGAGCACAGATATATCACTCTGTCTAGCAGGAAGATTTTGTTTAGTAGGCGATTTGGACGAGGTTACCTTGACAACCAACCCAGAATTACGCAGGAATGTGCTTTTTGCACTATTAGTGGAGAGATACTGACGCACTGCAGCAAGAGGTGACATTGTGCCTGTAGTAGCCTCGTCACCATCAGGTGGTTGTGGCTGTTCAATCATTTGTTCCATAGCTTCCTGAAAGTTTGAACTTGTAGATTAGTGTACCGGATAAGTTACTAATAAGACAAAAACAAACAAAGTAGGTTAAACGTTTATACATAACTTATTTTGGTGAACTACTGTAATACATTAGCATGTATTGTAGTGCCAACTACATAATAAAATCACTTTCGGAACATATGTCCATGTAGCATGCCTACTGTATTGTCTATTTCCTCACATTCGTTGACATCTAAGGATAAAGAGACATGGTTTAAAGTAGGATGAACATAGTATGACATCATTCATATCATGGGAAAACATATATAAAACAAACATGCTATTTTATCATTGTGTGCGCACGTGAACATAGCAACTAGATTACAGATCAAGACCAAAAGAATATCATTCATCTCTTTTAAACCATGTAAGGTGAAATGATACGTTAAGACAACTGTGTATAAAAGTGAACAGAGTAACTGACATTTGCTACAAACCAAGTAGTTAAATGAACACATCAAGTACCAATCAGTTCATGGCAGGAGGAGTAAGGACTTACAACAGCGGCTTGAACTGGTGTGCCCATGCCCTTCATCTTGCTGGTGTGGCAATCCTTGAAGATTTGCACTGCATTCGGTTCAGGTTCTTTTTGGTCCGTACTGGATTTCCTCTGTATTTGGAACAAGTCAATATAGATACGATAATATGGCACAGAAAAAAGGAAGTAGCAGCTATTTACAAGAGCCTCGCAGTGTGCAATATAGCTACGAGATCCTGTTGTCTGTTGGAATTTCACTTTAAAACGGTTGGTCTTGTTCTTCAAACAGTTAGCCTAGAAGAAGATACACTTGTAAGGCACATACATAAATACAAGTTCAATATGTAGTCTGATCAAATACATATTGCCTACCTGATACTTTGGATCACACCAGTGTTTAACGAGGGCTGTCCAGTCTTCATCTGTAATATATTCCACTGGAGATGTTTGGGCGATTTCATTGTTAGCCTTGCCTTCAAAGTGAGATTTTTAAGGTGGTACCGACATCTTGCCGCAGAGAGCGCATCGAAAAACATGAGTGCATGCTTGTTTAGTTGCATCATCTTTTGGATCCAACTTGAACCTCATCTGTTGAAAAAAAGAATGTGAGTCTTATTAGGAGGAAGCTAGAAACTATGGGACAGAGCAAGACAATATTATTAATTGCGATGAATAACATTACTTACGGATAAATGGTCAAGGAAGGTGTTAAACTGGGTATTGTCTTTCTCATTCCTGTAGTGGATCCACGTTGGGACGATACGCGCATGACACCTAACGGCAACGGCTACCTCTGATACTAATTTGGCTGACTCTGTAGCATCACGTGGCCTTTTCAAACCTGCCTCAAAATGGATCTCCATTCTTCCTCCTTTAGATTTTGTTAATCTGTCAAGCATTATCCCTGATGTCTGTTTCCGCTTGCGCCGTGGTGCTAGTTCAACAACGAATATGAAGTGTTAGTGTACATCAAACTGTGAGAGTACATATAAAGGAGCATGCAACTGTTGTTGGGGAACGTAGTAATTTCAAAAAATTTCCTACGCACACGCAAGATCATGGTGATGGCATAGCAATGAGAGGGGAGAGTATTGTCCACGCACCCTCGTGAGACCATAAGCGGAAGCGCTATGACAACGCTGTTGATGTAGTCGACGCCTTCACGATCCGACCGATCCAAGTACCGAACGTCACGGCACCTCCGAGTTCAGCACACGCTCAGCTTGATGACGATCCCCGACTCGATCCAGCAAAGTGTCGGGATGAGTTCCACAAGACGACGGGCGTGGTGACGATGATGATGCTTCACGCACAGGGCTTCGCCTAAACTCCGCGACGATATGACCGAGGTGGAATATGGTGGAGGGGGCACCGCACACGGCTAAGGAACGATCACGTAGATCAACTTGTGTGTCATGGGGTGCCCCCTGCCCCGTGAATATAAAGGAGTGAGGGGAGGTGCGGCGGCCCTCATAGGGTGCGCCGAGGAGTCCTACTCCCACCGGGAGTAGGACTCCCCTCTCTTGCCTTGTTGGAGAAGAAAAGGGGGTATGGGAAAGAGGAAGGGGGGCGCCGCCCCCCCTCTCCTTGTCCTATTCGGACTAGGGGGGAGGGGGCGCGTGGCCTGCCCTGGCCGGCCCTCCTCTTCTCCCTCATGGCCCACTAAGGCCCATTATTCCCCGGGAGGGTTCCGGTAATCCCCGGTGTTCCGGTAAAATCCCGATTTCATCCGGAACCATTCCGATATCCAAATATAGGCTTCCAATATATCAATCTTTATGTCTCGACCATTTCGAGACTCCTCGTCATGTCCGTGATCACATCCGGACTCAACAAACTTCGTACATCAAAACTTATAAACTCATAATAAACTGTCATCGTAACGTTAAGCGTGCGGACCCTACGGGTTCGAGAACTATGTAGACATGACCTAGAACTATTCTCGGTCAATAACCAATAGCGGAACCTGGATGCCCATATTGGTTCCTACATATTCTACTTAAGATCTTTATCGGTCAAACCGCATAACAACATACGTTGTTCCCTTTGTTATCGGTATGTTACTTGCCCGAGATTTGATCGCCGGTATCCAATACCTAGTTCAATCTCGCATCGGGCAAGTCTCTTTACTCGTTACGTAATGCATCATTCCATAACTAACTCATTAGCTACACCGCTTGCAAGGCTTATAGTGATGTGCATTACCGAGAGGGCCCAGAGATACCTCTCCGACAATCGGAGTGACAAAACCTAATCTCAAATACGCCAACCCAACATGTACCTTTGGAGACACCTGTAGTACTCCTTTATAATCACCCAAATTCGCTGTGACGCTTTGGTAGCACCAAAGTGTTCCTCCGATAAACGGAGTTGCATAATCTCATAGTTACGGGAACATGTATAAGTCATGAAGAAAGCAATAGCAATGTACTAAACGATCAAGTGCTAGGCTAACGGAATGGGTCATGTCAATCACATCATTCTCCTAATGATGTGATCCCATTAATCAAATAACAACACATGTCTATGGTTAGGAAACATAACCATCTTTGATTAATGAGCTAGTCAAGTAGAGGCATACTAGTGACTATATGTTTGTCTATGTATTCACACATGTATCATGTTTCCGTTAATACAATTCTAGCATGAATAATAAACATTTATCATGATATGAGGAAATAAATAATAACTTTATTATTGCCTCTAGGGCATATTTCCTTCAGCCTCCCACTTGCACTAGAGTCAATAATCTAGATTACACAAGAATGATTCTAACACCCATGGAGTCTTGGTGCTGATCATGTTTTGCTCGTGGAAGAGGCTTAGTCAACGGGTCTCGCAACATTCAGATCCGTATGTATCTTGCAAATCTCTATGTCTCCCACCGGACTTGGTCCCGGATGGAATTGAAGCGCCTCTTGATATTTCTTGGTCCTCTTGTGAAATCTGGATTCCTTTGCCAAGGCAATTGCACCAAGATTGTCACGAAGATCTTCATTGGTCCCGATGCACTAGGTATGACACCTAGATCGGAAATGAACTCTTTCATCCAGACTCCTTCATTTGTTGCTTCCAAGCAGCTATGTATTCCGCTTCACATGTAGATCCCGCCACGACGCTTTGTTTAGAACTGCACCAACCGACAGCTCCACCGCTTAATAAAAACACGATCCGGTTTGCGATTTAGAATCGTCGGATCGATGTCAAAGCTTGCATCGACGTAACCATTTACGACTAGCTCTTTGTCACCTCCATATACGAGAAACATATCCTTAGTCCTTTTAGGTATTTCAGATGTTCTTGACCGCTGTCCAGATGATCCATTCTGGATTACTTTGGTACCTTCCTGCCAAGCTTATTGCTAAGCATACGTCAGTCTGGTACACAGCATTGCATACATGATAGAGCCTATGGCTGAAGCATAGGAACATCTTTCATTTTCTCTCTATCTTCTGCTGTGGTCGGGCATTGAGTCCGACTCAATTTCACACCTTATAATACAGTGTAAAAATCCTTTCTTTGCTCGATCCATTTTGAACTTTTTCAAAACTTTATCAAGGTATGTGCTTTGTGAAAGTCCAATCAAGCGCCTTGATCTATCTCTATAGATCTTGATGCCCAATATGTAAGTAGCTTCACCGAGGTCTTTCATTGAAAAACTTTTATTCAAGTATCCTTTATGCTATCCAGAAATTCTATATCATTTCCAATCAATAGTATGTCTTCCACATATAATATTAGAAATGCTACTGAGCTCCCACTCACTTTCTTGTAAATACAAAGCTTCTCAAAAGTCTCAGATAAAACCATATGCTTTGATCACACTATCAAAGCGCTTATTCCAACTCCGAGAGGCTTGCACCGCACTATAAATTGATCGCTGGAGTTTGCACACTTTTTAGCCCTTTTGGATCAACAAAACCTTCTGGTTGCATCATATACAACTCTTCTTCTAGAAATCCATTCAAGAATGCAGTTTTGACATCCATTTGCCAAATTTCATAATCATAAAATGCAGCAATTGCTAACATGATTCGTGCAGGCTTAAGCATCGCTACGGGTGAGAAAGTCTCATCGTAGTCAATCCCTTGAACTTGTCGAAAACCTTTCGCAACAAGTCGAGCTTTATAGACAGCTTATATTACCATCGCGTCGATCTTCTTCTTAAAATCCATTTATTCTCAATGGCTTGCCGATCATCGGGCAAGTCAACCAAAGTCCATACTTTGTTCTCATACATGGATCCCATCTCAGATTTCATGGCTTCTAGCCATTTTGCGAATCTGGGCTCATCATCGCTTCCTCATAGTTCGTAGGTTCGCCATTGTCAAGTAACATGACTTCCGTAATAGGATTACCGCACCACTCAGTGCGGATCTTACTCGTTGACCTCGGTTCAAGAGAAACTTGATCTGAAGTTTCATGATCAATATCATTAGTTTCTCACTAATTGGTGTAGTTGTCACAGAACCGGTTCTTGTGATGAACTACTTTCCAATAAGGGAGCAGATCATGCTTATCTCATCAAGTTCCACTTTCCTCCCACTCACTTCTTTCAAGAGAAACTCTTTTTCTAGAAAGGATCCGAATTTAGCAACGAAAATCTTGCCTTCAGATCTGTGATAGAAGGTGTACCCAACAGTCTCCTTTGGGTATCCTATGAAGACACATTCTCGATTTGGGTTCGAGCTTATCTGGTTGAAGTTTCTTCACATAAGCATCGCAGCCCCAAACTTTAAGAAACGACAACTTTGGTTTCTTGCCAAACCACAGTTCATGAGGTGTCGCCTCAACGGATTTTGATGGTGCCCTATTTAACGTGAATGCGCCGCCTCTAAAGCATAACCCCAAAACGATAGCGGTAAATCAGTAAGAGACATCATAGATTGCACCATATCTAGTAAAGTACGACACGACGCTCGGATACACCATTTCGCTGTGGTGTTCCGGTGGCGTGAGTTGCTAAACTATTCCGCATTGTTTCAAATGTAAACCAAACTCAGAACTCAAATATTCTCCTCCACGATCAGATCGTAGAAAATTTATTTTCTTGTTACGATGATTTTCCACTTCACTCTGAAATTCTTTGAACTTTTCAAATGTTTCAGATTTGTGTTTCATTAAGTAGATATACCCATATCTGCTCAAATCATCTGTGAAGGTGAGAAAATAATGATATCCGCCAAGGCCTCAACATTCATTGGACCACAAACATCAGTATGTATGATTTCCAACAAATCAGTTGCTCGCCCATAGTTCCGAGAATGGCGTTTTAGTCATCTTGCCCATGAGGCATCGTAAGTACCAAGTGATTCATAATCAAGTGATTCCAAAAGCCCATCAAGATGGAGTTTCTTCATGCATTTTACTCGATATGACCCAATCGGCAAGTGCCACAAATAAGTTGCACTATCATTATCAACTCAGATCTTTTGGTTTCAACACTATGAATATGTGTATTACTACTATCGAGATTCAATAAAAATAGACCACTCTTCAAGGGTGCATGACCATAAAAGATATTATTCATATAAATAGAACAACCATTATTCTCGACTAAATGAATAACCGTCTCGCATCAAACAAGATCCAGATATAATGTTCATGCTTAACGCTGGCACCAAATAACAATTATTTAGGTCTAAAACTAATCCCGATGGTAGATGTAGAGGTAGCGTGCCGATCCGCGATCACATCGACTTTGGAACCATTTCCCACGCCGATCGTCACCTCGCCCTTAGCCAATCTTCGCTAATCCGTAGTTCCTGCTTTGAGTTGCAAATATTAGCAATGTAACCAATATCAAATACCTGTACTACTGCGAGCATTAGTAAGGTACACATCAATAACATGTATATCACATATACCTTTGTTCACTTTGCCATCCTTCTTATCCGCCAAATACTTGGGGCAGTTCCTCTTCCAAAGGTCCATCGCTTGCGGAGAAGCACTCGATCTCGTGCTTAGGTCCAGAGTTGGGTTTCTTCTCTTGAGCAGCAACTTGTTTATGCTTCTTCTTGAAGTTCCCTTCTTCTTCCCTTTGCCCTTTTCTTGAAACTGGTGGTCTTGTTGACCATCAACACTTGATGCTCCTTTTGATTTCTACCTCCGCTGCTTTTAGCATTGCGAAGAGCTCGGAATAGTCTTGTCCATCCCTTGCATATTATAGTTCATCACGACGCTCTTGTAGCTTGGTGGCGTGATTGAAGAATTCTGTCAATTACACTATCATCGGAAGATTAACTCCCGCTTGAATCAAGTGATTATTATACCCAGATATTTTGAGTATGTGTTCACCGACGTAACTATTCTCCTCCATCTTGCAGCTATAGAACTTATTGGAGACTTCATATCTCTCAATCCGGGCATTTGCTTGAAATATTAACTTCAACTCTGGAACATCTCATATGCTCCATGACGCTCAAAACGCCGTTGAAGGCCCGGTTCTAAGCCGTAAAGCATGGCACACTCGAACTATCGAGTAGTCATCAGCTTTGCTCGCCAGACGCTCTTAATGTCGCTCGGTTATCAAGAAGCAGTTCGGCACCCAGCGGTGCTTCCAGACGTAATTCTTCCAGGCAGCAATGAGGATAATCCTCGGTTACGGACCCAGTCCGTAATTGCTACCATCATCTTTCAACTTTGCTTTCTCAAGGAACGATTAAAATTCAACGGAACAACAAAGACGAGCCATCTATCTACAGAAACATAGACAAGCAAAAATACTATCAGTACTAAGTTCATGATAAATTTAAGTTCAATTAATCATATTACTTTAGAACTCCCACTTAGATAGACATCCCTCTAATCTTCTAAGTGATTACGTGATCCATATTAACTACACCATGTCCGATCGTCACGTGAGATGGAGTAGTTTCAACGGTGAACATCAATATGTTGATCATATCTACTATATGATTCACGCTCGACCTTTTGGTCTCCGTGTTCCGAAGCCATATCTGTTATATGCTAGGCTCGTCAAGTTTAACCTGAGTATTCCGCGTGCGCAACTATTTTGCACCCGTTGTATTTGAACGTAGAGCCTATCACACCCGATCATCACGTGGTGTCTCAAAGACGAAGAACTTTCGCAACGGTGCATACTCGTGGAGAACACTTCTTGATAATTTTAGTGAGAGATCATCTTAAAATGCTACCGTCAATCAAAGCAAGATAAGATGCATAAAGGATAAACATCACATGCAATCAATATAAGTGATATGATATGGCCATCATCATCTTGTGCTTGTGATCTCCATCTCAAGCACCGCCGTGATCACCATCGCCACCGGCGCGACACCTCGATCTCCATCGTAGCATCGTTGTCGCCTCGCCAACTATTGCTTCTACGACTATCGCTACCGCTTAGTGATAAAGTAAAGCAATTACATGGCTTTTGCATTTCATACAATAAAGTGACAACCATATGGCTCCTGCCAGCTGCCGATAACTTCGGTTACAAAACACGATCATCTCATACAATAAAATATAGCATCACGTCTTGACCATATCACATCACAGCATGCCCTGCAAAAACAAGTTAGACGTCCTCTACTTTGTTGTTGCAAGTTTTACGTGGCTGCTACGGCCTGAGCAAGAACCGTTCTTACCTACGCATCAAAACCACAACGATAGTTTGTCAAGTTGGTGCTGTTTTAACCTTCGCAAGGACCGGGCGAGCCACACCCGTTCAACTAAAGTGAGAGAGACAGACACCCGCCGTCACCTTTAAGCAACGAAAGTGCTCAAGCGGTGAAACCAGTCTCGCGTAAGCGTCTGCGTAATGTCGGTCCGGCCGCTTCATCTCACAATACCGCTGAACCAAAGTATGACATGCTGGTAAGCGGTATGACTTATATCGCCCACAACTCACTTGTGTTCTACTCGTGCATATGACATCAACGCATAAAACCAGGCTCGGATGCCATTGTTGGGGAACGAGTAATTTCAAAAATTTCCTACGCACACGCAAGATCATGGTGATGGCATAGCAACGAGAGGGAGAGTATTGTCCACGCACCCTCGAGACCGTGGCGAAGCGTTATGACAACGCTGTTGATGTAGTCGTGCGCCTTCACGATCCGACCGATCCAAGTACCGAACGATGGCACCTCCGAGTTCAGCACACGCTCAGCTTGATGACGATCCCGGACCCGATCCAGCAAAGTGTCGGGGATGAGTTCGGTCAGCACGACGGCGTGCTGAGGATGATGATGCTCTACCGCGCAGGGCTTCACCTAAACTCCGCGACGATATGATCGAGGTGGAATATGGTGGAGGGGGGCACCGCACACGGCTAAGGAACGATCACGAGATCAACTTGTGTGTCATGGGGTGCCCCCTGCCCCGTATATAAAGGAGGGAGGGGAGGTGCGGCCGCCCTCTAAGGTGCGCTGAGGAGACCTACTCCCACCGGAGTAGGACTCCCCTCTTGCCTTGTTGGAGAAGAAAGAGGGAGGGAAAGAGGAAGGGGCGCCGCCTCTCCTTGTCCTATTCGGACTAGGGGGGGAGGGGGCGCTGCCTGCCCTGGCCGGCCCTCCTCTTCTCCCTCATGGCCCACTAAGGCCCATTTTTCCCCGGGAGGGTTCCGGTAATCCCCGGTGTTCCGGTAAAATCCCGATTTCATCCGGAACCATTCCGATATCCAAATATAGGCTTCCAATATATCAATCTTTATGTCTCGACCATTTCGAGACTCCTCGTCATGTCCGTGATCACATCCGGACTCGAACAAACTTCGTACATCAAAACTTATAAACTCATAATAAACTGTCATCGTAACGTTAAGCGTGCGGACCCTACGGTTCGAGAACTATGTAGACATGACCTAGAACTATTCTCGGTCAATAACCAATAGCGAACCTGGATGCCCATATTGGTTCCTAGATATTCTACGAAGATCTTTATCGGTCAAACCGCATAACAACATACGTTGTTCCTTTGTCATCGGTATGTTACTTGCCCGAGATTTGATCGTCGGTATCCAATACCTAGTTCAATCTCACATCGGCAAGTCTCTTTACTCGTTACGTAATGCATCATTCCGTAACTAACTCATTAGCTACATTGCTTGCAAGGCTTATAGTGATGTGCATTACCGAGAGGGCCCAGAGATACCTCTCCGACAATCGGAGTGACAAAACCTAATCTCAAAATACGCCAACCCAACATGTACCTTTGGAGACACCTGTAGTACTCCTTTATAATCACCCGATTCGCTGTGACGCTTTGGTAGCACCAAAGTGTTCCTCCGTAAACGAGTTGCATAATCTCATAGTTACGTGAACATGTATAAGTCATGAAGAAAGCAATAGCAATGTACTAAACGATCAAGTGCTAGGCTAACGGAATAAGTCATGTCAATCACATCATTCTCCTAATGATGTGATCCCATTAATCAAATAACAACACATGTCTATGGTTAGGAAACATAACCATCTTTGATTAATGAGCTAGTCAAGTAGAGGCATACTAGTGACTATATGTTTGTCTATGTATTCACACATGTATCATGTTTCCGGTTAATACAATTCTAGCATGAATAATAAACATTTATCATGATATGAGGAAATAAATAATAACTTTATTATTGCCTCTAGGGCATATTTCCTTCAACTGCAACTTGACTCGATCAGGTACCGTCTTGGTGTTGATGCTCATGAGGTTCATCTGATATTGCCAAGTTCTGTTGTGTCAGGAGTGCTTCGGAAGTAGTGTTAGGTGTGAAGGCAGCTTGGGAACTGGCCAGTCCGGAGCAAACGAACGAGTAACTGGTTGAGATGCTGGTACAGTTGAAGCGGATGTTGCAGCTGGTGGAGCAGGTGATACTGTGTTTGTAGATTTAGCCGGTGGATCGGGACCTTCTCATCGCACTATAAGTACCAGCAGAATCTCGACGGCAGAACCTTTTCCGCTTTCACCCGACGAGTAACAAAGACTCCCTACTATATTATTTTCCTTGCTCTTTTTGACTTTGCCATGTCAAGCTGTACCCACAACACAAAAGAATAAAATCACTCTTCAGAATTCATTGATGCATGATACAGACAAGCAATACTTTGATGTAAGACAACCGTATGAGGATGGAATATGTAAGAAAAACAGGACGACATGACATATTCACAGCTACGATGTGCAAATTAAGGTATGATTTTCAAGAAAATAGAAGTAATGCAAGCTAGACACCATATGAAAGATGCAACCAATATTACTCTGCCAAGTTAAAAGTGTCTTGTCATATAGTACAACGTATAAATCAATGCAAGATGCAACCACTATCAAACTGCCATGTTAAAAGCGTCCAATCATGAGTTACTGATGCGGGATACACAACAGCAATACTTTGATGTAAGAACATGGTATGATAGATAGATGCAAGGTATTCTAGACACGTAAAGCCATGTGATATGCACATGTATAACGATAAACTCAGCAGGTGCAATTTAATCAAAATAGAAG